>WOXC01002530.1:0-283498 GCA_011680675.1 Gymnobelideus leadbeateri
GCTAATGACTTTATGAGAAATCAGGATGCTGTTAAGCAGATCCAAACAAATGAAAGATTAGAAGGCAATGTGAAATATCTCATGGGAAAAACCACTGACCTGGAAAATCGATCCAGGAGAGACAATTTAAAATTATTGGACTACCTGAAAGCCATGATCAAAGAAAGAACCTAGAAATCACCCTTCAAGAAATTCTCAAGGAAAATTGCCCTGATGTTTTAGATCCAGAGGGCAAAATAAAGGTTGAAAGAATCCACTGATCACCTCCTGAAAAAGATCCCAAAAAGAAAACTTCCAGGAATATTATATCCAGGTTCCAGAATCCCTAGATCAAGGAGAAAATACTCCAAGCAGCCAGGAAGAAACAATTTCAATATTGTGGAAACACAATCAGAATAGCCCAGGACCTGGCAGCTTCTACACTGAGGGATCGAAGGGCATGGAATATGATATTCCAGAGGGCAAAAGAACTGGGAATGAACCCAAGGGTCACCTACCCAGCAAAACTGAGTATTTTGTTTCAGGGGAAAATATGGTCATTCAGTGGAGTAGAGGACTTTCAAGCATTCTTGAGGAAAAAACCAGAATTGAATAGAAAATTTGACATCCAGACACAAGAAGCAAGAGATGCCTGAGAAGGTAATCAGGGAAAAGAAATCAAAAGGAACTTATCAAAGTTGAACTATTTACATTCCTATATGGAAAAGTAATAACTGTGACTGATGATATCTTTCTCACTATGAAAATAATGGAAGAAGGGTGTGTGGTCATATGAATACATATGTGAATGTGTGTGTATATGGTTACAGTTATATATGGATAGAGGGCATAGGTTGAATTTGTTGGGAAGGGAGAATACTCAAGGGATGAAATTATGAGGTGAGAGAGGAAAGTGGCAAGAGGAGATGGGGAGAGACAGGGTAGGGTAAACTATCTCATGTAGAAGAAGCAAGGGGAAGTGGTTGCAAGGGAGGGGGAGAATAGGAAGGCTAAAAAGGCAAAACCACATTCTCATTGAATTTGGTTCAGGGAGAGAATGACATATATACTAAATGGGATATCTCAACCTGCAGCAGGATAGGGGGAAGGGGGATGAGAGGAGGGATGATGGATGGGAGGGCATCCTTGGGGTGAGGGGAGGTTGGAAGTACCCACTATAGAAGAGGGACAGGATCATGTAGGGAATGGACCAGGTGGGGGGTGGGATGAGTGGGAGGGAATTATAAGCAGCCTTGTACAATATATCTACTATGATAATGTTTTGCATAGCTAGACATGTACAACATATACTGAATTACTTATCTCCCCAGAGGGAATGGGTGACAAGGGAGGAAGGAAATGGATCTGAAATTCGAGGTCTTAACATTAAATGTTTCAAATATATATAAATACTATTATTAATACTCTTTTGCTTATAATTGGGAGACAAGATGTGCAGGCATTGGGACACAAAGATTCACCTTCCTCTAATGGAAAAGTCGAAGAGGGTATGGGAGAAGGTAAGGGAGAGAGCAGATTGGAGGAAGCAATATCTTGTGGGACTGCTATTCTGGGAGGTTGGGTAGGGGAATAACGGAGGGAAAATGATTGTAACTCAAAATCTGGCGGAAATGAATGATGTAAAACAGAAGTTAATAAAGCATTTGTTTAAAAAATATTTATAGCTTTTTTTGAGGTAATGAAATATGATCTGTAAAGAAGGTACCCATCAATTTAACAGTAGCTGGACAAGTTATGCTATATACATAGGATTAAATGCTATTATGCTGTAAGAAATTATTATAGGAATGCTTTTGGAGAAATCTGGGAAGACTTATATGAACCGATGTAGAGTGGAATGAACAGAGGCAGGAGAACACTTTATACAAAGACAACAATATGGTATAGACAAACAACTTTGAAAGAATTAGGAACTCTTTATTGGTATAATGACCAACCATGATTTCCAGGGGAAGCAGAAAGGGAAGGAAGATATATTATGCAACAGCTATTAGGTGCCAGACACTCTGATAACTGCTTTTACAAATATTATCTCATTTAATCCCTACAACCACCATGGGAGGTAAGTATTATTATTTTAGCCAGTTGAGAAGACGACTGAGGCTGATAGAGTGTTTTGCCTAGGGACACACAAGTAGTAAATATCTGAGGCTAAATTTGAACTCAAGTCCTCCAGACTAACGTTCTACCCACTGTACCACCAGCTGCTTCCAAGTAGTCTTCCAGAAGATTAATGCTACCTTTTCTTGATAACTAAATCATGCTACTACATCCTGATAGAGAGGTGAAAACTCAGAGCAGGATAATATTTTTATTTTTTGGACATGGTTTTTGGAGGGCAATTGGGGTTAAGTAACTTGCCCAAGGCCATCCGGCTAGGTTTTTTTTTTATTTGTGTGTGCGTTAAGTGTCTAAGGCCGGATCCGAACTCAGGTCCTTCTGACTCCAGGGCCGACGCTCTACTCACTGCGCCACCTAGCCACCCCTTGAACATGGACAATGTGGAAATTTGTTTTGCATCTTTGTAACAAGGATTTTGTTTTTCCTTAGTTCTCTTTGGGGGAAGAATGTGTTAGAGGAGAGGGCAGGAAGACCAACTTTTGTTGATTGAAAAAAACAATTAAAAAAATTTAAACAGGGGCAGCTAGTTGGCGCAGTGAGTAGAGCACCAGCCCTGGAGTCAGAAGGACCTGAGTTCGGATCCGGCCTCAGACACTTAACACACACAAACAAAAACCTAGCCGTGTGACCTTGGGCAAGTTCCTTAACCCCAATTGCCCTCCAAAAACCAAAAAAAAAAAATATATATATATATATATATATATATATATATATATATAATATTACAAAAATGTATTTCCATATAATTTAATATATAATAATATATAATTTTAAAAAAGAATACATTCCTATCCAAAGGTGTCAGAGGTATATGAACTCCTTCTCCTCTGATTTTTTATGGTATGATCTTTAATATTTAGGTGACATGCATTTAGAATTTATTCTGGAATGTAGTCGAAGGTATTGGTCATTTCTGCCAGGCTGCTTTCCAGATATCCTAGCAGATCTTATGAAATCAGACTTCTTTCATAAATAATTTTTTAAAAGGATTTATTGAATGTAGGCTTAATAAATTCTGTTATTTCTGACTCTCCCTTTTCTAGTCTCTTCCACTGATCTATTTTTCAATTTTTCAACCAGTGCTAATTGGTTTTAATGACTGCTGTTTTATAATATAGTTTGAGCTCTGGAAATCTTGTTCTTTTTTCATTCCTCCTTTTTTTTTCATTATTTCCCTTGATATTCTAGATCTTTCATTCTTCCAACTGAACTTTGATATTATTTTATTGAGTTTTGTAAAGTATCCCTTTATATAGCATAAAAACATTAGCTTTTATAGCTTTTATAGCATAAAAACATTAGCTTTAGTATTATTCTATTTTTATTATATTGGCATGGCCCAGCACTAATCATTGAATATTCCTCCAGTTTCTTTATTTCTACCAGGAGCCACTTATAATGGAACCTATTCAAGTATGGAGTGGGCTTTAGGCAATTGACTATTGAATATTTTATGCATTTTTTAAGGTATTTTTAATGAGATTTCCCTTTCTATTGTTCTGTGGTAGGTTTCCTCAGTTCAAATTCAGCCTCAGATACTTACTAGGTTTTTGACCTTGGGCAAGTCACTTAACCCTGTTGGCCTCAGTTTCCTCATCTGTAAAATGAGCTAGAAAAGGAAATGGCAAACCACTCCAGTATCTTTGCCAAGAAAACCCCAAATGGTGTCATGAAGAGTCAGATACAATGGACTGAACAACAACAAAAAAGGATTCTAAATATTTAAATAGGGAATATCCATAGGAAAATTGTTATATTTTAAATTTATTTTAGAGTCAAGGAACTACATCCATTAAAAACATTATAAACATTTATTCTGAATTTTACTTGGAATGTTCATATTAGGCACATTTTTCCTCTATCCTTTTCTCTCTTAAGTACTAGCTTAATGTCAATTTCATCAGCACTGAGTTCTTGGTTTGTGAATGAAACAGTTTGTACTCTTTCAAAAGTACCTTTTAAAGTCCTTGTCCCTATACATGATATTTCAATTGTTTATAAAACATAAAACATACGCATTATCTATTTGCAGGTCCATTGCAAACAGTGCAGTCTATATATTCTTGTAATACTTTGTTTCTTCATGTGTTAGCTTGGCTTTTTTTTCTTAACCCTTTGTAGTACTATTATTTCTCTTTGAAGACACTAGCTTCATAGTATACTCCAGCAACGAAAGTATACTATAGAAAACCTGGTAGGTAAATACATCAAAGGGTATGAAGCCCCCAAATCTCAGGTACAGAATGTATAACCTTTTACAAAAGACTAGACAATATCAGAAGCAGAACCATGCCTAGGAGATATTCTTGAACTTCTAAATGGGCAATATCAGAGAATTTTCTTTACAAATAAGCCCTGTGGGAAATTGTCATGTTGTCATAAAATTTAATGTACGCTTTGCTAGAAATCATATTACTATTCCATTCTTCACACTCCTGACAAAGTGATATTCCTAAAGTATGTGTCTGGCCTTGTTGCTCATTATATTTAAAAATTCTCTACAAGCCCCTTGTTGTTTCTAAGGAAAAAAAGCAAACTCCTCTTGTTGTTGTTTAAAGCTTTCCACATTTCTAAGCCTATTAAGCATTTTTCTCCTTCGTGCATTTCATTATAACTCAATGTCAAAATTTGTCTCTAAGTCAGGATTAGCCTTAGACATGTTGATGCTTCTTCAGGATTTGATTGGCCACTGAGGTCAAGAACTGTGTGGAAGCTTCTGGGATTGTTCATGGAGAGTTCTTCTTCTTTTTTTTAACCAAATGCTTTATTAACTTCTAGTTTACATCATTCATTTCTGCAAGATTTTGAGTTACAAATTTTCTCCCTGTTTTTCCCTTACCCACCACCCCAAAAATAGCTATCCCACTGGATATCCCCTCCTCCAATCTGCTCTCTCCCATATCTTCTCCCACACTCCCTCCGACTTTCCAGTAGGGTACCGTGGATCTCTATGCCCCAGTGCTTGTATATCTTGTTTCCCAGTTATATGTAAAAATAATATTAATAATGTATATAAAACATTTGATTTTTAAACTTTGAATTCCAGATTCATTCCCTTCTTCCCTTGTCACTTGCCCTTATAGGGAAGACAAGCAATCCAGTATAGATTGTACATGTGTAGCTATGCAAAACATTTCCATAGTGGATATATTGCAAAAGACTGACTATATTTTCCTCCCTCCTATCCCACCCCCCATTTGTTATATTCTCTACTTTGATCCTGTCCCTTTTCAAAAGTGGGTGCTTCCAACTTCCCTCCCACCCAGCCTGCCCTCCCTTCCATCATCCCTTCTCTCATCCCCTTCCCCCTTACTCTCCTGTAGGGTGAGATACCATATTTAGTGTGTATGTCATTACCTCCCTAAGCCAAATTCAATGAGAATAAGGTTAACCCATTCCCTTTTGCCTTCCTGTTCTTCCCCTCCATTGTAACCATTTTCCCTTGCCTCTTCTATATGAGATAGTTTACCCCATTCTGTCTCTCCCCATCTCCTCTCATTATATTTCTCTCTCACCTCTTAATTTCACCTTTTAAGTATCATCCCTTCCTATTAAATTGGTCCTGTGCCCTCTATCTATGTATACCTGTACACATGTATACACACATTCACATACATATTCATATGCCCATATACCCCCTTATATAGACATAAATGTATGTATGTGTGTATATATACATATATATGTGTACACACACATACATACACACACACACACACACACACACACACACACACTTCTATTCCCTGCAACTATTCTCATACTGAGAAAAGTTTCATAAGTTACAATTGTTTTTTCCATGTAGGGATGTAAATAATTCAACTTTGATAAGTTCCTTATGATTTCTTTTCCTGTTTACCTTCTCATGCTTCTTTTGCTTCTTATATCTGAATGTCAAATTTTCTATTCAACTCTGGTTTTTTCATCAAGAACACTTGAAAGTCCTATATTCCACTGAATGATCATATTTTCCCCTGAAACATGATACTCAGTTTTGTTGGGTATGTGATTATTGGTCCATCAGTATAGAAGCTGCCAGATCCTGTATTATCCTGATTGTGTTTCCACAATATTAAAATTGTTTCTTCCTGGCTGCTTGTAATATTTTCTCCTTGATCTGGGAATTCCAGAACCTGGCTATAATATTACTAGGAGTTTTCTTTTTGGGATCTTTTTTAGGAGGTGATTGGTGGTGGATTCTTTCAACCTCTATTTTGCTCTCCGGTTCTAAAACATCAGGACAATTTTCCTTGAGAATTTCTTGAAGGATAATTTCTAGGTTCCTTTTTTGATCGTGGCTTTCAGGCAGTCCAATAATTTTAAAATTATCTCTCCTGGATCTATTTTCCAGGTCAGTGGTTTTCTCAATGAGATATTTCACATTGCCTTCTATTTTTTTCATTTGTTTGGATCTGTTTAATAGTATCTTGATTTCTCATAAAGTCACTAGCTTCCATTTGCTCCAATCTAATTCTGAAGGAATGATTCTCTTCAGTGAGATTTTGAGATTCTTTATCCATCTGGCAAATTTGGCTTTTTAAGGCATTCTTCTCCTCATTGCCTTTTTGAGCCTCTTTTGCCATTTGAGTTAGTCTATTTTTTAAGGTATTATTTTCTTTAGTCAGGTTGTTGACTCTTATTTCATAATTTTCTTGCATCATTCTCATTTCTCTTCCCAATTTTTCCTTCATTTCTCTTATTTGATTTTCAAAATCCTTTTTAAGCTCCTCTATGGCCTGTAACCAGATCATATTTTTCTTGGAAACTTTTGGTGCAGGAGTTCTGACTTCACTGTTTTCCTCCTATTCCATGCTTTGATCCTTTTTTTTCCCCAAAATAGGAGTGTAAAGTTGGCTTGCTCTGTTTACTTTGCTTCCCTTGTTTGCTCATGTTGCCACTTAATTATTTGACTTTTGGGCTTTTTGCCACAGTTGGACTCTGCTACCAGACAGGGGAGCTTCATACCAAACACTGGGGTTTTCTCAGTTGCTGAAGGTATTAGTTGGGTGCCCTCTCTGAAGCCTCCATACATTCTGGCAAGCTGGTCACACACCCCAGGATCTCCACCCTAGACAGCAATCCAGATCCAAGCAGGTTAAAGCAAGAGCAATTACCCCTCAGACTGTTTGCTTGGTCCCCCTGCAAAATGTAGACCAGGAGCTGAAGCATGGCTGTGGCTCCTCAGCAGCTTTTTGCCCCAGGAGCAGAGGCTGACCCACTCCCAACTACTGGATCCCAAAGTCCACACTGCACTGACCTCTCACTGTGTCCTTAACATCTATGTGTTGATAATTCTGGAAACCACTATAGCTGCTGGTCCATGTGGACTTTGCAGAGGCAAGCATTTAACTTTGGATTTGTGTTTCTCATCCTCCTCTTCAAATACTCCAAAAGAAGTGGTATTTGCTAGCTTGGTGGTAGTCACTGGTTTACAATATAGCTGAAGGGGAAAAAGATTGAGAGTGATCTGTGAGTAGCGAGACTCAGGTTGGGTGAAATGACTCAGGCCTAAAGACAAATCCTTCCTGACATAGCTCTGGGTTAAAGAGAAGATGTGGCCTTTAAATGTAGCACTCCTCCAGAATTTATGTTCTCGTTCTTTCCTGTGAGTTGAAGGAGCTAATATAGGAAAGCTCCAGTTCCTGAAGCAGCTGTGCCAAGTCTATGTATACCCACAAGGACTTCCCTTTCCTGCCTTGAGATTTCTATCCATTACTTTGCCTCTGTTTATTCTATCCATTACTTTGCCTCTGTTTATTCTAGTGTTATATAAAGACATATTAGCTGCTATTAACCCTGCTTTGTTTTGGATTTCAGCTGTCAGTAGAGGCTGGTGGTAGGGGTGGGAAGAAGGCAAGTGGAAGGACAGTAATGATTCCTCCAGGAGCTAGAATGAGGTTGGAGAATGGGAAGCTGGTCAAGCTATAGGTCTTTCCTCAATGAATTTTATTCATTTTGTAGTTACCTAAAATAGGTTTCCCTTTCTGTTATATCTTAAATTTCTAAATATCTAGATAAGGAATATCCATTATCCCAAGGGAAAATTATCCTTGTGAAACCAACTATATTAGTTTTCCAAGTCGGCCTAAGGTAGTAAGCAGGAGGGATAAAAGTAGAGAGATTTTTATTTGAGCTGACCCACCCCCTAGACCACACATATACATACATACATATATGTGTTTGTACACACATATATGTATGTGTGCATGTATGGTTTAGAAGCACATTTATCTAACTATATCCTTACTCTATATCTAGAAATAGATGTATAAGCTATATCTGTATATAGCCAGGAGTTTGGGGGGAAGGGAATAATTTAATTCCTCATAGTCTCTTACTTGCCCCTTATTATATACATACCTACATACATACACACGTGCATATACATACATGTGTATGTATATATATATATATAGAGAGAGAGAGAATGTATGTATATTATATATGTATACATGCAAGAATAGAACATCCTTAAGGGGTGGGGGAGAGGTGTGCAGCTGGGTGGCACAGTAGATAGAATCCTGGGCCTGGAGTCAGGAAGAATCATCTTCCTGAGTTCAAATTTGGCGTCAGACACTTATTAGCTGTGTGACTCTGGGCAAGTCACTTAATCTTGTTTAACTCAGTTTCCTCATCTGTAAAATGAACAGGAGAAGGAAATGACAAACCACTCCAATATCTTTGCCAAGAAAACCCCAAATGGGGTCATAAAGAGTCTAAAATGATTGAATAAGAAAGCAGGGGTTACATTTTGTTTCTGCCTTTGTATTCCCAGTGTCTGTCAAGGTGCCTGACACATAGCAGAATGTTTGTTGATTGGAAAATGCGAAACAGAGTTGTTAGCCCAGCCTTAGGACAGAGTTCTTGATCTAGAGACAGAGAGCATGAGTTCTAGTCCTAGCTCTGCATTTTGCTGCCCATAGAGGTGGGTTCTTATATGTAAGACACAAAAGTTGGCCTAGGCAGTCTCTTAGGTCCCTCACAGCCTTAAAGTCTATGATTCTATGAAAAAGTACTTTGGATTCAGGATGTGAAATGGAGAGATGTCCTATATATCCATGTCATTTCCCTTCATAGAAAGTAGTTTTTTTGGGGAAGGGATTTTTCTGGATTAGCTGTCAGTTTAAACAGGTTCCAGGTAGTTAAGGGTATTAGAAAAAGGAAATAAATTGTGTGAAAAATCTGATTACTGCTGCAAAGTGGCAAGATAAAAGATATGCAAAATTAATTTATCTCACCCTTTTTTCTTTTTTTTTTTTTTTTTGCATTATAGAGAGGAAGGTGACTCTGTGTTCCCAAAGGCTATGCCAGTGGAATGCATGTTCTTAGAGTTTCTACCAAGCTGGAAAGGCTTTGAGTACGGGCATGGAAATGGATTGGGTGTCTATCATGTGAAGATCAGCCCTGCTAAATTCAGAGAGTCCTGTTACCAGATTGGCTACAAAGTAACAATTTTTTTTCCAGCCACAGAAATTTAGTAAGACTGTTTATGAAGTCATGGGGCAGTGATCTGAATTAATAGAGGGAGGACCCATGCTGATAAAATCATGGCCCTTTGGAATGTACAGTAAATGGAGAGAAACCAAAAAATTACTCATATGGGATTATATGATGTGCAGAATTTGATATAAAAAATCAGGAAAGCATTTTCTCCCTATGGTCTATACATTAGGACACAGAAATAGTTTGATTTTATAAAATGATGGACTGACTTTCATGCTTGAAGAGATGCTCCAGGACTGTCATCAGGAGGGCATGTGCTTTGAGTTCCTTTTCCAGTATGAGAGTTCAGAAGCTGCTGCTCCTCTGATATCCTTTCTCCTTTAGGACCAATGATATGCATTTATGTAAAGGCTGACTAGGGTGAATAGTGTCCTTCGTGTACAAGGACCAGAGAGATGCTAACTGGCCTATATGATGATCAGAGGACCATGCTTTTGGAGATGGAAGGTGATCTTGTCCAATTCCTTGATTTTATAGATGAAGAGACTGAGTCCTAAAAGGGTTAAGTGACAGATGTTATACAGATAATACAGTAGTAAATGGAAGAATTGGGATTCAACCATGAACAGTGTGCATTGTCAGCCAGAGACTCAAATTTGTAATAAAATGATATTTTGCTATCACGTTTTGAAGGAGTTGATCCAGAGTCCTCTCCTCTCCCCTTGAGCCTAGCTGACAAATTTATACAGACTAAGATCATGGTAACTAGTCCCATCACTTCTTCGAAAATGCAGGAAAAAGAAATGTTAAGTGGTGTCAGATTGCAGCCATGAATCTCACGCTCCTTGTAAGGAAAGCTATAACAAATTTGGAAAGCATACTAAGAAACAGAGATGTCACCTTGCTGACAAAGGTCTGTATATTCAACGTTTCTTCATCTGTAAAGTAAGTTGGAAAAGGAAATGAAAAACCACTCAAGTATCTTTGCCAAGAAAAAGCCAAATGGAGTTGTGAAGAAATGGACATGACTGAACAACAATAACAAAAAATGTTTTTTCCATTGACTATAAAGAAAACTGAGTGCTGCAGCATCAACACTTTTGAATTTTGGTGCTGGAGAAGACTTTGAGAGTCCTTTGGATATCAAGGAGATCAAATCGATCAATACTTTAAGAAATTAATTCAGGCTATTCTTTGGAAGAATAAATGCTGAAGTTGATGCTTAAGTACTTTGGCCAGATGATGAGAAGACAGGACTCACTGGAAAATATCCTGATACTGGAGAAGATTGAAGGTAAAAAGAGAAAGGGGGGGGGGGCAAAGAATGAGATGGATATCTAGTATCATGGAAGCAATGAACATGAGCTTGGACAGACTTTGGGAGATAGGTCAACTAAGGATTGACCACACTCCTGATTGCCATTTTAAAAAATTAGACACACTGCCTAGGGAATCAGTTTTAGCAGGAGATAACTCTTAATTGTGGCCTCTGGTGTCAAAAAGAAACTTCCAGTTGTGGAAGAATTCAGCCTTTGAAAGGGAATTGTTATTCTCTGGGGGAATTAAGGGGATTTCTCTCTTCTCACCTCACTATGCCCCATCACTCATGATTTCTTGTAGTGAAACTACTTTTCTAGTAGGAAACATCTCACTTAGCAGGAAGCAAGCCCAGTGAGTCAAGGCAGAAGAGTTTTGTGAATTGAGAGCCAGCCTGGTTGGTCATACCCAGAGTTGAGCTGTGAGAGGAACAGACCCAGGGAGCCTAGATGAATGACCTGCCTAGCATAGACACTGCACCCAGAGGGACCACAAGGATGCAGGTAGATGGTGAAAGGAAGTCAGGGCTCTGCAGTAGCAGAATTGTGAGTTGCCTGAGTGACATGTGTTTCCTTACACGTGTCTTCTTTTGTGGCGTACTTTGTGTAATCACTCTTCCCATTGGTGTTATATATATTGATGGAAGAATGCAGCCCAGGTTTGTGGGGGGAATGTTCTGTTATCCTTATAATGCTATCTTTTTTTCTTAATAATACTTTATTGTATTTCAATTACATGTAAAGATACTTTTCAACATTCATTTTTGTAAGATTTGGAGTTCCAAATTTTTCCCCCTCCCTCCCTTTCCTCTCCCCAACCCCAAGACAGCAAGCAATCTGATATAGGTTATACATCTACAGTCATGTTAAACATATTTCCACATTAGTCATATTGTGAAAGAAGAATCAGAACAAAAGGGAAAAACCACGAGAAAGAAAAAACAAACAAAAAAGTGAAAATAATATGCTTCACTCTGTATTCAGATTCCATATTTCTTTCTCTGGATTTGATTAGCATTTTCCAGCATGAGTCTTTTGGAATCAACTTGAATCATTTTTACAATGCTATCTTAATAAATACCTTTGCTTTGAGAAACTTGTATGATTGGCTGACAATTAAAGGTTAAGTGTACTGGTAAGTACTCCCAAGTTACACTTTTGGAAGTGTATACAGAATACCTTGAACCTCAGAGCAATCACCCTTTTGGGGCCCCAAAGTGTGAACTTGAGTCTTAGAACTGGGAACTTAGAAGACTACTGGAGAAGGAAATGGCAAACCACTCTAATATCTTTGCCATGAAAACCCCGTGAACGGTATTGGTGTGCTGTGGTCCACGGGGTCATGAAGTGTTGGACATGACTGAAAGACTGAACAACAAGCTTCAGAAAGGGTGCTACACTTATAACATTTCTCAGTTTTTCACTTGTCCTAGCCTCAACCCTTAGTTATTTAACAATACCATTCCACAGTAAATATTACTCTAACCATGTCTGAATTTTCAGAAAACTAGTTTAATGATATAATTTAACTCAGTCAACAAACATTTATTAAGTGCTTACAATGTGCCAAGCACTGCTCTAATTGCTGAGAGTACAAAAATAAGCAAAAAGACAATCCCCACCCTTAAAAGACACATAAAAGAAAGCTGTAAGGCACTAGTGGGAGAGATACCTGGCCAACAGGCATGATGCAGAAGTTCAGTGTGCAGCAGCCTAGTGAGAAATGAAGAGATGGATGACCTGGGAGCCCTTCCCCAAATGGAGGTTCTGGGAGGAGCCATCCAATCAGAGGGAGGGACTGCAGAAGCAGAGGGTACTTCCAATGTTAAATTCTAGGACTAAAAAAATCTTGCAGGGTGGTTAGGTGGTGCAGTGAATAGAGCACCACGTGACCTTAGGCAAGTCATTTAACCCCAGTTGCCTTGACTTCCCCCCCCAAAAAAGCAAAAAAAAAAAAAGTGATCTTGCAATATGAAAAGGTTTCTATGGCACAACGAAGTCTGGAGTGTAGCAAAGCTATGAGAAATGAGAGCAAGGTGCTTTTGCCAGTCTTTGCTCTAAACACATCTGCAACTGGTTTGAAGCAGACAGTTCAGAAATGAGGATAAATAGTAGTAAATGCATAAGACATTCTAACCTAATTGGCAAACTAAATATAAAGAAATTACCAGGACCAGATGGTATCCACCTCAGAGTTTTGAAAGAACTCAAAGGTAAAATTATAGAGCTCTTATATAAAATGCTACATGCTGTTTCCACTGACCATGGAGGTGATTTTGACTGCCAACTATAAGAAGGACTACAGAACAGACAGATGAGTATCATTTTCTCAATATGTGGGGAGTATTATGAAGATGAAAGTAATTGAACACTTAAGAAAGTAAAACCTAAAGGCAGGTCCCAGTACAAAACATTCCATCATCCACCTTGGCACAAGTGGTCCTCCATGTTTGGAATGAAACCCTTTACTAACTTTATCATCCCTAGATTCCTTGAAAAGTCAGCACAAAAAACAAGAATTAGAGAGCATTATAAAATGCAAAATGGATAATTTTGATCACATTAAATTGAAAAGCTTCTGTACAAACAAAGCCAATGTAACCAAGATCAAGAGGGAGGTGGGAAATTGGGAAAGAATTTTTACAACTTCTGTCTCTGATAAAGGACTCATTTCTAAAATTTATAGAGAATTAAGTCAAATCTATATGAATACAAGTCATTCCCCAATTGATAAATGGTCAAAGGATATGAACAGGCAGTTTTCAGAAAAGAAATTAAAGATATCTATAAGCATATGAAGAAATGCCCTAAATCACTATTGATTAGAGAAATGCAAATCAAAACAACTCTGAGATACCACATCTCTCCAGTCAGATTGGCTAAGATGACAAAACAAGAAAGTGACAAATGCTGGAGAGGATGTGGACAAATTGGAACACTAATACATTGCTGGTAGAGTTGTGAACTTATCCAACCATTCTGGAGAGCAATCTGGAATTATGCCCAAAGGACTATAAATAATTCCATACCCTTTGACCCAACAATACCATTTCTAGGGTTATATCCCAAAGAGATCATAGAAGTGGGGGGAAGACCCATATGTACAAAAATATTTATAGCAGCCCTTTTTGTGGTTGCTAAGAATTGGAAACTAAAGGGGTGCCCATCAATTGGGGAATGGCTAAACAAGTTGTGGTATATGAATGTAAGGGAATATTATTGTGCTATAAGAAACGAGGAGGTGAAGGATTTCATATTTACCTGGAGAGACTTATACAAATTGATGCTGAGCGAGAAGAGTAGAATCAGAAGAAATTTGTATACAATCACAGACACATCATATGTGTGATGACCAACTATGACAGACTGGACTCTTTTCAGCAATGCAGTGATATAAGTCAATCCTGAAAGACTCAAGAAAGAGAGAAATGCAACATCCAGAGATATAACTAGAAAGAACTGAGCCTAAATCCTGATGGAAGCAAACTAATTGATCTTTTCCTTTTCATTGTTTGGTTTTATTTCTTCTTTACCATCTTTCATCCCGCCTAGTACGATGTGCCTTTGTAATTGGACTAATGTCTAATATGAATGTATTTGCAGATCCTATACTGGACTATATGCTGTCGTGGGGGGAGAGGGGAGGGAAGTAAAGGAAATTTGAAAATCAAGGAACTATGGAACTGAATCTTGTTAACTGAAACTAAACTAATAAATTAATTTTAAAAAAAAGAAAGAAAAGACAGCACAGAGCCCCCCATTAGTAGAATGTAAACTCTTTGAAGAAAGAGACTGCTTTTTTTTTTGTCTTTGTATCTTCAGGGCCTAGCCTAAGATAACAGGTACTTAGTAAATAAATACCTGTGGTAGAGGCAAGTCAACATGGCAGAGTAGATACACACTCTACTAAGCTATCCCAAATTCTACTCCAGACAACTCTAAAACATCTCAAATCAAATTCTGGAGCATTAGAACTGATGAAAGTTCAGGTGAAACAATTTTCCATCCCAAGAAAATTTAGGCAGGTTGAAAGGAAAGGTCTATCTTACAAGGGTGGTGATTGGGCCTGGAGTAGTCCTGCTGATACCAGAGGTAGGCCTTGGAGGCAACTGTATTGTTGGAGAAACCTTTAGGAGCTATCACTCCATGGACCATGGGGGATGGTGTGTGTGTGTTTGGGGGGGACTGGTCAGAAGAAGATTACAGGGGATCCTTTGCTGATGCTGTGTTCAAGACCCTGTTGCATTGCCCTAACAAACCTGGGACTAAAAGGAGAAATAACACTTACTGCCACATTAGAGCAGGGACCCTGGTCAAGTTTCCACAGCAGAGATGGGTGCTTGTGGTTGCTCACGGGAGAGTACAGACCCTGGTCTCAATTTCAAGACAGAGTGGAGTATAAGTAATTATAGCTGCAGGAAAGCAGGGGACCTGGTTATAATCCCAGGGCCAGAAGGATGCTAGCACTGGTAGCTACAGGGGAACAAAGTCCCTTCCTGGGTAAAGACCAGAGCACAGGCCAGGAGAACAATGACCACACCACTTTCAAATACAAGACTCAAGAGAAGCATAAAAAGGTAAACAGGAAAGAGAAATCATAAGGGAATCGATAACGTCAAAATGTTTACATTCCTATATGGGAAGATAATACATATAAATGCTAAGAACTTTATCCTCATGAGGTGAATTAGAAGGAGAATACATAGACAGAGGGCATAGGTGACTATGAAGGGATGACATCCAAAAAAAAAAAAAAATTAAAGTGTGAGCAAGAGAGATGTATTAGGAGAAGGGGGAAGGGAAAAGAAGAATAGGAAAAATTATCTCACATAAAAGAGGTACAAAAGGAAGAGCTTTTACAATGGAGGAGAAGATGGGGGTGGATTTGACAGGCAATGTTGTAGCAGCAAGCACCCCAACATCCCCAGGGTGGCTGCCGACACAGGTTCTTAGATCTGCTTTTCTAAAGTAAAGCAACTCAAAATTGGTTAACAAGCTTACTTTAATCAATCAAACATATATCATTTACCTAGTTCAGGGGATAAAAAGGTCAGCACCCCGAACTTCAGAGTATATAGACAGAACTTACAAGACAGAGAAACAAACAGATCAAGCAGACAGGCTTCCAAACTGTCCAACCATTACATCAATACCAAATCACAGTTACCAGAGAGGGAAGCATCAACATCTGGATTTTCAAAGCCAGGGGGCTCTCAAGGACTGCCCAGAGTCTCATCTGGTCAAATCACACAACACTTCTCAAAGTAAGCCCCAAAGCAAAGCCTCACTTCAGGGATTATATAGCCTTGTCCTGGATCCGAGAATGTAACCACCCTCTTGACCCACTGCCCAATCACACAGCATCAAGGTGTAGGCATTCCTGAACACCAAGCCTCCTACCATAGGCTCCATGTGACCACATTTTAGCCTATTGGGGGCAGAGTATATTTTCAAATCAAGGAAGGTTTTCAGAGTCTCTTAAGCCTATCAAAGGGCCTAGGGGCAGGGAAGATCTTTAAATTTACATTTCCATTACAAATGTTTGAACCTTATTCTCACTGGAATTGGCTCAAAGAAAGAATAAAATACACACTCAGTGAGGCACAGAAATCTATTATACCCTACAAGGAAATAAGAGAGGGAAGAGATAGGAGAAGGGGAAGGGGACTGATAGAAGGGAGAGTAGACTAAGGGAGGTAGTGGTCAGAAATAAAACAGACTTTTGAGGAGGGACAGGCTAAAAAGAGAAAGAAGGAGAAACAAAGAAAAATAGGACAGAGGGAAATACACAGTTAATAATCATAACTGTGGATGTGAACAGGATAAACTCACCCATAAAACAGAAGTGAATAGCAGAATGGATTAAAAACTAGAATTGTACAATATGTTGTTTACAAAAAACACACCTGAAAAAGAGAGAGGCATACTGAGTAAAAATAAGGGGCTAGAGCAGAATCTTCAGCTTAGACTAAAAAACAAAACAAAACAAAAAACAAAAAAAGCAAGGGTAGCAATCATGGTGTCAGACAAAGCAAAACCAAAAATAGACCTAATTGAAATATAGAATCAGGGAAACTACATTTTACTGAAAGGTACCATAGACAATAAAGTAATACAGTACTAAACATTTATGTACCAAATGGCATAGCATCCAAATTCTTAAAGGAAAAGTTAAATGAGTTAGAGGAGGAAATAGACAGTAATACTATACTAGTGTGGGGCAGCTAGGTGGCACAGTGAATAGAGCCCTGGAATCAAGAGGACGTGAGTTCAAATTTGGCCTCAGACACTTAACACAAAATTAGTCATGTGACCATGAGCAAATCACTTAACCCCAATTGCCCTACCTTCCCCTCTCCAAAAAGCAAACAAAACAAAACCCCAAAACTGTACTAGTGGGGGACCTCAACTTTCCCCTCCAGAACTAGAGAAATCTAACCAAAAAATAAGAAGTTATGGAGATGAATACAATTTTAGAAAAGTCAGATATGATAGACCTCTGGAGAAAACTTAATGGGAATAGAAAGGAGTATATCTTTTTCTCAGTGGTATATGACACCTTCACAAAAACTGATAATGTATTATAGCATAAAAACCTCATGATCAAATGCAGAAAAGCAAAAATATCAAATGCATCCTTTTCAGACCATAATGCATTAAAAAAATCAATAAAATACTATGGAAAAATTTATTAAAAATTAATTAGAAAACAATCTAATCCTAAAGAATGAGTGGGTCAAAGAACAAATCATAGAAACAATCAATAATACCCTTTGACTCAGTAATACCATTACTAGATCTGAATCCCGAAGAGATTTAAAGAAAAGGAAAAGGAGCTATATATACAAAAAATATTTATAGCACCTCTTTTTGTGGTGGGAAAGAGCTGGAAATTGAGGAGATGTCTATCCATTAGGGAATGACTGAACAAGTTATGATATATGATTGTGATGGAATAGCATTATGCTATCAGGAATGATGGGCAGGATACTTTCAGAAATACCTGGGAAGACTTACATGAACTGATACAAAGAGAAATGAGCAGAACCAGAACACTATACATAGTAACAGCAATATTGTAAGGATGATCAACTGTGAATGACTTAGTTATCCTCAGCAATACTGTGGGTTGTTTGTTATCCAGCTTCAGAGAAAGAAATGATGGAATCTGAATGTAGATTAAGCATACTTTTTAAAAAATTATTTTTCTTGGAGGGTTTTTTTGGTGTGTGTTTTCTTTTGCAACATGGCAAATATGAAAAAATTTTACATGATTCCACATGTAAATTATTTGTCAAATTATTTGTCTTCTCAAGGAGGAGTGAGGGCAGGCAATAAAATAAAATAATACTCATTAATAAAATAAAATAACAATTAAAAATAAATATTTGTTAAATTGAATTGACTTTCAGTAGTAGACAATACAGTTCCCATAATCCCCTCTTATGGCTTCAACTGTGGGATTAAAAAAATGAACAAGACACCAAGTTTGTCCTCTGATAATTTATGAATTTGTAGGGGAACAAACACATACAAAATAATTATGATACAAATCAATATGTGATAAGTACCATGAAAATACTATAGGATAAAGGAATGCAAAGAGAGCTAGAATTCTTCAATCTCCATATTGGAGAAGTCTGAGATTTTCTTCATTTCCCAAGCTAGAAAACTTGGAATCATTTTTGATTTCTCCTTTTCTTTCATCCTCAATGTATTACTAGTCACCAAAGCATCTCCTAGATTTATTCTTTCTTCTCCACTGCTACCATACTAGTTCAAGACATTATCAATGTGCACCCCAATGTAATGGCAGTAATTAAGACGCTCTGATCTGGTCTGGCTTAGAGCACAACCCATGGAGTAGAGTCCTCTAAGTGATTTTCAATGTTACGTATTTTATCCCTAGACCTGGGTCCTTTTCAGTGACACATTTATCCCAGACCTTTCCTGTGGGCCCCTTGATAAATGATATGCAAAACTAGAAGTTTCTGATTGAACAAATCCCGTGTGCCCATTCCCTCAATTCCTTTCCAGGTGAGGGACGTCAAAGGGGTTTGACCACTGAACAGCAAGGGTTATCAATTCAGTACACTTTAAAAGGAGAAATCATTTCCATTCTACCTATGAGTGGGAGGGATTTTCCCACAATCTTAGCTATGGTGCCTCTACACAAATGACAGCAAGAGCATGTAGTGAACCTAAGATTGGACCTCAGTCTCTGACTGCTTTGTATTCTTTTCCCTGAGTACAGGTGACTGAGAAGCAATTCTGAGATGGCTATCCTGAGCCTGAGCAGTAACCTCCTGAGTTGAAGAGATTGGGAGTTCCAGGGTTCCTTAGTTGGTTCCAGCTATAATGTAGAAGGCACTTCCTACAGCCACTACAATGCTTTTCAAAGGAGATGATGATTCCTTCAAACACCACAATACTTTTAGGAAAAGATGAGCATCAATAAGAAGATGAGCCCAAACTATGCCCTGACTTGCCAGGAGGTAGAACCCAGGTGAAAATGGAATAGGCATTTATAGATGTTTTAAATATTTGTAGATACATGCTTATGAGTCTTCTGTAGTGGAGGAAGTAGCCACTCTCCTGTCTACTTTCTACATTGAGCATTTTTCTAGAAGAGATGCTATTAATTCCTTTTGTAGGAGACCCTAGACATGAACCAAAACTAAGTTTTGTTTAAGTGATTTTTCCTTAGAGTTATACTCCAAATAAACTGGAGATAACAACTGAATGAGCTGGTATCTTTATAGGTC
This sequence comes from Gymnobelideus leadbeateri, assembly GCA_011680675.1. Classification (NCBI taxonomy): domain Eukaryota; kingdom Metazoa; phylum Chordata; class Mammalia; order Diprotodontia; family Petauridae; genus Gymnobelideus; species Gymnobelideus leadbeateri. The sequence goes on from WOXC01002530.1 coordinate 19,646, forward strand.
AGGCTTCCCTAAGACTGAATCCATTCTTTTTTTTTTCTTAAGCAATTGGGGTTAAGTAACTTGCTCAAGGTTACATGGCCAATCATTATTTATGTGTGGGTGCTCATTTTCTGAGGCCGGGACCGATCCTGGGTCATCCCAACTCCGGGGCCGGCACTCTTACTCACTGTGCCACCTAGCCGCCCCTTGAATCCATTCTTACTTAGCCTAAGGCTGGGATCCTTTTTTAGGAGAAGGCACTCCAGTCCTCTGGACCAGTGAGTGGTTTGTTAAAACCTCATACTTGGATGACTATAATAGCCTATTTAACTGGCTCTCTTGTTCCCACTTCTCCAGTTTATCCTTCCATTGCCTAATTAATCTTATTAACACATCACTTTTACCATGTTTGAAAACCTACAATGGTTCTCTATTGCTTCTTGCATCAGATCTAAATTTAGCATTCAAGGTCTCCCATAGTCTGTATCCATGCAACACTGCCATTTCTATTTTTATCATCCCCAACACATACTCTGCTCTATTGGGCTACAACTAAATGGTTAACTCTGGGGTCTTTCTCATGAATAGAACTCACACTCACCTATGGGTGATGTAAAGATTTCACAGTGCTCCAACTGGAGTGGTTATTTAACATTTTGCCCAAGTTAATGGAGATAAACTGCAGAAGTAAATAGGTGAGAGTGGGCAGCAGTAGCAGGTCAGCTTCCATATTAGGCATTGAGGAAAAGCAAATTATTTAGAGAAAAATAATTTAAACTGTACTTCTAAAACAATGGGCTCTAAACTATAAGTTATAATGAAATGAATCTGGATGTTGTTGTTTGCAACTTGGTAGATTGGAAAGAACCTTGGCTTTAGGTTTAGAACATCTGGGTTTGAGTCCTTTCTCTGACGCTGTGTGATATTGGACAACTCAATTCTATCAGACCATAGATTAAGACCTGGAGAGGACCTTGAGAGGAATGTAGACCTATCCCACCAACCTCCCCCCTCCTCTCCGCCCCAACCTTTTACAAATGAAAAAAGCTTAAGCCTAGAGAAAGTGACAAACGACAAACATCATCCCATGACTGGGACTGGAACAACAACTGGGAGTTGAAACAATGTCCTCTGACTCCAAATCCAGTGTCCTTTGCACTATTTGACTCCAGTTTTCTGAGCCTCAGTTTCGTCAGTCATGAAATAGGGTTAATAATACTGATATTACATTGCTTGTCGCAGGGTTATCCTTGAAGTAAGGTGTTGTCTAAAGAGACAGATACTATAAGAAACTAACATTTCTTGAGGAACATTTTGGTGATAAAAGGGATACAGTATCTGGCACATAGTAGGCACTTAAATGTTTATTGACTAAGAGTAGACGTGCTGTGCCAGGAATTACGTGAACTGCTTTTATTTTTGTAGATCTTTCCAAGAAAACCTTAAGTCAATGTGTGATAGGTCATCAAAACAACAACAGATATCATCAGTGTACAACATTAAGTAATTTAGAAAAGGAAAGTTAAATTTGTATCCTCTATCTATGTCAATGATTATGGGGAATTCACAGGCCCAGAGAGAGAGAATTCAGATTCAGAGAGAAATGTAGGGCTAAAGCCATGATCTAAAACAGAGGTTCCCAAAGCTTATTTGGCCTATTGCTCCTTAAAAAAAAATTACTCACTGTACCTCCTGGAAATCTACTTTCTTTAACCCTTTTTTTTGGGAAATTTGCAGCATTTCAGAAAAATTTAAAATATGTTTTTAAAAGTGTCATCTTAAATTTAATAATTTATTTTAAATTTATGGTTATTTTTCCTGCATTGAAATTTTGATGACACAATATTGCATCGTATAAACAAATATCATTTTATCAACAAATAAACAAAACAAATATTGTATTGTAAGCAAGTCATTACATGCACGCTGGACTTCCTGACAATGTGAGATATGCTTGTCTGACAATACTTACTTGTTAAAAGCTGTTGACAAACTTGACCACTGATCAGTTATAACTTGCATTTTGTGTGTTTATTTGGAAAATAATGTAATCACTATGACTTTAACTCTATTAAACAACAAATAAAAGATGTATGAACAATTTTTCAAAATTCTCTACTTTCCTTATGCTTCGACCAACACCTTATTTTTGTTCAATGCCCCCCAGTTGCACCCAATCTACTACCACCCCTCCCATCAGTGCCCTCTAGGGGCCAGTATCTCCCACTTTGGGAACTTCTGAGAGAAGGGTTATGGCAGCACCATGTTGAATTCTAAAGAAATCCAGAGAGCTAGGCAGGAATCATGACAAGCAGGAGTAGCTCTTTAGAATAGGAGGAGTCAAGTAAAATCATGGAGAGAACACTACAAGGAATTAATTCATATTATTGCACATAGATTCTCCAGTTAAGAGAGCTTCTTTTTATGACTCTCTATGCTAGCCACATACTCAGCCCATGGCTATGCTACTGGGTCTGGAGAGGAAGGTGTAAACTACATGTACAGATGAATCATAGTTTTGCATGAAGGTAAAGACTTCTACAGACCTTCTCCAGCTCCATTTTGTCTTTCTCAAGGTAAAGACTGTAGGTACTTGAGAAAAATCCACATGAAGACAATATCCTTAACTTTGGTTAATCATTTCACAAACATGTCCTGGTTTTTGAGAGAAAATGGGCAACATTTTTGAAGTGATGAAGTTATTTGCCCAGGCTTTCTCCAAAATTATAGCATGCATTTGAGGCATGGCTAGCCAGAATTAGCTGTGGCTATGGTTCAAAATGTAAACTTATATATTTGCAAAGCACTTCCCAAATATATAAGTGCTATATAGGGCTAGGGATTGGACCTGTGATTTGAGTGGGAAAGTAAAGTTTTAGAAGGTTGCCTAAAGCACTCAGTGCTTAAATGACTTGCCCAGGATCACACAGCTATTATAAATCAGGGTGGGACATGAGCAACAACAATTGTGATGACTAGCATCAAGAAAAAGAATTTCTTTAAGGTTTGCAATATGCTTTACGTGTAATCCCATCTGATCCTCACAATATCCCTGTGATACGACTGTAATCATTCCCATTTTTTTTAAACAAATACTTTATTAACTTCTGTTTTACATCATTCATTTCCGCCAGATTTTGAGTTACAATCATTTTCCCCCCATTATTCCCCTACCCAACCTCCCTGAATAGCAGTCCCACAAGATATCGCTTCCTCCAATCTGCTCTCTCCCATACCTTCTCCCATACCCCCATCGACTTTTCCATTAGAGGAAGATGAATCTTTGTGTCCCAATGCCTGCACATCTTATCTCCCAATTATAAGCAAAAGAGTATTAATAATAGTATTTATATATATTTGAAACATTTAATGTTACGACCTCGAATTTCAGATCCATTTCCTTCCTCCCTTGTCACCCATTCCTTCTTGGGAGATAAGTAATTCAGTATATGTTGTACATGTCTAGCTATGCAAAACATTATCATAGTAGATATATTGTACAAGGCTGCTTATAATTCCTTCCCACTCATCCCACCCCCCACCTGGTCCATTCCCTACATGATCCTGTCCCTCTTCTATAGTGGGTACTTCCAACCTCCCCTCACCCCAAGGATGCCCTCCCATCCATCATCCCTCCTCTCATCCCCCTTCCCCCTATCCTGCTGCAGGTTGAGATATCCCATTTAGTATGTATGTCATTTTCTCCCTGAACCAAATTCAATGTGAATGTGGTTTTGCCTTTTTAGCCTTCCTTATTCTCCCCTCCTTTGCACCCACTTCCCCTACATGAGATAGTTTACCCTACCATGTCTCTCCCCATCTCCTCTTGCCACTTTCCTCTCTCACCTCATAATTTCATCCCTTGAGTACTCTCCCTTCCCAACAACATCAACCTATGCCCTCTATCCATATATAACTGTAACCATATACACACACATTCACATATGTATTCATATGACCACACCCCTTCTTCCATTATTTTCATAGTGGGAAAGATATCATCAGTCACAGATATTGCTTTTCCATATAGGAATGTAAATAGTTCAACTTTGATAAGTTCCTTTTGATTTCTTTTCCCTGATTACCTTCTCAGGCATCTCTTCCTTCTTGTGTCTGGATGTCAAATTTTCTATTCAATTCTGGTTTTTTCCTCAAGAATGCTTGAAAGTCCTCTATTCCACTGAATGACCATATTTTCCCCTGAAACAAAATACTCAGTTTGCTGGGTAGGTGACCCTTGGGTTCATTCCCAGTTCTTTTGCCCTCTGGAATATCATATTCCATGCCCTTCGATCCCTCAGTGTAGAAGCTGCCAGGTCCTGGGCTATTCTGATTGTGTTTCCACAATATTGAAATTGTTTCTTCCTGGCTGCTTGTAGTATTTTCTCCTTGATCTGGGGATTCTGGAACCTGGCTATAATATTTCTGGGAGTTTTCTTTTTGGGATCTTTTTCAGGAGGTGATCGTGGATTCTTTCAACCTCTATTTTGCCCTCTGGATCTAAAACATCAGGGCAGTTTTCCTGAGAATTTCTTGAAGGGTGATTTCTAGGTTCTTTCTTTGATCATGGCTTTCAGGTAGTCCAATAATTTTTAAATTGTCTCTCCTGGATCTATTTTCCAGGTCAGTGGTTTTTCCCATGAGATATTTCACATTGCCTTCTAATCTTTCGTTTGTTTGGATCTGCTTAACAGCATCTTGATTTCTCATAAAGTCATTAGCTTCCATTTGCTCCAGTCTAACTCTGAAGGAATGAATCTCCTTGGTGAACTTTTGAGATTCTTTTTCCATCTGGCAAATTCGACTTTTTAAGGCATTCTTCTCCTCATTGCCCTTTTGGGCCTCCTTTGCCATTTGAGTTAGTCTATTTTTTAAGGTGTTGTTTTCCTCAGTCAGGCTGTTGACCCTCATTTCATACTTTTCCTGCATCCTTCTCATTTCTCTTTCCAATTTTTCCTCCACTTCTCTTATTTGATTTTTAAAGTCCTTCTTAAGGTCCTCTATGGCCTGCAACCCGCTCATGTTTTCCCCTGGGGCTTTTGGAGCAGGACTTCTGACCTCACAGTCCTTTTCCCGCTCTATGCCCCCAAAATAGGAGTCTAGGGTTGCATTTTTCTGTTTCCTTTGCCTTGGCATGTTGCCACTTAATTGCTTGACTTTGGGGCTTGTTGCCACACTATGGCTTTAAGGCCAGCTAGAGGAATTTTCGTCCCGAACGTGTGGGGGGCAACTTCCGTTTCTGGCAAGCTGTAAACCCACCCACAACTTCCACCCTAGATCACAATCCAGATCCAGGGAGGTTAAAGCAAGAGCGATTACCCCCAAGACTGATCGCTGGATCTCCCCACGATTTGTAGGCTGGGAGCCGGAAATGCCTATGAAAACTACAAAATGGCGTGTCTCCTCAGAGGCTTCTAGCCCCCAGGGAGGGAGCTGACGCATTCCCCAAATACAGGTCCCAAAGTCCATAGGACACTAACCTCTTACTTTGTCCTAGGCAAGTCTATGTTGATAATTCTGGAGTCTCCACAGTTCCTGGTGTTCTGGGGTTCCTCCAGCCGGCTGCTGGCCCTGCCGCCCTGGGGTTAAAACCTCGGCTCACGTGGACCTGGGCTCGGCTCGGCTCAGCTCAGCTCCTGCGCTCTGCTCTCTGCGCGCTGCCGGCTCCCAGACCGCTGCGCTGGTCCTTCCTGCAGGGTGCTGGGCTGTCCTCAGCGGGAGGTTAGCTTCTCTGTGTCGTTCTGCGAGTGCTGGGGCTCCAGAAGTTTTTCAGAGTCCTTTTTTTACATAGTTTGTGGAGAATCTGGGGGCAGAGAGGCTTGGACGAGCTGTTTCTACTCCGCCATCTTGGCTCCGCCCCCCAATCATTCCCATTTTTACACGTGAGGAAGGTGATGAAGTGAAGAAGATAAAGAAACTAAGACAAAGTCACTTGCCCAGGGGTTATCTTGCTAGTAAGTGATGAAGGTGGAATTTAAACTTGGGTCTTCTTATCTCAAGTCCAGTCTTCTGTCCTCTGGGCCTCTTAGCTACCATTGAGAGAATCTTGTCTCTTTTCTTTCATTGACTACTAACAGGTTTATACTCATCTGGTTGCCACATTTGATGTGAGGTCTCCATGTCTTTCTGACTTGTAGGCCAGCTATGACACAGTGCCTCTCACAATGCTGTATCATTATTGTTGTGGTATTGTTTGTACTGTTATTTTTGTTGTTATCATCATTACATGTTGAGGTAATTCATTCCACTCTCTGATAGTTTTAACTTTTTGGAAGTTTTCTCTTTATCTCAAGTCAAAATTTGCCTTTCTATAACTGCCATCCAGAATAAGTCTAATCCCTTTTTTACATGGAGTTTTTGAAATATTTGACCTCAGCTATTATAATGTCCCTAACTTTTGTGGGAAAAGGGGGTTCTTAAAAAACAAACAAAAACAACAGACAATTCCCAACAAAGACTCAAACCCCTTTACTGCATATCTTCCAAAAAAACCATGTAGTGATTGTTAATACAAGGGAGAGATATGTCCTGATTGACTCTTAAAGTTATTTTCAGTCTACTTTTCCCACGCTTATTGAGTACTACTTTTTCTTCACACACTATACATTCCAGCCAGCCTGACCTACCTGCTGTTCCCTTCAAACAACATTCCATCTCCAGTATCTCCATCTTTGTACTGACCATCCCCCAGGTCTGGAATGCACTCATTCCATACCTCCATTTCATGGATTCCATGGCTTCCGTCAAGGTACATTCCAGGTGCCAACTCCTATGAGAAGCCTTTTCTAATCCCACCTCTCCCCAGAAATTATTTTATGCCTACTTTTGTATATATGCTAAATTGATTTTCTGTGTGTTTTTGTTTTCCCCCAATAGAATATAAACTTGAGAGGAAGGACTCTTCCTCCCTCCTTTTTCCTTCCTTCTTTCCTTTCTTTCTTTTCCTCTTTCTTTCTTTCTTTCTTTCCTTTTTTCCTACCTCCCTTCTTTCTTTCCTCCCTCCCTTCCTTCTTTCTTTTCTTCTTCTTCTTCTTCTTCTTCTTCTTCTTCTTCTTCTTCTTCTTCTTCTTCTTCTTCTTTTCTCTCTCTCTCTCTCTCTCTCTCTCTCTCTCTCTCTCTCTCCATCCAGTACAGCACTTGACACATATTAAGATCATAGGTCATAAAATGAGAGTTGGAAGATTATCCAGTTCAATCGTCATTTTATAGATGAAGAAACTTAGGCCTAGGGAGATTGATTTGTCAAAGGTCAAAAAGGTAATAAACATCAGAACACTTAATAAATGCTTGTTTCTTCTTGTTGTAATTATTAAAGCGTAATACAATTGTCAAAAACAGAAGTGACATAGATGATGATAAATATCATACATTTTTATAAGTTTATGTTTTAATTTCTGTATTAGTCATGTTTTAAAAAAAAATACCGACCGAAAAACAAAACAAGAAACAAAAAAGTAAAAAGAGTATTCTTTAATCTGCATTGAGACTCCATCAATTCCTTCTCTAGAGACAGATAACATTTTTTATTATAAGTCCTTCAGAATTGTCTTAGATCATTATACTGCTGAGAATAGCCAAGTCATTCACAGCTGATCATCATACAATATTACTCTTACTGTGTACAATGTTCTCTGGTTTCTGCTCACTTCACTTTGTACCAGTTCATATAAGTCTTTTCCAGGTTTTTCCGAAACTATTCCTGCTCATCATTTCTTATAGCACAATAACATTCTACCACAATCATATTCCACAGTTTGTTTAACCATTTCCCAATTGATGGGCATCCTCTCAATTTCCAATTCCATGCCATACATTTTAGTGGGTAAAATCAGCTCAATTTCATCAATTAATCAATCAATAAGCACTTATTAGATACTAGGAATAGAAAAAAAGGCAAAAATAGTCCCCCATTTCAAAGAGCTTACATTCTAATGTAAGAGGCAGAATATAAATAAATAAGTATGTTAAAATATATAAAGAGTAGATTGAAGATAACAGAAAGACTCTTGACCCTGGGGACCTAGGAAAGGCCTGCTGCAAAAGATAGGGTTTGAACTGAGTCTTGAAGGAAGCAAGGAGGGAGAGCATTCCAGGTATGGAGGACAGTCAATGCAAAGAGGGATGGAATTTAATGTGTAAGGAATGACAAGTAAAGGGTATGCTGGATCATAAAGTTCTTGGAAGGAAGCAGAGTATAAGATTATAAAGGTAGGAAGTGGGGGTAGGTTGTGAGAGTTTCAAATGTCAAGAGACTTTGTAAACATTTTATTAATTACTTGATGTATATGTATGACATCAAGCTATATAACCATACTGAAAAACACATAAAACAACTCTCTTACATTGTGAACTCTTTCTCCAATGATATAAAAATGTAATATGACTCAATAAGGTAAAACTCTTAATATATGCTAAGGAAAGATAGAGATTGGATCTTGAATCTAGAAGTCAAATTTAAATAATGGAAGAAGGCAATACTTACAAATAAAACAATCCAGGAAAAAGCTGTAGGTCAGTAATTAAAATATTTACAGATATCTTGAAATCAAAGGCTAATGCGGGAGGAACAAATTGAAAATAATTAGTGCCTACACAATGCTGGCCTTAAAGTACACTTCTTAGAACTGCAAAATAGACTATAACAGATGTGGGAGGCATAGTAACAAAGTCTATACAATTATTATACTATACACAGGGCCTTATGCCAGCTGTTGGAAAATGAATACTTCCTCACCACAAAGGATGGAGTAGAATAAGGAGGAAGAGATAATATTGGAGTACATGCTTTCATAGACTGAGAAATGACAAGTCACCTTATTGCCAATACAGACTTCAAAAGAACAGATGAATTGTCCTGAAACTAGAGCAGTATCAGGCTGAATTGTTTGGTGTTCACAATCACCTGAATCCATCATTGATCCACCAAAATTTAAGGCCTATATATTAAATAGATATCCCCATATCAAACACTCATAATCTCCAGTCTGTACAGAACAAAGGGATTTCAAAATATAGAGAACTAGTAGAAGAAATCAAAATTAAATGATAACAGATCTATTTCATCCCCATCACCTCAGCTGCTCCTAGAATTGTACTGAGGTTGCTTTCTATGAGCCTCCTGGAGATGATTTGTATGAGAATACCTTTATTCAACTATGAAAAGCAGTTATTTTATCCACTCTTTGCAGTCATCCCTACAGCATTAAAAAAAAATGCTGCTGGACAATGTGTCCCAGAACTGTTTCTGGCTGAAGTCCATTGGACAAAATTAGAAAATCTCTCCTCTCCCTGCCCCACTTTTGACCTGTGGTTTCCTCAGTGTATGGAAACCCTTAAGTAAACTCCATTAATAGATGTAGACTGATAATTTATCTTTAATTTATAATATTAGAGAGTTGCTTAAAGATGCTGAGGGATTACTTGAATTGACAATGCTTATAAAGCTATGTCAAAGGCAGGACTTGGACCCAACTTTTCCTGACTCTAAGGTCAACTCTTTGTGAACTATGCCATACCTCTTATCAATAATACCTTACTTTATACTTTTCCAAAGCACTTCTGCAGATATTATCTCATAGAATTATAAAATCATAGTAGCAAAGGGTTGGAAAAGACTTCAGAAGTCATTTCCAGTATGACAGGTTATCCAGCTTCTATGTCAAGGATTCTTTCTTTTTTTGTGACCTGGACCCCTCTTGAAAGAATGGAAAAGCCTATAGACTGCCTCTCAGAACATGTTTTGCTTCCTACATTAACAAAAGAAAAAAATAGGATTATTTCAGAAAAACCTGGAAAGATTTACATGAACTGATGCAGAGAGAAGTGAGGAAAGCCAGGAGACCATTGTATGTAGTAATAGCAACATTGTATGGTGAAGAACTGTGAATGACTTAGTTTTTCTCAGTAATACAATGATCCAAGACAATCATAAGGACTCATGATAAAGCATGCTATCTGTCTCTAGAGAAAGAACTGATAGAGTCTGAATACAGACCGAAGCATGCTATTTTTCACTTTCTTTTATTTTTTAAAATTCAAGCTTTCTTGACTAATATGGAAATGTTTTACATGATTGCACATGCATAACCTATATCAGATTGCTTACCATGTTGGGGGGGAGGGGAGAGGAGAAAGAAGGATGGAGGGATAGAATTTGAAACTCAAAACTTAAAAAAAAAAGTTTTAAAAATGTTTTACCATGCAATTGGGGAAAAAAATAGAATATTTTTTTTAAAATAATGGAAGGAAATGCTAAATTGCAGTTAGATGTTGGTGAAAATGAAGGTGTGATTTTTTTTTCCTCAACCACATTCATGGATACTTTAAAATCTATCCATGGAGGGGCGGCTAGGTGGCGCAGTGAATAGAGCGTCGGCCCTGGAGTCAGAAGGACCTGAGTTCGGATCCGGCCTCAGACACTTAACACACACCCAAACGAAAAAACCTAGCTGTGTGACCTTGGGCAAGTTATTTAACCCCAATTGCCCTCCAAAAATCGCAAAAAAAAAAAAATCTATCCATGGATCACTTGGTTTAAACCTCAAGGTTAAGAAACCTTGCTCTACATGAAGATCTATAATAGGAGAAACCCAATGGACTTTAGCCCTACTGTAGTTCAGCTGCTGATCCAACCATATTACCATTCCAGTCTTTTTACACTTTATTCCCACCATTCTGATCCAGCAACACTAGCCTCCTAGCTATTTCATGAACAAGATTCTCCATTTTTTAGCTCCAGGCAACTTCTTTAGCCTAGAATGCTCTCCTTCTCATCTCTGTCTCCTAGTTTCCATGACTTCCTTCAAATCTCAGCTAAAATCCCATCTTCTATATAAGAAACCTTTCCTAATTCCCCCTTAATTCTAGTGCCTTCCCTGTTGATTTTTTCTAATTTATCATATATATGTATATATACACACATATATATTTATATATACATACATACATATACATATACATATACATAGTACATATTTGTTAACATTCTCTCCCCTATTAGATTGTGAGCTCCTCAGGGGCAGGGACTCTTTGCTTTTCTCTGTATCCCCAGCACAGTGCCTGACACATAGTAGGTGGTTAATTTAATACATGTTGATTGACTGACAATTCAATGCTCCAGAACTGAAGAGATTTATTAGCTTCTACCTCCCTCAGAGTCAGGGATTACAAGTCTACATAGGTACACTCGACTTATTGACTATTAGAAAGGAGAAATGTGTCCTTCATTGGTAACTTTGTGGTACTAAGATTCAATCAGTATTCTTTGCAATCCTAGAACTGAACCCAATGATTCAGATGATGTCTGACTAGAGCAGTACATGTGGGGAACTCTTACCTCCCTCATTATGAGTGCTGTGCTTTTTATTTTATTTTTTTGCTTTTTTGGAGGGGGGCAGTATAATGGCAAGCAAAGAAGTAGTTAACACCTTGCTTCAGCTATTTAATTATTTAGCACCTTGTTTCAGTTCAAGTTTCTTGCCCATAATTATATCAAGTCTTTTGTTAAGAAACAGAACTTGTGAACCCCTATTGCTGATGCAACAGGAAGGGGTAGAACAGGGAGGAGCTTAATGATCATATACAAGGAGAAACCCAGGCTGGGGATGGGGCGGGGCAGAAACTGGGAAGAAGCATGGCTGTGGTGCTGGTACTTTGTCTGCTTTGATGTTACTTTGTCAGATTCATCTGCTGATAGAGGATATTGCTGTTGTTACAGAAGCCCTGGGACCTTACTGCTGGTTCAGAAGCCCTGAAAGAGGATTTTCTTGTTGTATGTTTACAGAAATCCTGGAGGAGGGTCTTACTGTTATTTTCAGAAGTCCTGGAACTATACTGATGATTTGTGTTGATTTCTCAGACCTTGTTTTTAGGTTTGTGTTGATTTCACAGGCAGAAAGTGATTTGGTGATGGTGCTGAAATGTGAATGAATGTTATTGTGGCTTTGTTGAGCTTTGTCTTCCCAGGTACAGAAACTGTGAAGGACTTGAGGTGGGCTGGATACTGTGAGCTTCAATATGGATGAGGAGCTGTACGAGGAACTAGATGAGGAGTTGGGAGCTGCCTGCCTTTGAACCCAGGTGACAGTTGGATGGATTCAGATAGGAGCTGGACCTATGGAAGAGGAACCATGGAAACTGAGACCCAGCCTCGAGTCAAGATGAAAAGACTTCTCCTTGTGTAATTAATGCAAACTGAGAAAATCATGATGTAATGTAACCTAGGGGTTGGAGGCCTTTGTACTCTGTATCCTGTACTCTTCAGGATGATTTAATTAAGGATCATTGGAAACTCATCTCCAATTAAGAAAAGGAAGACTTTTTGACTGAGAGACTAAGACAATGTGACCTAGGGGTGGAGAACTCTGACCTTTGTAATTTGTGTCCATTAAGGAGGCTTGCCTCCTTAAGGATGATTGAGTTGAGATCTTACTAAATGATGTCTTTTGTTTAAAACTAGGTTACCACTTTGGTGAAAATTATGTGGCCACTTCAGTGATAACTTGTTATGTCATAACATTGTGAATGCTATACTTTGGTTTCTGTCAATGTTTTGTCTTAGTTTGTTACTGAATAAATACAGTTCACTATACTATGTAATCAGAACCTTGAAGGTGTTTATAGTAGCAGTCCTCTGGAAAGCTGCCCATGCTTGGCTTTACAGGGGGGGGGGTTGGGGTTGTGTTGGTTGGTGTGTGTTGTGTTGGGTTTGTGGTTTGTGGGGTGTTTTGTGTGTGTTGTGTTTTTTTTGTGTGTGTTTTTTGGTTTTGTGTTGTTGTGTTTGGGTTTTTTTTGTTTTTGTGTTTTTTTTTTTTGTGTTTTGTTTGGTGTTTTTTTGTTGGTGGGTGTTTTGGGGTGGTGTTGGGTTGTGGTTGTAATGATTACATTATTTTCCAAATAAACACACAAAATGCAAGTTATAGACCACTGATCAGTGGTCAAGTCTGTTAATAGGTTTTAAGAAGCAAGTATTGGCAAACCAGTCAATTGTGCATTGTCAGGAAGTCCAGCATACATCAGACCATCTTCTCCTCCCTGGCTTCACTTACCTACCCATTAACAGGAATATGTGCATGTCATGACCTGTTTACAATAAAATACTGTATGGTTACATGATGCAACATTGCATCATCAAAATTTCAATGCAGAAAACCCCCATAAATTTACAATAAATTATTAAATTTAAGATGTGTCATTTAAAAAATATCTTATATACTTTTAAATGACATAAATTTAAAAAAAAATGTTAAAGGGCTAAAGAAAGTAGATTTCCAGGAGGGTGCTGAGTAAATTTTTTTAAGGGGGCAGTAAGCCAAACAAGTTTGGGAACCTCTTATCTAATTGATATGCTTACTAGTTAGTAGCAACTATAATGTTTTATACATTTTCAAAGTGTTTTGAATTTCCTCTCCACTTGGTAGACTGAAATTTTCTATGTCTATAAACATCTAGTGTGATGGGATATATCCAGTTCTATGATGTCATCCTTACTTCTCTCAGATTATTGTTTAATTTAGAAATGAAGGCTTTATTTAAAATAATAAAGGTAAAGTGGCTTTCTCCCCCTGGGACAGTAGTTTTATACCCCCAGTTCCTGGCATAGAGTCTGGCATATAGTAGATACTTAATAAATGCTTGTAGAATTATACTGACACACATTTCTCTATTTCAATGTTCATTTTGAACTATTAGCCTTGACTCTAGTACATGCATTCTTTTTTTGTTGTTGTTGAGGAAGGAAGGCAAGGCAAATAAGGTTGTGACTTGCCCAAGGTCTCACAGTTACTTAAATGTCAAGTGTCTGAAGCCGAATTTTGAACTCAGGGCTTGCTGATTCCAGGGCTGGTGCTCTATTCACTATGCCTCCTCTACATGCATTCTTGAATTCATCCATGGAAACCTCATTATTCATGTTTAAGACCCTGAGACAACCTCACCATACCATTTCTCAACTTTCTTAACTCCAATGATCTCTTTTTGCCCCAAAAGTGTCTTGATCTATCTTGTTTCTCCCGATATATTTTCTCCTCCCTGGCTTCACATACCTACCCATATAGCCTTTACTCCATGTTTATCTACTTTCCTATTTCATTGATTTGCAACCCAAGAATTCCTTGTCCCCTTTTTTTTCTTTTTTGAAGGGCAATTGGGGTTAAGCTACTTGCCCAAGGTCACACAGCTAGTTTTTGTGTTAAGTGTCTGAGGCCAGATTTGAACTCAGGTCCTCCTGACTCCAGGGCTGGTGCTCTATTCATAGCACCACCTAGCCACCCCATTCCTTTTCCTTTTTAGTCCTCATTCATCACATTTCTTAAATACCTTAAATCCTGTGTTCTATTCTTTTATTCCACGTCAGCTACAAGGGGAGATGGTCACATACTTGGTCATATCATTACCCACAAGTATTCTACTCATCCTGTTAGAAACTCTGACATTCTTCTATATGGACAAAACCTCTTATAATTCTGCTTCTTCCTATACCTCACCTCTCCTAAACCTATTCTTTATTCTCATTGATATCCCTCCACCCCTTCAGTACTTTCTTTAAAAAAAAAAAGATAAAGTATTTTTCTAATCAACAAAAATCTGCCCTCTCTCACATAGTTACCCTGAAAGAAGGAAAAACTTAACTCTTATTACAAACATGTATAGTCAAGTAAAATGAATTTCCCCATTGGCTATGTCCAATAAAATGTTTCAGTCTGCATTTTTAGTCCCTCACCTCCCCCAGGAAGTGGGTAGTAAATTTCGCCATGTTAGTTCTTGCTTTGAGCAAAGTTCTTAAGTCTTTCAAAATTGTTTCTTTTATTGTGTGATTTGACATCCTGGTTGCTTTACTCTGTATCAGTTCATACAAGTCTTCCCAGGTTTCTCTAAAATAATTTCTTTCTTCATTTCATATAATACAATTATGTTCCCTTACATTTATGCACTACATGTCATTCATTCAACCAATTCCCTCATTGATAGTTCCCCCCCCCCCCGCCCCAGGTTTCCAATTTTTTGTTACTGAAAGAAGAGCTACTGTAAATATTATTGTGTATATGGATTCTTTTTCAATTTCTTTGATTCTTTGGGGGTGTAGACATTGTAGTGGTATTTATCACTGGGTCAAAGGATGTGTAATATTTTTTCTGACTTTTAGGCAGAGTTCCAAATTATTTTCTAGAATGACTAGATCAGTTCATAGACCAACAGTGCATTAATGTGCTTTTTTTCTCACAACCCCTCTTAACATCTGTCATTTTCCTTCCCCCCCACAACTTCGTCAATATTATGCATGTGAGATAGAATCTCAAGAGTTCTTTAATTTGCATTTTCTCTAATTATTAGTAATTTAGAGCCTTTTATAGGATTATTGATGGCTTGTTTTTTTGTTTGTTTTACTCTGAAAACTACTTGTTCATATCTTTTGGGCAATATATAAATTAGTGAATAGTTCTTATTATTAATTTTTTTTTGCTTTTTGGAGAGGGGAAGTCAGGGCAATTGGTGTTAAGTGACTTGCCTAAGGACACATGGCTAGTAAGTGTTAAGTATCTGAGGCCATATTTGAACTCAGGTCCTCTTGACTCCAGGGCTGGTGCTCTGTTCACTGCACCACCTACCAGACCCAATGGCTCTTATTCTTACAAATTTAAATCAGTTCCCGCTATATCTTAGAAATGAGACCTTTATCAGCAAAACTTCCTGCAAAGATTTTTCCCTCATTTACCTATTTCTATTCTAATTTTAGTAGCATTGGTTTCATTGATTCAAAAACTTCTAAATTTTATTTAATCTAAAATGTCCCTTTTACCTTGTGATCTTATTTATCTCTTTCTTAGTCATGAACTCTTCAGACAAATTATTTCTTCTTTGCTCCTCTCATTTGTTTATTTTATGATGTCCAAATTGTGTATTGGGAAATTATCTTTGAATATGGTGTCATATCTTGGACCATACCTAGTTTCTGTCATACTTCTTGCCACTTTTCCCAATTGTTTTTTGCCAGATAGTGAGTTCTTACTCCCAAAGCTGGGATCTTTGAGTTTATCAAATACTAGACTACTGTACTCCTGTGATTCTGTATATTATATAATAAATTTGTTCCATTGATCAACCTCTCTATTTCTTATACCAATATCAAATAGCTTTAAAAAAATTACTGCTTTGTAGTATACTTTGAGGTCTGGTAATAGTAGGCCCCCTTCTTTCCCACAACACTAGGCTTACAATAAAACCTTCCTATTTCTCCCATTCATATTGATATAAAAAGTAATAAATTTTATAACTTGTCATGTATATCAGAATTAATTTCATAAAGAAGACTTTATTCAGTACATCCATCACTTTTTAAGTATCATAAAATTTTAAATATTATCAGAATAGTCAAATAAATTAATGAGAACTTTAATTCTATTTCTTTTCAAGCAACAGTTTTATTCTCAGATTAGTTTTGAAATACTTGAATATCATATTCAACTTTGAATTTTTTTTTGCTTTGGATTTGATTTAAAATAGGACTAAGAATTCTGATTGACAGAGAGAAGTTGTTGTAAGAGAAATAAAACTTTGTGAGGACATTTGGTGAAAATAGGATAAGCTTCTTCAAGAATATACCAAAAATGTTTTAACTTCATTGACTAGAAACCAATTTGAAATTTATGGTTATTTCAGGGATCAATTCCTTTTCTTGGGATGTTGTCACTGATTTTTTCTAGCTGAATATGAAAAATATTTTGGATCTAAAATTCATCCATTTTATTTTAGTCAGTAAATATTCTTTCATATGCGTAAAATTTTTCAAATGTACTATCATGCCTTCTCCCTTTCCCACCTACCACCTCCTTCTCACTGTATCTCTCCAATTTACAATTTTCACTAATATTACTTCTTTTGCAATGTTTCAAATATGGTTATTTAACAAATATTTATGGTACTCCCTTGATAAGCTTCTCATACCACCTGGGAGTTAAAAGACACCCATGACTAACAGCAACAGAAAGCTCATTATGAACCAAGGCAGTCAATTTTTACTTTTGTATAGTTTTGTTTTTATTAGAATAATAGGAACAAAGTTCTAGAGCCAGAAGGGATCTTAGAAAATATCTAGTTTAATCTCTTTTTTTTAACAGACTAGTGATCTACAAACTTTTATGCTCTCCTACCAACAAAAAAATTTTGAGCACTCTTAAAGCATGTATGTGTGCGTGTACACACATATACAGCTATATGTATACATGTATATACATGTGTGTATATCACACATATGTATACACAAATATATGCACATGCTTTGGGAGTGTGTGAAAATATGATCACACATACATATATGGTTTTTTTTTTTAAAGCAATTGGGGTTAAGTAACTTGCTCAAGGTTACACGGCTAGTCATTATTTATGTGTGGGTGCTCATTTTCTGAGGCCGGATCTGATCTCGGGTCATCCCAACTCCGAGGCTGGAACTCTTACTCACTGTGCCACCTAGCCGCCCCTTTAGGGCAATTGGGGTTAAGTAACTTGTCCAAGGTTACACGGCTAGGTTTTTGTTTGTATGGATTAAGTGTCGGAGGCCGGCTCCAAACTCAGGTCCTTCTGATTCCAGGGCCGGCGCTCTATTCACTGCACCACCTAGCCGCCCTACATATATGTTTATAAATTATATATACCTATTTTGTCATGTAATATATATTATAAAAGCTATGCAAATATAAAGATGAAAGAGGATAAAATTAAGATGAAATAAATAATATTCTAGCAATACATTATATTTTTTATTAACTCTACAAAAACATTATTCCCATTCAAATAATATTTTGAAGTGAGAGTAATGGGATTGAATATGCTCCAATGATTTGGGAAAATCTTGATTTAACACTTAATAATACTTAATACAGTTATTCCAATGTCTTGTTCCAAGTTCAATTTACTTTGATATTTGATTTTTATGGCTGCCATACCTGGAAAAGGTACCTCACATATATACAAGGATGTTAATGGGGGATGTATATCATTAGCTGCATTTACTAAATCATGAAACTCATTTTTAAGTTCCATCCACCAAGTATACAAAGAATTTTGTTGAAATTCATCTAATAAATTTACATCTTGGTTGGTTGCATTTTTACATCTTTAGTAAATAGGCTCACCACTCACTGATACTTTTTTTTTTTTGCTTTTTGGATGGGGGAAGGCAGGGCAATTGAGGTTTAAGTGACTTGCCCAAGGTCACATGGCTAGTAAGTGTCAAGTGTCTGAGGCCAGATTTGAACTCATGTCCCCCTGACTCCAGGTCTGTGCTCTATTTACTGAGCCACCTAGCTGCCCCCCGCTGACACTTTTCATTGAGGAAATTGTTAAACGGGTTAGTAAATTCTGTCCACTTGTTTTAAAGTGTATAGCTATTGATTTTAGCAACAAAAACTTAATTTTAAAATGTCTTGCTAATTGTGATGTCTCCATATAAATATCTTATATCTTAAGACATAATATACATTTAGGATAAAATTCATCACTAATGACACTGACTATAAATCCACATTTCAAATAATCTTGGTAATTTTAAATTTCTCTGGTTGATTTTTTGGCAGAGATGATTCAACCAATCATTATTGCTGTTACCTCATAATGTGACCTTATAATGAGCCCATCTAGGAGCAGAAATGTCCACTTTGCCATTTTCTTTTTGATCTTTTGTGTCACATTAGTGTTATATTTAATCTGAAGTTTCTTGCAAGAATCTTTTAAAACCATGTCTATTTTAGAGGTTAGGTCAGTTAAAAGTAGATAATAGAATTTGTAAATCCACTTAACTGGAAACATATAAACTTTGATATGTTACAAAATCCTGAATGTGAACAAATAAGTGAGGGTGCCACTACTGACACCATTATATTACAGAATTCCAATTCTTTCCCCAGAATATCTCACATACTATACCTGACATGTGACTATCTGAAATATGAATCAAGTCAGGACACTAGTATCAGTCAGCTTACTAAATGTTAGCAAAGCTTAATTTTATTCCATTTTTTTAAGATGAAAATATATTAAATGACAGAGTTCAACTTATACTAGGAAAACGAGGTTGGTTTGATATATAATTACTATAGTAAATCATAGCAATAACAGAAATAATAAAAAAAACTTGATTATAGCAATAGTTTCTCAAAAGACTTTTTGGCAAAATCTAATACTTGTTTATGTTTGAAAAAAAACCAACAAGAAACCACAATAATAAGTAGATTTATCCTTAATATAGTAAATAATAGCTCTCTAAAATGAAGACCAAAGTTTATGTAATGGAGAAAAGCTAGAGACTTTTCCATTGTTGATCACTTTTGCTTCCTTGATAATTTCTTCTCTCTAGGTTTTCAGGACAACACCCTCTTGCTCAATCTCCGTTGCTACATCCTTACTCCCCTAGGTCCCAAGGTGCAAGCAGTATGATCCAACAGGAAGAGACAGAGAATTCCATTCAAAGTAAATGCAGACAAAATAAAATATTTGGGGAGCCAAGATGGCAGCATAGAAACAGGAAAACTCTGTGAACTCCCCCCATTACCACCTCAAATACCTATAAAATATGACTCTAAACAAACTTTAGAGCTATAGAACCCACAAAGTGACAGGGAGAAAAAAATCTCCCGCTGAAGGCAGCCTAGAAAGCCTATAGGAAGGGTCCATCACAGTGTGCTGGGATCTGAGCGCAACCCTGAGTGAGCCCCAGGTTTTAGCCTCAGGGCAGCCCCGACCAGCAGCAGCTGGAGCAGACTTTGGGAGAGTGAATCAGCAGCAGCTATGGCGGTTTCCCGAATTATCAACCCATAAATGCCAAAGACAAAGTAAAAGGTCAGTGTGGAACTTTGTTGGAACTGTGGGGGATGGTGGAGTGAGTCTAGCCCCTGCCCCCTGGGGTGAGAAGTGGTGGAGGTATGGTGGCCCTGTAGCCAACCGCAGTGTGGCTGCTTCAGAGCTCCTGGCCTGAACATCATAGCGGGATCAAGGGACCATTTAGAAGGTAATAGCTCTTGCTTTAACTTGCTTGGATCTGGATCTCTGTCTTGGGTGGAGATTCTAGGGTGTGTGACCAGGTGCCAGAGCCTGTGGAAGCTTCAGAGAGGGCACCCAACTAATAGCTCTGGCATCTGAGAAAACCCCAGCAATTTGGGACAAAGCTCTCCTCTCTGGAAGCAGAGTTCTACTGTTGCAAAAAGCTCAAAAGTCAAGTAATGCACATGATTAGACCAGGTTCAGTCCTGGGGCACCCAAAGATTAGGCTCCTTTTTCTTATGTACTGTTTGGATCATACTGCTTGCACCTTGGGACCTAGGGGAGTAAGGATGTAGCAACTGAGGTTGAGCAGGAGAATGTTATCCTGAAAACCTAGAGAGAAGAAATTATCAAGGAAGCAAAAGTGATCAACAATGTCAAAGACTGCAGAGAGGTCAAGGAGAATAAGGATTGAGAAAAGACTAATGGACTTGGCAAAGAGGAGATCACTGGTAACTTTGGAAAGAGCAGTTTAGTTGAATGATGAGCTCAGAAGTCAGGCTATAGGAAAAAAGAAGAGGGGAAGAAATGAAGGCATCTATTGTAGATGGGTTTCTTAGGAAGTTGAGCCACAAAGGGCAGAAGAGATATAGGATGATACTTAGTAGGGTTGGAGGGACCAAATGAGGGTTTTTTGAAGATGAGGGAGACAGACATGTTTATAGGCACAGTAAGGGACCAGTAGATGGGGAGAGAATGGAAATAAGATATAGAGAATATAGCTAATAGATCCAGCTCTCTATTCACTGTGTCCCTCTAACTGGGCACTAATATTTAACATGATTTAACCTGTAGTTCTTGATACAGGGTCATGATTCTGAAATTTAATTATCATGTTGTTCTATAATACAGCAGTCTCACATGTGGGAAGCAGTGTGGTATAAAGGAAAGACATCTGGCTCTTTCCTGGAATCAAGGACCTGTGTTCAGATTCTGACTCTGATACTAACTACTTGTGTAACCTTGGGAAAATCATTCAGCTTTTCTGGGCCCATTTCTTTCTCTAAGAAGAAGACACTAGGCAAACAGCACCTGAAGCTCCTTCCAGCTCTCTACAATCTGTAGTCATGCTGTTTGTCATTACACAAAGTGGGTCTAGAATTCTGTCTTTATTGATTCCTTCCATTTCTGTGAGATAATTTAGCTACCTTGTTCAGTGTCTTTCTGTCAGCGCCTTCTTTCTACTTCTGATTTTTTGTTTCTGGTCTGTGATGGACTTTGAAACAAGAGAACCAAGTTTTTTAGATTCATGCATGTGGATGGATGGAGAATCTGTTTTAGAGTCAGGAAGAATTGGGTTTGAATCTCCCCTGCGAGACATACTACCTGTGTGACCTTGGATAAGTTACTTAATCTCCCTGAGCTTCAGCCTTTACATTTGTAAAATGAACAGGTTTGTTAAAATGGCCTCTGAGAGCCTTTCTTGTTCTAGATGTGTGGTCCCGTGATCCTATGGCTTTGTGTCATTTAACTTATCAGTGCCTAGGTCACTTTGTAAGAGTCTGAGTTGCTGAGCTGGTGTAAATCTGTGCCATTAGAGAGTTTCTCCACAAGGAGTTTTCTACACCAGTGGTTTTCTTTTTTGTATGTGTATGTGAAGCAGTTGGGGTTAAGTGACTTGCCCAAGGTCACATAGCTAGTAGGTGTCAAGTATCTGAGGCAGATTTGAACTTAGGTCTTCCTGACTCCCAGGCCTGTGTTCTATCTATTGTGTCACCTAATTGCCCCTACACCGGTGATTTTTAAAATGTGGACCCTTTCAGGGGATCTATGAGATCCAAAATATTTTCATGTAGTATATTTCCAGTATCAGATTGCTTACCACCTGGGGTGTGGGAGGGGGAAGGGAAGACTGGGAGGAAGGGACTAAATTGGAACTTAAAATTTTTAAAAATGAAGTTTGAAAATTGTCTTAATATATAATTGGGGAAAAATAAAATATTATTAAAAACATAAAATATTTTCATAACAATGCAAAAGCTATTTTAAATTCTAATATGGTAAATATTAATAAACATAAACAAAAGCTATTTGGGGAGTCCTCTATAATTTTTAAGCATTTAAAACTGTCCTGAGACCAAAAAGTTCAAGAATTATTAATGAAATCATAGATCTGATTTTTTAAGACAGAGAGAGAGAGAGAGAGAGAGAGAGAGAGAGAGAGAGAGAGAGAGAGAAAGTGTACATACATGGGGGCACTTAATACATATTTATTGATTGGGAAGTGGTATAAAAAATGAATAGTATCTACATGAAAGACTGAGGGATTCAACCTTGGGGAAAGCATGTGAACTTTTATGATATACCAATTTTGTGACATCTTTTTTGTTTACTTAGAAAGATCTTTTGCTTACTCCTTGATTCTTTTTTAAATCCTGGAAGGAAGAGGAAACCTTGCTAGCAAGCTAATCCGATCTAAGAATGTTTTCTTAGGCTTTGTCCTCTCCCTTTCCTGGCCTTGCTCCACATAGACCTTTCCTAGGCTTTGGACCTTTTGCTCTAATATTTGGTTTACAATTTCTCGCCTAGTGCTTTGGATGGATTGCATTTGTGAGTCCTTGGCTTTGACTTGGGCCTGGCTTTCTGTTAACAACTTGGATCCTATTTTGGACCACACCCTGCCTCCTTCTCCACCCTCCACCCGCTTTCTCCAGTGAATTCACATTTTCCATAACCTGAACAATTGGCCCATGAAATATATATCAAAGGCAAGATCTTAAAAAAAAAAAAAAAGCCCACAACTGATTGGAATTTACAAAGAAAGGGAGTCCAATCTAAATCCTAGCCCAAAATAGATAAACATACTGGATTGGGAATCTGGAAACCTGGTTCTGGTTCTGTCTCTGTCACTATGTTGCTATGTTGCTTTATGCAAACCACATAACCTCTATGGACTTCAGTTCCTTCATCTGTGAAACGAGAATATGGGACTAGATTGGCAGCAGTTCTCAAACCCTAGACCAAGAACATTAAAAATTACTGAGGACCCCCTCCCAAGAGGCTTCACTTATATGGGTTACGCCTATCAATGTTTACTCTATGAGAAATCAAAACATCTTTGCATTATTACGAAAATGCCTCCGACCTTGCAGACCCCCAGGCATCCCAGGACCACACTTTGAGAGCTGATGAACTTTTAAATTTTTTCATCTAGCTTAACTAGATGATTTGTAAGACCTTTTTTAGTTGTTTTATTATGTAGCTTTATTATAAGCTTCTATTAGTCATAGTAGTATGAAAAGTATATTGTCTTTTCTGTTTTGGGTAGCCAGTTTGTTCATGCATAGTGTAGTGGGGATGTCTCAATTTGGCTCTCAGGGAGCCTGGAAGAGACACATCTAACATTTTCTTCCCCATCTTTCTCCAAAGAAGATCTAATTCCTGCAAGGAGGGAAGCAATAAATTAGGAAGGGAGGCTGATTGCTCTGCTCTTCTCAGAGGGAGAAGGTACTAGTCTAGAATTTTATTTATGTGCTTGCTTATATACTGTGAGTCTAAGCACAGGGGTGGGAACCTCTAGGCCTTGAGGCCATATGTGGCCCTCTAAGAGGTCCTCAAGTGTGGCCCTTTGACTGAATCCAAACCTCACAGAACAAATCCTGAGATTCAGTTTGGATTTAGTCAAAGGGCCATACTTGAGGACCTAGAGGACTACATGTGGCTTCAAAGCCACAGGTTTCCCACTTCTAGAGGGAATATAATTTTCAAGTTTAAGCTAAACTCCTGCTAGTTCTTAAAGAGGAAGGAGGGAGACCAAGATCTAAATCCAAGGCTTGACCCCCTTCTCACCAAATATTAGTTCCATATAGCAAATAGGAAAAAGACCCATGTATACAAGTTGACAGTAAAACAGTTATCAGAGTAAGTATACATATGAAACTAGATATAAGATAATGCAGAATGAAATAACTGTCCTATTGGGAGATAACTCAACCAAAAGATGGTGTCCCTGATCTCATCCAAAGGGGAAATTTCTCCAAAGTCTCTAGTGTAGCAAGTGGGGATAGAGACATGATGGATACTGCCAATTTCTCTCAGGTCAGCTTCTTCCCAGATTCTTTTCCTTTTTTCACCAAACTGAATGTGGTTGGCATCCTCCATTTTCTTTCTTAAAGCAGGAAGTCAGAAGTACTGAAAGAGACTAAAAAGACCCAATTTCTTTTCTTTTTCACACTTGCCAACTTTGCCCTCATGCAGGCAAACATTAATCTCCACCAATGAGAAGAGAGTACCATACCAATGAGCTTTGGGACTTGGGTTACATTCCTCCCCTGAGCTGAAACTCTTTGCAGTCCTTTATAAAAATGAGCTGAGGCAAATTCAAAACCTGTAACTAAATAGCTTAAACACAAACATCAGCCCTTTAAAACAGCAGGATGATTTTCCTGGTGTCCCCAGATAACCAATCTTCACTACCACTGAAAGTGAAATAAAACAAAAACCCATCAGCAGTGAATGCAGTAGACAAGGCACTTATAGAAGGCATCACCTAAGAAGACACTGCAGTGACACATGTAACTACTTACAGGATATAACAGATACATTTTGAAGATACATACAATTCCTTATACATACCAATCGATCAAAAAGGAACAAACAAACCACAGCTAACTAAAAAAGCAGAGTTAGATAACTTCAATAATAACACTCTCAAACTGGCCTAGATAAAAAATTCAACTTAACTATAAACATTAGCTTGTGTGCAAAACAATTAAGAAACAGACGTTGCTATGGAATGAATAAAACAAAAAACAGTCAAGTGAACATAACAGCAAAATAAGATAACAGAATACTCAGACGTGTTAAGTGCTTCTCTCTTATGAGATCTGGGCACATCCAAGAAAGCCTCTATGTTAGGCAATCTGGGCATGCTTCAAAGGCCCCATTACAATATAACCATAGAACTTTAGATATGAAAGGCACATCTGATCCCATGGCCATAGTTTACTGAGGCCTGTAGAGAGAAGTGACTTGCCAAAGGTCATATGTATAGCTTGTAAGTGACAGATCCAGGACACAAAGCCAGGTCATCTAATTCCAAATCTAGGACTCTTTCCATGATGCCATGCTGCCAGCCAGAGTACTTGAGTTCAAGTCTCATTTTCAGTGTTTCAGAGCCATGTGACCATACTCAATGTTTTCTGAGTTTCAGTTTTTATATCCATAAAATGGTCTTAATGATATTGCCTTACTAAATCACACAGGGCTATTGTGGGACAAGTGCTTTGTAAAATTTGAGTCATTATTATAGAAATGTGAGCTATTGTAATAACAATTAAAATTAATTGTAACTAATAATTATTAAATCAGATATAATTTAGACAGTGTTACTATGGCGATTGGTATTTATGGATAGTAGGGATGATAATTTTTTTAATTTTAATTTTAAAGTTTTTTATTTTTAAAATTTTTCTTTCAAATCTGGATAATTTCTATTGCTCTTGGTAGTTGACTGGCATAGTGAACAGAGAACTGGCCCCAAATCTAGGAAAACCCAGGTTCCAGTTCTGACTCTGACACATACTGGTTATGTGATCTTAGGTCAGTCTCTAAACCTCTCTGCTCTAAACTTTGAACACTCATAAAATGAGATAATATTTGTAAAATACTCTGCAAACCTTAAAGCACAACATAACTGCTAGCTATTATGCTAGCTAAGCAACTTTCTCAAATGATAGATTGCAGAGAGGTGTCAACCTTCATTGGTAAATTGGGTTTCCTTACCCAGAAGCTCCTTATACCAATGAAATCCCAAGTACAGTCACTATCGCTGTCCCAATCTCTTGTTAGAGGTTTTCCTGAATTTGATATTAATCGTGGACTTCAGAAAAACCAGCAGTTTTTGTGAAGATATGAATCTAATAGGAAAGAAATTCTATTTGTGAATCCTCAAGGATCTAATGAGGTCAGAGCTGATTCAACTTACTAAGGGCCACTAGCAGACTAGGGACAAGGCTAGGACCACTGAGTGGATATTTGTTTACATCCCTTCTTGGCATCTGGGGAAGATTACTTTCTGCTGCCCTCTACCCCTTTTCTGTTTGTATCTGCCCCTCTGTTTCAGCTCAGCTAGAGGTAGTTTCAGTAACTGAAGTTCATATATATCTATGTGTCATTCAAAAATAGAATGCTTTGCATTTGATATCCCATTACTCATGTTATTTTATTGATGAACATACTTATTTTTTCTTTTAGAGTTAGCATGGCCTGGATATAGGTAGGTAGGTGGGTTGGGGGATAGAATGCTGGGCCTGGAGTCAGGTCTTTCTGACTTCAAATCCACCCTCAGACATTTACTAGATTGTGACCCTGGGCAAGTCATTTAACCTGTTTGCCTTCATCCCCTGGAGAAGGAAATAACAAATCACTCCAGTATCTTTGCCAAGAAAACCCCACAAGGTCTCCATGAAGAGTCAAACATGACTGAACAGTAAGGCCTGGATATTAGGCTGACTTCAGAGACAGGAAGAATTGAGTTCAAATTTAGCCTCCAACATATACTGGCTGATGAACCCTGGGCAAGTCACTTAACTCCTAAGTGCTTTAGCTGGATCCCAGAAATTTTGGTATACTGTATAGTTATTATTGTCTTTCACATAGTTATTAATAACTCTTGTGTCTTGTTCTTTAGTCCACTAATTATTAAGGATTTTATTATGAAATCTCCATTTAGATCTGTGTATTTTGCATATCTCCATGAACCAATTACATAATGGTTTGTACTACAGGCTTAGTATTTTAGCTGTTTACATTTTTTTCATCTCTTTGTATCTTTTTTTTTTTTTTGCTTTTTTGGAGGGCAATTGGGGTTAAATGACTTGTCCAAAGTCACATGGCTAGTTTTTGTGTTAAGTGTCTGAGGCTGGATTTGAACTCAGGTCCTCCTGACTCCAGGACTGGTGCTCTATTCACTTTGCCACCTAGCCGCTCCCATCTCTTCGCATCTTAATATCTGATGTAAAAGCCCTCCTGTTAGCTATTGAGGAAGGGTATGCTTTGATTTTTGCTGTTGCTGTTTTTTGATAACCAGCATTTGTATAGAGATTTAAGTTTTACCAGGTCTTTACAAATCTTATCCTCACAATAACCTGGAGAGCTAGGAGTTATTATTATCCCCATTTTCTAGATCAGGAAACTGAGGCATACTCAGGTTAAATGACTTTCCCGATGCTATACAGGTGGTAAGTGTCAGAAATAAGACTGGGAATAAAGTCTCCTTGACTCTGAGTTCAGCATGCTCTTTACTGTACTACTTGCTTACCTCATTTTGACTGGAAACTTTGATGTCATTGGTTAAAGAGAACTCCCCAAAAGTACTGCAATATATAATAATAATCATAATAATAGTAATAATAGCCACCGTTTATATAGCACTTTAAGGTTTGCAAAGTGCTTTACCTACAATAATAATAACAGCTAGCATTTAGATAATACATTAAGGTTTATAAAATGCTTTAAATATAATAAAAATAGCTAATATTTATGTACTGTTTACTATGTCCCAAGCATTGTGCTAAGTGCTTTACAAATATTATCTCATTTGATCCTGATAATAATTATATGATGTGGCTGCTGTTATTAGCCCCATTTTATAGACAAGGAAACTGAGACAAACAGCAGCTAAGTGACTTACCCAAGGTCACACAGCTAATAAATGTGTAAGGCAGGATTTGAACTCAGGTCTTCCTGACTCCAGGTTCTGTTCTCTATCCAATGCACCACCCAGCTGCCCCAGTGTGTTAACTTTTTTGATGTATCCAATAATAAGGTAGGTGCTATTATTATCCCCACTTTACAGATGAGAAAACAAAGAGGTTAAGTCACTTAACACAGGATCACACAGCTGGTAATAAAGATCTAAAACAAGACTGGCACTCAAATCTTCCCCACTCCAAACCCAGCACTCTGTCCACTGCAACAGTTTCCTAGGGGCGCAAAGAGGTTGTAATTTTCCGAGAGGCACAGAACCAGTATGGGCCAGAGGCAGGTGTTCCTGACTCTGAGGCTACACATGCATCTCCTTCAGTTACTTACATTTTCTATTTCCCTCTCTGTATAAATGTCATAGCCCACTACTGTAGTAGATAATCTGAATGAGGGTGGGGACTGTTGCTTTTGTCTCCTAAGCATCCAGCTTAATGCAAACGCTTACAGAATAGTATTTTATTGTATTGAATTGAATTCCACAAACAAAATTACATCAGGCAAAGCCCAGGTCTGTGTAAACTTTGATGAGCACATCAGCTCTCCTCTCTGTTCTCTGCTGAGCATTCATACCTATGGCTGAATACTTGCCTGTTTTCTGCTACCAGCTTCTGCATCCACTTAGTATTACTTTCATAAGGTTACTGGGGGAGTGTGCTATTGAACTCCCTGGGAGCTTTGGCAGTGCCCTGCTGGAGGGGAGATCAATCAACAGTATCTATTTATGCTTATGAAAAGCAGACATTTGTAACCAGAATGGCTTCCCTTTCCTCAGGAACTGCATATATTGCTGTATCTCTCCAAGTGGTAATGGCATGGATTTTTATTTTCTATCAGCCCTGAAACTGGAAGGCCATCTAACACAATAGTTTCATAACTGGTAATGATAAGGGTACATGGCGGTTTCTCCTCTTAGGTCACTGGTTCAAATCAGTGCACAGATATTTCATTACTTACCTTTGTTACCATCTGGTTCATTAGATGTTAGCAGTTGAAAGGAACTGATTCACAGCCCAAGGAAGATGTTCTCCTGTCAATAGAAAGCTCCATCACATAGGGTCCTTGCCCTGGCACTTGAAAGAGTTGAACCAAAGGACATTAGAGCTTACGGTCTGAATTACATTTAAAGCTCTTTGTCTGATCTTTCCTGAACAGGAGGACAGAGGCCCTGGCACTCCATAGATTAAGAGAGAACCCATTAGCTCTCCAGGCCATTAACTGAGTTCATGTAGTGGGCAATAAATTCCCATCTTAAATAAATAAATAAGTGCCTAAGTGGTTAATAAATGCTCAGATCCCTTTAAATAAGAGTTTAAGGATCAGTGTTGATGAGGCTGACGTTAATGGTATATAGCTATACTAAAATTATTATCTGCAAAGGCATTAGGTATAGAATGATTAGTCTCATGATGATCATTCTAAATTTCTTTGGAGCTATGCTAAATCTAAGAATCATTATATTATGCCAGAAATTCACCCTTTGCTACTGAGCTATAGCAATAAAAAAGCATATTAGAATACAGAGAAAAATGTCCACTACAACAGAAATGTTTTCTAAAGGATATACTATGTTATATATTCTTTCAAAATAAAATTTCTTTTGTTTTTAATTTTTAGAATAAAACAAGCGTTTCTATAACAGTATAATAAAAAAAAGATGATTGCACATGAAATTTAAAATCTACTATGTATAACTTGCTATTTCTTTTAAATATACAACAAAGTTATCATATAAATTTCTTTTTTTTTTCTAAATATAGTATGTTATATTTTCACATGCTTGCTGTTTGGCCTTGTCAGATCAGTTTGGTTGTTTCGTTTGGCAGTCTGTTGCCATTTTTAGGGCCGTTCTAGTGAGGGAGGGGCTATAGTCTGGTTATAGCTGATGGCACCATGTTGGAGCTGTTTCTGATTGCTAAAGGGGTGAAGTATCATTTCACAATAGGTCTAGTCACGTCCAATCTTCTTTTATGCAGTCACGCTTGAGGTTGCAGAAAAGAGCAGTTGGTGAATATGTTTCTGGTCCTCTGGGGAGCTCTTGCAGATCAACAGGCTGCTGATCTAATCAGAAGTCCTTGGACAATCCTCTGAGAACCACTCAGGAGCCGTGCCTGAAGCTCAGAAGCCCACTCCTCCGTCAGCCCTGTGGGAGGCTATGGGCCACTCTGCAGAATCAGCACAGTGTTCCAGACTGGTGATTGGCTGGAAGAGACTGAAGTCATATACCAGCTTATAGCAGGGAGACCCAAGGTACAGCCAGAGCTCCTCTTTGGAGATACTGAGCTGAAAACTGTCACTGATTGCTGCTGTCTCAGCAATTTGCTGACACTGCTAGCAAAAAGTAGAAAGTAGAAATCTATCAAGACGGCCAGGAAGTCTTTGTTGTTAAGACCTTACAAAAATGTTGGCAAGCTGGATGTGCACAGGTAAACCTGTAACAGAAGGTCAGATGGAGAAGAAACATTGCCAGCACATCCAGGTAAAAAACTCTCAGTCACTGTCTTCTCTGCTGGTGGTCTGCTCGCCCTCTCTGACCCCACCCTGTTCCAGCCTGTGACCTTAAAGTATGTTTCTTTCCTTACATCTCCTGGCTCCCATCAAAACCTGGCAAGCTGATTCTGATTTCCTTACTTTAACTTTCATCGATTGGCTTAGTTTCCCCTTTCCCAACCCCCATATTCAGGATCTTCCTTCCTATTTGCTATTTTGGCCTTCCCTAGAAGCTGATTTCAAGTTATTTTGTCTACAGATTACTAACTTGACCTTCAATCCTGATTTTCCCATTAACTTTACTGTTTGGGTTTAAAGTTCTTAACTCTGAACTACACCTTTACTCATCAATTCATTCAGAATGACTCAGAAAGATGAACCTTAGCCCCTTTCCATGAAAACATAATTGTTGCACCACATCCTTACATATAATTTTAAAAGCACTTGGGGCTCAGTTTTCAAGATGACTTTAAGATGTGAAGATCCTAGAAGAATGGAAAACATCATGGGTGGTACTTTTCCAAGCACATTTTTAAAAGGCAACCAAGAAGGCATCTACAATGATTGATTCCAAGAACCTGCTTTCTTGTCTCTATAAAATTTTTTTATGGAAATGGTCAGTGCAGATATCAACAGTATTCTTCCTAAAAGAAGGAAAAGGGAACAGGCAGGCTTTCATAGACAGCTTTCTCTGAGAGATCAACATAATCACAATGATACAACTGAATTAATGAATAATAGTAATAATAATGCTTAACATTTATATAATGCTTACTATGTGCCAGGCACTGTGCTAAGTGCTAGTTTGATTCTCATAACAACCCCGGGAATTAGGTGCTATTATTATCCCTACTTTACAGATAAGTAAACGGAGGCACACAGAGATTAAGTGACTTGCCCAAGGTCACATAGCTAGTAAGTGTTCAAGGCTGGAATTAAATGCAGGTCTGAATGAATAGCATAGAAAATATAAAATAGTATTGCATCCTTTTTATTTTTTTTAAGCATTTAGCTTGATAGAGGCACATTCTTTTCAAAGAAGGTATCTTTCACGAATATATTAAATTCATACAAGGTTCTATGACAGATGTAGCAACAGGTATAATTTTGTTCAATGAGCCACTGAATTATCAACACAAAAGGACGCATAAAAGAGGGAGCCTTCCTGCACAGAATCCAAACAGCAGAGGGATTCTCTGTTGATGGTGAGATTCTCCAGATGCTCCTGTTAAAAGATGAGTTTGGGCCCATTGACTGAGCACTACAGGGGGCCTCTCATAGTGATGAGATTCATATGGAATCAAGAGAATTAGTCCTTCCTCCCACAATGGAAAAACATGGGAGATGAAGACTGCTTATATCTCACATTACAATATATAATTGGATGGGCAGACATTGAGTTATCTGGAAGCTTGGATAGTAGATGCACAATGAGTTGGGCCCAGAATTTAACAAGAGGAAGAATGGGCTGGATAATAATGGGGAAATTGCACAGAGATCTTAAATTGCTAGATGGGGCAGTGGACAGAATGCTGGGCCTGGAGTCATTAAGACCTGGATTCAAATCTGACATCAGGCACTTATTAGCTGTGTGACCCTGGGCAAATCACTTAACTCTGTTTGCCTCAGTTTCCTCATCAGTAAAATGAGCTGGAGAAGGAAATGGCAAACCACACCAGTATCTTTGCTAAGAAAACCCCAAATAAGGTCACAAAGAGTTGGACATGACTGAAAAATTACCAAACAACAACAACCTAAGTTGCTTCCAGCATCAAAAGTCCATCCTTTGAATTTTAGTATTTTCCTGGTGGTAATATATGGCCTCCATGAAACACGGAATACCATAATTTCAAAAGAATCACAATTAAGAATGACCTGAAAGGTAACAGAAAGGTATTTGATGGGCTTAAGAACGTTGTGGATGCTAATTTGAGCAATAAAAGTGACCTAAAAGAGATAATCAAGGACAAGGAGGCAACTTGGCACAGTAGAAAGAATACTGAGGACCTCAGTATTCTAATCTAATCCTGTCACTGACTTTTGCAACCTTGGCACTCAACCTCTCTGGGGTCCAATTTTCTCAGCTATAAAATGGAAGATTTTAAATAAATGGTCTCTGAGATCCCTTCCAGCCATAGATCTGTGTATTACCAGGAAAGAAGGTGGCTATCTATGTTCTGAAAAGCAATGATAAAAGATTGACAGTTTGAATTCTGTACTGGTATTTTAAAAATATTTTTAAAAAGTAAGTGGCCTTATGTTCACTGGTAGATTCTCTAGAGAGGATTTGTCAAGTCCAATAAACACGAATTTATTAAGTGCCTACTATGTGCCAGTCAGTGTCCTATAAAGAGAAAGAAAGGCAAAAAATAGTGCTTCTCTTAAGGAGCTCACAAATGGAGAAGAGCCACACAAGAATGCTTAGAGCAGTAATGAGCTTCACCTGGTGGAGAGATATTCGGAATTAATGATGTCATAGATTTGATAAGAATTTAGAAAAACCTAAAAGATGAAAAAAAGATCATACAAATGAGGATGAATATAAAAGTTTAGCATTAACTTATTTTTCAATTTTTGTTTTCAATTAACAAGCAATTTTCTCTCCTCCATGCCCTGTCCCACATTGAGGAAGAAAAAGGAAAAAAACCCTTCTAACAAATATGCATAGTCAAGCAAAACATATTCCCAGAGTTAGACTAAATTTTTGAGAGAAGGGACTGATTTTTGCCTTTGTTTTTATCTCTAATATTTAGCACAGTGTCTGGCACATAGTAGGCACTTAAAAATTTCTAGTTGATTAATTGACCCATGCTGGTCAAAAATATATTTCTCATTCTGCATCTCGAGGCTTTCCCTACTCTATTAGGAAGTGGGTAGCATTTTTTTGTCTCCGTCCTCAAGAATCATGGTTGGTTACTGTGTTGATCAGAACTCTTAAATTGTTCAAAGTTGTTTGTCTTTGTTGTTGTTAATTATAAAAATTGTTACCTTGATACTTCTCTTTTCTCACTATATCAGTTCTTTCAAATCTTCCTAGATTTTCTCTGAAATCATCCATTTCATCATATCTTTTAGCCACAAAGCATCCCGTTCCATCCTATAATATAATTTGTTCAACCATTCCCAGTTGATGGGTAACTTCTCAGTTTCTCATTCTTTGCCACCACAAAAAGAGCTATTAGAAATGTTTTTGTACGTGTAGATCCTTTTCTTGTATCTCTTTGGACATAGGCCTAGTATTAGTATTGTTGAGTCAAAGGGTACACACAGTTTAATAACTTTGGGGACATAATTTCAAATTACTTTTTAGAATGTCTGTACTAATTCATAGTTCCACCAACAAAACATTAGCACCAACTTGTAACAGTAGTATTTGGCTGGCCAAAGGACAGAATGAGCCATGGGATATGAAAAATGCTATGGACAATGAAAAGGGCTATTTTAGTTACACTGGGGACAAGAAGAAAAATGAAGGGAGAGGTACATTGTGTGGAACAAATGACAT
The DNA here is from genome assembly GCA_011680675.1 of Gymnobelideus leadbeateri. Lineage (NCBI taxonomy): Eukaryota > Metazoa > Chordata > Mammalia > Diprotodontia > Petauridae > Gymnobelideus > Gymnobelideus leadbeateri. The sequence goes on from WOXC01002530.1 coordinate 53,355, forward strand.
ACATGGTAATAGACTATTGAGAAAAAGCAATTATTGTTAGACAATTATATTTCTTTACCATATACTTATGAGAGTCTGTCTGCTTTCCGAGAAGTAGCCCACTTCAGTACAAAGATGCTTAACACCTGCAGGCTGGTGACCACGTGAAGAGTTATTTGGCCATGGCAAAGCACGAAACAAAAAAAAAAATGTAAAATGGCTCTCAATCCTGGGGGGAAGGGAAGTCCTCTTCTGCTTCTATAGTCATGGTAGCAGAGTGGTGGGATAAAAGTAGAGAAGGTGTTAAGGATCCTACAGTTTTTAGACCATCTATTAAGTTATGCTTAGGTATCATTAATTTAAATGTGAGCTCTGCATATTGACCAACAAGGGAGTCAAGATAGTGGAATGAGAGCTTTTGCTTAGCTGTCCCAACATAGCCCCTGCACACCAACCTAGAAGTCATACCAAACCTAATTCAGATCAGGAAACTGAAGAAAAAGTCACAGTGAATCATTTTTCCAGCCAAGGGCAGCTTAGGAAGATAGAAGTCCCACTCCCTGTGGAGTGAGGATGGGGTTTGACCAGGAGTATAGTGCAGCTGTGGCAGCAATGTCCAGGGCTCATAAAGGGACTCAACACCTGGGCAGAAAGAGATCCCAGCAGGGAGCAGGTAACCACCTAGGGTCTCTGTCACCCATTAGTCAGTTCTTGGTCACAATTCCAGGGTGGAAAGGAACTGTGGTAGATTGAAAAGGAACAGGGGCTGTACCTGTGTAAGGACCAAGGAACAAATTCCAGAACCACAGCTGTGTGACTCTGAACCCAAAAGCAGAGTAGGGACTCAGTTCTAACCTTTAGCCCCATATTACCTGACCTGCAGAGGAATAAACGAGGCCAGGAAACCAAGCTGAAAGGGGTGCCAGTTGTCTATTTCTTCTGAACCTATAGAACCTCCCAACAGGCTAACTGTGACTAAATCCAGGAGTAATCTATGGAAACTCAAACCATAGACAAACCAACAGACCCAAACTGGGTCCAGAATTTATAGAGCAGAGACCAGGAAGGGAGTAAATACACACACACACACACACACACACACACACATGTATGTGTATATGTATGTATATATGTGTATATATGTATATACATGCCTGTATTTATATGTATGTAGGTATACATACAAATATATACACACACATATATACATACACACACACACACACACACACATAGATAGAAAGATGGTAGGTATAGATAGATAAATATTTTAAGAGACAGAAGCTTAGGCCAAACATATCATGACCAACATGTAGATATCTGCTATTGGAGGGAATGCATCATATCAAACTTGCCATTCTCAGTATAAACTATAAATGAAACCGGAAGAAATTAGGAAGTGGCTGCTAAATGGAGGGGTGACTCACTTTGCTATTTAGAGAGGCAATTAAAGGAGTTGGTGAAGTGGGTTTTATCATGACCCTATGCTGGGACCAGACTCTGTGCCCCTCCCCCCCTCCATGTGGGTCAGAGCATCACCCTCTTATGCTGGGAACCTGGTTTTGGTCTTCCTATAAAAAGATCTGACTCTGCCCCCTAAGTCTTCTAGGGCCAAGCAATGCCCTCCCTGTTTAGGAGCCTGGGTGCTTCCATTACCATTTACTCCTCCTTCCCCCAAGATTCTCTCCTTTATCCAAGGACCAATGGGTTTCTGCCCTCTGTCTTGTGCATTTCCACTGCTGCTGCCTGAGCTCTCTCCTGTTGTGCCAGGCCAGATGCTGCCTTCCCTGTTTAGGGCAGTGTTGCCCATTGTCAGTGCTTCAGGCTGCTGCTTCTTGATGATCCACCATAACTGATGAGGTCAAGGAACTGCCCATACATGGATAATCAGGCAACTCTGTGAGATTCTGATAGGTCACCCACTGGAGGGTTTAGGTTTTTCTTTGTGTCAGTGTTCTTCTCCAATTCAGTAGATTTTTCCTGATGTCATTCCAGTTCCCACTTGGGAAAGGGAAAGTCTAGCCAGAGATAGTCTTAGTATCCTCAAGGTAAGAAACACAAAACAAAAATTAAAAAACAGAAAACAAACCCAAACAAAAACAAATCATGAAGTTAGAGACTCCTATAGTTCAATTCATGTGATCTGCTATGTGAAAATGATGGGGTACAGGCTTTGGGAAACCCCTTGAACTCTGATTGAATGTTCCCACTTGATGAGGCATTTGCCTAAATCCATAAATCTTTCATTACAGCTAGGCCCAAATCTCTGTTACTCTTAACCTAGCCTAGCCCTCCATTGTCCAGCTACTTTCCCCCCTTGATCCACCTATACCTAAATCTGTTACCCTTAAACTAACCTAGCCCTCCATTGTCTGTCATCTCCAGGTAGCCTTCAGCTATTTCCTACCTTTAATCCCATTACTGGAGTCTGACCTCAGTTCCATCAAAGTTCCTCCTTAGACTCCTCCTCAAGACCCTCCCCAAGCTCCTCCTCTAGACCATCCCTAAATCCTCCCACAGTCTTTCTGTATATAAGATCCATCTTTCTGCCAGGATGGGGCTAAAAATTCAATCTAGCGCAGACTCACTCTGTGTCAGATTATTCTGTCCTGCTCATCCAATACAAGCAGATACTTAGACCCCTCAAGAGTCTACCCATTATGGGGAATTTTTAATAAATTTTGCTTTACTTTGGCTGAGAGAAGACTTGAGTTGAAGTCATTTGGCAGGACCCAGCATGTTGGTCTTTTGGGGTCTTGAGTACCCCTAAACCCTAAACAAAAGCAGTAGTTATTTTTGCTAGGATTGGGGGAGAGTGCCTGGGAGCTTTGGGGTCCCTCCCTGGAAAGAGAGAGGGAGGAAGAGTATTCACTTCTAGAGGGAAAGTAGAATCTGGCTTTAAAATTTTTTTAAACTAATTTAATTTAAACTAATTTAAAACTAATATAGTTTAGTCCCCCTGATGAGGTATGGGCTCTGGAAGAGCCCTCCAGCTCTCCTTGAGTCCTTGAGGTACAGGCTCTGGGAATCTCCCTTGGACTATTGATTAAATTGTCTCATTTGACAAGGCATTTTCATGAGGCAATAAGCCTTACTTTGTGGTTGGGCCCAGGCCTCTAGCCTAGTTACGAACTGCTAACTACTAGCCTAGTTTAGTTACTAGCCTAGCCCTCCATTGTTCATCTACTTTCCACCCTTGAGCCTATCAAAATATCAATCCACCCTTGAACTGGCCTAGCCCACCATTGTCTGTAGCCTCCAGCTACCTCCCACCCTTAATAACTCATTGACCTCATTAACTCCTCCTGAAGACCCTCCCCAAACTCCTTCTCTAGACCACACCTAGATTCCTCCTACAACCTTCTATATATAAGACCCCATCTTACATCATGTGGTGTGTCTAATGCTGTGTCTAATGCAAGAGAACTTTTAATAAATTTTATTTTTCTTTGACTGAGAAGACTTGAGTTGAATTCATTCCACAGGACCTGGCATGTTGGTATTTTGGGGTCTGCAGAGCAACCCTAACCCTTTTAGTGGGTACCCTCTCCACCCCAACTATTGAGGTTTGGGGATGCCGGGACCCTGAAATAGCAACACGCAGATCCTGCCCAAATGAATTTGACCCAAGCCTTCTTTCAGCCAAAGTAAAACAAAGTTTATTAAAGATCTGCCATATTGGCCAGACTCTTAAGAAATCAGCATTTGTGATGCTTGTATTGGCAAGTGGGCTGGATTGAATCTGAGCACCTCATGGAGGTGGAGATGGATCTCATATTCAGAAAGACTGTGGGAGGGATCTAGGGTTGTGAAAGTTTGCTGGGGTGACTAGAGGAGATGTCTAGGGAGGATCTTAATGGGAGTGGCCAATAGACTGAAGTGACTAGAATTTGGATGCCAGGAACCTAGGGAATGGGATTAAGGGAGGCAAGTAGCTGAAGGCTAACAGACTCAGGGAGGGCTAGGCTAGTTTAAGGGTAGCAGAGAATTGGGCTTAATGAAAGGCTTTTGGCCTCGGGCAAACACCAGATCAAGTGGGAAGATTCAAGTTCTAGAGAGTTCCCAGAGCCTGTACTCTAATTCTAGAAAAATCTCAGTTTCTGGAAAGGATGAAGAAATAGTTCCCAATGACTTCTCAAATGCCACATAAAAAGTGAGAAACAATTCCTTCAGCACAGTTTTTCAAAACCTAGGTGGCTTTGGTAGAGTGCTGGACCTGGAAGTCAGGAACACTCATCTTCATGAGTACAAATCCAACCTCAATTTCTTGCTAGCTATGTGACCAATTAATCTATATAGGATGAGTTGGAGAAAAAAAATGCAAACCACTCTAGTATCTTTGGAAGAAAACCCCAAATGAGGTCATGAATAGTTAGACACAACTGAAAAATATTTGAGGATCAGAGTACCCATATATAACTAATTAACAGCTAGGACTAACTGTACACAATTGGGGGTGGGGCACAGGACCTTGTCAATGTAGAAGCATTAAGGCTTCCAAAAGACAAAAGCTTAGTTTAAACCTGGAAGATACAGTGAGGTCAAATTGACATTATAAGCAACTAACTCTCTGAAAGCCTTTTGGTATCTTAGTCAGTGTGGTTTGACTGGAGACAATTATAGAAAACTATTAGCAATACAAAACCATCTGAAACTAAGGAGCATTGTTAGAGGTTTCATTCTAGTGCCTGGAGGGGGTCAGGGACATAAAACTTCCCCACACCCCCAATTCAGTCCCTTCCTTGATTTGATCAGTTCAGTACTTTCCCTTTGTTGAGTTTTAAGGTTTAGATTAGGGGTGCTTGAGACCCCAAAATATCAAGACACTGGGTTGTCAAGTCTTCTCTCAGCCAAAGTAAAGCAAAGTTTATTAAAGCATCACCTTAATAGGTAGACCCTTTTTTTTTCCCAAAATGCTTTAACTTCTGGTTTACATCATTCATTTCCGCTAGATTTTGAGTTACAATTTCCCCCCATTTTTCCCCTACCTACCACCCCAAAATAACAGTCCCACAGGATATCCCCTTCTCCAATCTGCTCTCTCCCATATCTTCTCCCATACCCCCTCCAACTTTACAGTAGGGCATGGTGGATCTCTATGCCCCAATACCTGTATATCTTATTTCCCAATTACATGTAAAATGGTATTAATAATAGTATTTATATCTTTTTAAACATTTGATTTTAAAACTTTGAATCCCAGATTAATTCCCTTCCTCCCTTGTCACCCACCCTTACTGGGAAGATAAGCAATTCAGTATATGTTGTACATGTGTAGCTATGCAGAACATTACCATAGTAGATATATTGTAAAAGACTGACTATATTTCCCTCCTTCCTATCCCACCTCCCACTTGTTATATTCTCTACTTTGATCCTGTCCCTTTTCGAAAGTGGGTGCTTCCAACTTCCCTCCCCCCCCTAGCCTGCCCTCCCTTCCAGAATTCACCTCTCATCCCCTTCATTCCTACTCTTTTGTGGGGTGAGATATCCTATTTAGTATGTATGTCGTTCTCTCCCTGAGCCAAATTCAATGAGAATAAGGTTTTGTCTTTTTGCCTTCCTGTTCTTCCCCTCCATTGTCTCCATTTTCCCTTGTCTCTTCTATATGAGATAGTTTACCCCATTCTGTCTCTCCCCATCTCCTCTTATTATATCCCTCACCTCTTAATTTCACCTTTTAAGTATCATCCCTTCCTATTAAATTGGTCATGTGCCCCCTATCTATGTATATCTGTAAACATATATACACACATTCACATATGTATTCATATGCCCATATACCCTTCTTCAACTATTTTCATACTGAAAAAAGTTTCATCAGTTACAATTATCATTTTTCCATGTAGGAATGTAAATAGTTCAATTTTGATAAGTTGTTTATGATTTCTTTTCCCTGTTTACCTTCTCAAGCTTCTCTTGCTTCTTATATCTGAATGTCAAATTTTCTATTCAACTCTGGTTTTTTCATGAAGAATACTTGAAAGTCCTCTATTCCACTGAATGACCATATTTTCCCCTGAAACATGATACTCAGTTTTGTTGGGTAGGTGATTCTTGGTTTTAATCCCAGCTCCTTTGACCTCCAGACTATCATATTCCAGGCCCTTTGATCTCTCAGAGTAGAAGCTGCCAGATCCTGTGTTATCCTGATTGTGTTTCCACAATATTCAAATTATTTCTTCCTGGCTTCTTGTAATATTCTCTCCTTGATCTGGGGATTTCAGAACCTGGATATAAATATTCCTAGCAGTTTTCTTTTTGGGATCTTTTTCAGGAGGTGATTGATGGATTCTTTCAACCTCTATTTTGCCCTCTGGTTCTAAAACATCGGGGCAATTTTCCTTGAGAATTTCTTGAAGGATGATTTCTAATTTCTTTCTTTGATCATGGCTTTCAGGTAGTCCAATAATTTTAAAATTCTCTCTCCTGGATCTATTTTCCAGGTCAGTGGTTTTCCCAATGAGATATTTCATATTGCCTTCCATTCTTTCATTTGTTTGGATCTGTTTAACAGCATCTTGATTTCTCATAAAGTCACTAGCTTCCATTTGCTCCAATTTAATTCTGAAGGAATGATTCTCTTCAGTGAGCTTTTGAGATTCTTTTTCCATCTGGCATTTTAAGGCATTCTTCTCCTCATTGCCTTTTTGAGCCTCTTTTTTCCATTTGAGTTAGTCTATTTTAAGGTGTTATTTTCTTCAGTCAGGTTGTTGACTCTCAGTTCATAATTTTCTTGCATCATTCTCATTTCTCTTCCCAATTTTTCCTCTACTTCTCTTATTTGGTTCTTAAGGTCCTCTATGGCCTGTAACCAGCTTTTCTTTGAAGCTTTTGGTGCAGGAGTTCTGATTTCACTGTCTTCCTCCTGTTCCATGCTTTGATCCTTTTTGTCACCAAAGTAGGATTGTAAAGTTGGGGTACTCTGTTTATTTTGCTTCTTTTGCCTGTTCATGCCGCTACTCAGTCACTTGACCCCTGGGTTTTTTGCCACAGTGGGACTCTGCTACCAGACAGTGGAGCTTCCATCCCAAATGCTGGGGTTTTCTCAGCTGCCAGAGGTATTAGTTGGGTTCCCTCTCTGAAGCCTCCACACACTCTGGCAAGCTAGTCACACACCTCAGGACCTCCACCCTAGAGCACAATCCAGATCCAAGCAGATTACCCCTCAGACTGGTCACTTGGTCCCCCTACATTCTACAGGCCAGGAGCTGAAGCTGCCCCCACAGCTGTGGCTCCTCAGCAGCTTCTCACTCCAGGGGCAAAAGCCGATGCACTCCCAACTACTGGATCCCAAAGTCCACACTGCACTGACCTCTCGCTTTGTCCTTTGTTGATAATTCTGGAAACCGCCATAGCTGCTGGTGATCTGAAGTCCTTCTAGCCAGTGGTTGGTCAGGCCCGCCCTGGGGCTAAAACCTCTGGCTTGGGTGGGCTGGGGTTGGCTCCCAGAGCACTGTGCTTGCTGATTCCAACCGGCCTGCCAGCCTCTCCTCAGCGGGAGGTTAGCTTCTCTGTGTCATTTTGTGGGTTCTGTAGCTCCAAAGTTTGTTCAGAGTCTCCTTTTACGTGGATTGGAGGTGGTGGGACCCAGAGCCGCACAGAGGTCCTGTTTCTACTCCACCATCTGGACCCCACCCCCAATGGGTAGACTCTTGTACTGACAAGCGGGCCAGAGAGTCAGTCTGTGCTAGATAATTCTCGGCCCAATCATGGAGGGAAGATGCATCTTAAATACAGAAAGAATGTGGGAGGATTTAGGGGTGGTCTAGGGGATGAGTTTGGGGAAGGTCTTTGAGGAAGAGTCTAAGGAGTCTTGAGGATTGAGGGTGGGAAGTAGCTGAAGGCTATATGGAGATGACAGACAATGGAGTGCTAGACTAGTTTAAGGGTAACAGGTTTGGGTATAGATATTTTGATAGGATTAAGGGTGGGAAGCAGCTGGACAATGGAGGCCTAGGCTAGGTTAAGAGTGTGGGGGATAACTTGCAGTGACGTTTCCCCATTCTGAACATCCTATTACATTCTTATTTCTTCTTTATACTTTGTAACTACGTTTAGTATCATTTCCATATATATATATATATATATATATATATATATGTATATATACATATATATAGGGTCATTGTGTATTTTAAGGTAATGTAAGAGCTATTGGGTATTAATACAATTGATTGTGTTAACTCTTGAGACTAAATTAGAAGTGTTGTTAGTTTGGGGAAAGGAATGGTAGTATGAGAGGTAGCAAAGGGTTAAGTTTCTACAGAACTGTAAGGATTGCTGAAACCAGACTACTGATAAAAAGTACCAGACAGTAGCCTTGGGAAGCGCTGAGGCAGTAGCCTTGGGAAGAAGTTGGGTTCCCAGTTCCCAGAGAACTCCTAGACAATACTAAAAATGAAATAATATAGAATAAAAGGAGCTGGCAGCAGCAGGTAGATTTGATCAATCAGAAAGCAGACAGTGGCCTTGGGACACTTGGGCCCAGATAAGGACACATCTAGGTTGGACTGAAAGGGGTTCAATATTCTGAGGTTGTTACTGCACTTGCGTAGTGGACCTCATGTATTATGTATGTTATCTAACAAAATTAAAGTCTCATTAGTAATAATTATGGTAATGGTTGAGATTGCTTTGTGCTGATTGGTTGGCATTGATAAGAAGATTGTGAGCTTGCCTTACCAACCAATAGTAAGGTGGAACAGTTGAGAGGGTGTGGAATTCCCACACTAGGGCTTTATAATCATGCTTTTGCCTTCTGTAGGATGTTTCTCTCTTCTGGCCCTTGGTCAGATTGGGGATGTCTTTTCTCACGTGATCATAATAAATTCCTTTCTACTTTCTACCTTAAGAAGCCTCTGAGTTTAATTTGGGCAAGGGTCTTTACTGTCCCACATAAGAGTAACAAAGATTTGGGCCTAGCTATGATGAAAGGCTTATGGCCTCAGGCAAATGCCTCATCAAGTGGGAACATTCAATCAGAGCTCAAGGGGTTTCACAGAGCCTGTACCCCATCATAGTGATTGAAAGGTAATCTAAGTTCTAAGAAAATACCTTAGAATTTCAATGAAACTAACATTTCCCGCCTAGAAATGCTCACATAGTTGATGGAATTAGAGATTGCAAACTCCCCCAAATCTAAGAAAATGTGCAAATTTAACCACCAACAGTTTTTTGCAGTTTTCTTCAGGATACAATCAAGATTGAACAAATCTGCATCAGTGTCCTGCTAGGAAACCTGGCAGTAAAGAGACCACCACTGCTAAGAAAGTGCTAGAAGCATGATCAGAGGCACAAAGGTCACTCAGGGCTCACTTCCTCTGCACTGTCCACTCCTGCCTTCAAAGAAGGTCTTTTAGTTTCATTCCTACAAAACTAGGGTCAAATGGCATGGACTGGGGCCTTACCTAGGCCAGTGTCCTGTTAGTTTGGGTTCAAAATTAGATTAGAATGGAACATTTGTAATCCATCTAACACCTAACTAAAGGAGGCTCATTTAGCCATAGCAGAGAAAGGACATTCAGAGGAGAGAGCTGATATTCATCCAGGATAAAGCACTGATTCAGCTGATCACAATTTGCCAATGGGATTTATGTCGCTGTTATATGGTCACAGGTCAGAGAGAGGAGCTCCAGCCTCCATGACCTTGCTTAAGTCAATTAAATATTTTTTCTTTTAAAAAAAGTTATCATTTTTCATAGTCCTTTTAAAAAAATTTAAGTTCCAAGTTCTCTCCTTCCCTGCAGCCCCTCTACCATCCATAGGAGAAGATAAGCAATATGCTGTCAATTATACATGTGAAATAATGCAAAACATATTTCCATATTAGCCATGTCACAAAGAAACAAGAAAAATAAAGTAGGTGAGAAAATTACACATTAATTTGTACTAAGAGTTCATTAGTTCTCTCTGGAGAGAGTCCTTTGGAATTGTCTTGGATCATTGTATTGATCAGAGTATCTAAATCTTTCAAAGTTGATTATCATTACAACATTGCTACTACTGTGCACAGTGATCCCCTGGTTCTTCTTGCTTCACTTTGCATTAGTTCATGTAGGTCTTGCCATGTTTTCCTGAAAACATCCCTTGTCATTTCTTATAGTAGAATAGTACTTCATCACAATAATATACCCCAACCTATTCAACCATTCCCCAATTGATGAACATCTCCTTAACTTCCAATTGTTTGACACCACAAAAAGAACTGCTATAAACATTTTTGTATGTATAGGCCCTTTCCCTTTTTGTTTTATCTTTTTGGGATACAGATCTAGTAATGGTATTGCTAGTTCAAAGGGTATGTACAATTTTATAGTCCTGGGCATACTTCCAAATTGTTCTCCAGAATGGTTGGTCTAGTTCACAACTCCATCAACAATTCATTAGTGTACCTATTTTCTGACATCCTCTCCAGCATTATTTTTGATAGGTGGGAGGTAGTACCTCAGAATTGCTTTAATTTGCATTTCTCTAATCAATAGTAATTTAGAGCATTTTTCATATGACTATATATTACTTTGATTTCTTCTTCTGAAAGCAGCCTATTCATATACTTTGAGCATTTATCAATAGGAGAATGAGCCTGTTAATTAAATATTGAGGACAATTTGAATGGCTCCTAAGGAAAAAATAGCCCAACTTATGGGGGAGGGAGAGGAATGTTTAGGATATTTCTTTCATCCAATCTACAGCTAAAACAACTCAATTCTGACCTATTCAAATAAGCTATTAATAACACAAAATGGACAGAAAAAAAAGGATATAGAAACAGACTAGTGATTTCATATAGAAATTTAACTGATGTAAATAAATTGTCATTTCAAAGAGACCAAAAGAACTTAAAAAGTGTTTTAGTTTATTTATTCCTTTATTTATATAACCCACCTGATTCACTTTCCAAGCAGAAAGTTATAGCAGCCAAAAGCAATGTAAATTCATTTACAGAATGTTGTATAGAAGGATGATGAAGGCATGAAATAGGGGAATATATGCTTGCTAAAGGTATTTATCACTTTCATGGAAGAGGTCCAATGAAAAGTAACAGTTAAAGAGGAATCCCCTGTGGAAATCCATTTACCATATGGATGGAGGGGTGCCCTTTGTATAAGACATTGCACTGGCTTCTTTAAGTTCTAGACAGAACATCTTAGAGTCTCCTAGAAAAGATCCATAAGTATTCAGAAGTTAGTTCTGAACAGAATAACAACAAGGAGAAGTACTTATTAAACACCTACTATGTTCTAGGCACTGTCTTAAGCACTGGGAATACAAATACAAGCAGAGAGAGAGAATTCCTCCCCTCAAAGAGTTTACTCTCTAATGGGGAGCTGAATGGGGATAGGGGAAAGGAAAAGAGGAAAGTACTCAGTATGGAGGTATCCTAGAGAAAGTACTGAAGAATCAGAATGTAATTTAGAAATGAAGATGCAGCCTCTTCCTTAAAATGGAGGATCTGGGAGGACCCAGACAATCAGAGGGAGAGGCTACATGAATGCAGTGCTGTGAAATCTAGGAGCAGAGTGAGTTTCCAGGGTAAAGAGGTTTCTAAGGAATTACAGAGAAAGGCAGAGGGAGAAGTGCAACTTAGAGGGAAATGAAGGGAAAAAACAAACCCCAAGTGAAGAAAGAATTGCCTATTGTCCAGATTGTGACATGCAGTGAGATGGACAACCTATGGAGCTTGTCTGTTAGTATATATATATATATATATATATATATATATATATATATATGTATGTATGTATATATGTATGTATATGTATATATGTATATATATACACACACATACACACATATGTATATATACATGTATGTATATACATACACACACATATACATATATCTTGGACAGCAAACATAAATGAGCATTTGCTTGGGTCCAAAATCAAATAGGAGGACAGTGAACCCAATTATCTTTAGGAAACGGCAATGATCTATTAATGACCTTACACTTTCTTCAGAAACAAAGGATTATCTTTTAATATTAATATATTTTAATAAAAATTTATTAAGTGTCTAGTATGTATCAGACACTGGGCTAAGCTCTTTAGAAATACTGTCTCATTTTATCAATATTTTTGCCAGTCTTGTTGTATATCTATGAGACATGGACTACTACAGTCTCTGAAGAGTTAAAAAATGAGCATCTCTCTCAGAGCAATGGAAAGGTACATGACATGTGTGAGCAGGTTGCAATATATAAACAATAAGTCACTTGGAATAACTGGATAAAGGTCACTGTAAGAGAAAAAGCAGATGTGATGGTCATGGGGTGAGAGCATGTGATAACGTATAAACAGCTCCTCTACTACCTTATTGCCTTCTTCTTGATGTTAGGAGAAAGCAATGAAGGTCTCCCCACATTGAGCAGACCCTCCCCATTTCCTCCCTGCCACATTGTCCCCTTATCACTCCCCCCAAGAAAGTAATGGGAGGGCATGAAATAGTGTTGTAGAGGGTAGGCAGGCATGGATGGGTTTCAGTTTGTGTTGTTGGAATGAACATGTAGATCAATGTAGTCATAAATCTATTTCAGCATTTGAATATTTCTCTATTGAGAAGAATTTTGTCAATGAAAAGTATAGAATGAAAATTCAGAGGTAATTGAATATTGACCTACAGGGGAAGCTTAGTAACAGAGCACCTTGCTGCTCTAAATTCAAGTCACTTCCTATCATACTGAAAAAGTCTGCAGATGGATGACAAAGATCACAACTGATGATCTTTAAGAAATGGTGACATGTAGGAGATGTGCTGCAGGCCTGGAGACTAACAAACTCGGTCCTAATTTTCAAAAAAGAAGAAAAGGCAAATCATTTAGAGACTTCATGGTGATCTGTGGGAAAGTTATAGACTAGACTACTTAAAGGGATGGCTTGTGTGAACTTAGAAAGGGAAGATGTGATCAAAGGTGGGCACGAGTTCATTGAGAATAAGTCTTACCAGACTATCATTTGATGTGCTATTGAGAAGATTTCAGCAGGGCATTTGACAGCATCATTTACAAGAGTCTCGTGGACTAGATGGTGATCTATGGGCTGGATTATAGAGCAGTTAGCTCAGTTTGTCACTGGCTGACCAAGGCAAAGCTAGAAAGTATTGATTAGTAGGTTGATGCCAACCTAGAAGGTGATCTCTGTTCTCGGCAGGGATCTGTCCATAGGCCTGTTCAGCACATTTCATTAAAATGTGCAACATCCTTGGATTTTTATTTTATTTTATTATTTTACTTATTTTAATTTCATCTATTTATTTACTTATTTCATTTTATTTTTTGTTACTCAATACTCAATCATAAAGAATATCATTTATATTCATCAAACAAACTAAAAAATATAACTGAATTTATTGTGTCAATGACCAATTTGTCATTACTTAGAAAACACAAATTTAAATATGAGCCCCAAATACCAATATTTTTTTTGACATATTAGGGTATGCCTGGGTACAACTAGCATGCTAGTGTCATTGACTACTACAGTCTCTGAAGAGTTAAAATATATGAGTATCCCTCCCAGTGCAATGGAAAGGTACATGACAAGTGTGAGAAGGTTGCAGTATATAAACAATAATAATATATAATATAATATGATATCATATAATATATACTATAATAATATATAATAACAACAACAACAATAATAACAACTTTAATAACTGGAAGAGAGGGCCTTGTAAGAGAAAAAGAAAATGGAATGGTCATGGGATAACATATATGTTATCACATGGTATGTGATAACATATAAAAACCCCTCTACTACTTTACTGCTAACCTCTTGATGTTAGGAGAAAGCAATGAAGGTCCCACCACATTGGGCAGACATCCCCATTCCCTCCCTGACATATTGTCCCCTCCTCACTTCCCCCAGAAATAATAATTTATTAAGAACTAGTGATGTACAATTTACATAATAGTTGAACTGATACAGACTAGTCACTAACTCTCTAAGAACTTAAAACATTCCTCTGCCAGCCCTATTCCTGACATTCTACCATGTCCCCTTACTGCTAGCATTCTGGTACTTTCCCTCAGCACAGAACTTTCCTTAGCAAGGTCAGCTCCCCTTCTCCCATTGGTGAATTCCTCCTGGAGCCTCCATTTTGTGGAGAGGCCCAGGCCAATCGGCTTTCATTCGTCTCCCAGCCCTTTTCTTAATTGTTCTAGACTTCAAATCCATGTCTGGTTGCCATTTTCCTCCTTCATTAGAAGGGCTTAGCACTGTGTGGAGCATACGGTAAGTATTGAATAAATATTTAATAAAGAACATTATTTATATTCATCAAACTAAAGAAACCAAAACATACCTAAACTTATTTTGTAAATGAACAATTCATAATGACTTAAAATAATTATTTCCTTTTTTTCTAAAAAGAATTCACTTGCCAAAAAAACATTTATTCAGTGCCTAATATGTGTGAGCATTAGGGATACAAAAGGCAAAAACAGTTACTGCCTTGAGGAGCTTACAATCTAATAGGGGAAAAGAACATGCAAATAAATATGTATTAGGCAAACGATACAGAGGAATCCAAAACAAGCTAGTACCACATTTTAGCAGGGAAATTGAAAGCCTGAATACATACATATATATATATATATATATATATATATATAGTAGGATGATAAACAATTAAAACATATTATATGAAAATCAGTTGAAGGTTCCAAATATATTTAGTCTGAAGAAAGTAAGAATTAAGGGGAGATAATTGTGTTGTAACTCTTTGTAACCCCATTTTGGATTCTTTTGGCAAAGATATTGGAGTGATTTGCCTTCTCCAGTTCATTTTATAAATGATGAAACTGAACAAAACTGGGTGAAATGACTTGCCCAGAATCATACAACTAGTATGTGTCTGATGCCAGATTTAAACTGAGGAAGATGAGTCCTCCTGACTCCAGGACCAGCACTCTAACCATTACACCACCTAGCTGCCACAAGGTGAGAAAATACTTGTCTTTAAGTATTTCAAGAGCAAGATCAGGAGAGAGGAAATAGTCTGACTCTTTCTGCCCTCAAAAGACCAATAGAATGGAAGTTAAAGGGAGGTAGATTTCCGTTCAGTATAAGAAATGACTTTCTAACCAATTAGAGATTTTCAAAAATGAAATGGGTCTCTTGGAGAGGTTGGGAGCTCCCCATAGTCCTGGAGGTGTTCAAATTGAAGTTGTATTTTATTTAATTCTGTCCAGTAAACACAAAGTCACTCTGGGGCACAATCTACAATGGGTAGTTGCTAAGGGAAATGTTTACTGGCACTGAGAGGTCTCTGTCCTTGTGGTGTTATTGTCTATTATGAAAGTGTGGCATTTATACAAATATATTTATTTTGGCACCTCAGTGAAACTATGCCATAGGTTTTGTTTCCTTAGCACAGATTGCCTTCTCATCCTGAATGATACTTGTAGTTTCTTTCAGACACCGAGCATTCTGGGAAGGGGGGCCAGCTGTATCCCAGAGGTTGCAGAGGCATGCAGCTGCTTACGATTTCCCAGGTCTATTTAAGGGTATCAGGAAATAGCCTTAGGGCTGGTGATGGTTGTTGGTGGTTAGAAGCTGGCTGGCCTGTGGGGAAGGAAGGAAGGAGTGTGGACTGAAAGCTGGCATTTGTGGTTAGAAGGACTTGAGTCAATGTGCGGAGAGAGAGAACAGATGTGTAAGTGAGAATTGGTTTGGTATAAGTGATGGAGGATTGACTGAAAGAGCTTAGAAAGGAAGAAAGAATGTGTCATTCAGTGGTTGTACACATGACCCAGGAAGCCAATCTCAGACAGAGTGCACAATTGAATTAAATACTCATCTCAGGGAGAAAATATATGTGTAAAGGGTGAGTCAGGGAGGTGGTAACCTGGCTACTATTGTTCCTCTTTCCCCATGCAGCATATACCATGAAGATATGAGCAATGATGAAGCTGTAAGGCTAGATCCACTGTGCCTGAACATAGTCAGATGGTCATAGGATTATGGACCAAAAGTTGGAAGAAACCTTAGAGCCCAAACAGTTCAACTTCATTTTTCAAATGAGCAAACTGAGGTCCAATGACACTGGGCCTTGCACAAGATCACACATGTAATAAACCATAGGCCAGAATTAAGATTCAGGTCTTTTGACTCCAAATCCAGTGGTTTCCCTATTATAGTGTATGTGTATTTCTGATAAAAAATTTCTTTCTTCAATTAATGAGCATTGATTTTCTCTCCCTATCATAGCCTCTAACCCTCTCACCAGGAAAAACAAACAAACAGAAAAACAAAACCCTTCTAACAAATATACATTGTCAAACAAAACATCCCCACACTGACCATGTCCAAAAATGTGTGTATCATTCTGTATTTTGAATTTACTGTCTCTTGGTCAGAAGGTGGGGAGCAGAACTGAATTATGATTGGTCATTATGTCAGAGTCATTATGTCTTCCATAGTTCACTGTTATTGTCATGAACAACCAGGTAGTACAGTGGATGGAGAACTGAGCTGGGAACTGGGAAGACTCATTTTCCTAATTTCAAATCCATCCTCAGATACTTACTAGCTGTGTTACCCTGGGCAAGTCACTTAACCATGTTTGCCTTGTTTCCTCATCTGTCAAAAGAACTGAAGAAGGAAATGGCAAACTACTCTAGTATCTTTGCCAAGAAAACCCCACATAGGGTCATAAAGAGTCGGATGTGACTAAACTACAACAAAAAATCATTACAATATTGTTCTGGTTTAGCTATCTCCACTCTGTATCAGTTCATACATACCTTCCCAGGTATGGGGTCCCAAAGGGGGAAAAATCATAATACACAGTAAGAAATGAAAAGCCATTAACTTAAACTCTGTGAAAGGTGGAAGCCTCATTTCATGGTGACCTATTAAAAAACAATAACTTAGATATTAAATCATAACCCGAATACTGAGCCATAACTTAGATACTGTGACTGGTACATGACCAGTACCCAACCTTGAGTGACTGGGCATTTCCTCAACACCTGGATGTCTGGGAACTGTGTTCAATGATAAGTATAAACTAAAATATTAGCCAAAATGTTAACTAAGTAGCAAAACCCAAAATACCCACCAATCCTCTTTGAAGCACTCTATGACTCCTCCTTCCCTTTGTCTGATTTCTACCATGGGGATCCATTCTGTAGTCTGGCTGCACCCCAGACTGGTGATTGTCAACCTCTTGGCATACTGCCTTAATGTAAGTACCCGATTGATTAAACTACTACCTATAATCAATCAGAAACTCCGTGGCCTTTTCCTGTGGTATCAAAATTGTCCCACTCTTTTGGGAGAGAGATACAGAGTTCCCTGGGGAATTCCAGACCTTGCAGCAGGCTCCTCTGAAATTGTCCTTTTCATCATGCCTTTTGGCAAGATAGCATTCCGTTATATTCATATACCATAATTTGGTATTCCTTAATTGATGGGCATCCCCTTATTCTCCAGTTCTTTGTTACCACAAAAAGAGCTGCTATAAATATTTTTTTTACTTATGAGTCCTTTTCTCTCCTTCATTTTTTTGAGAGTATACATAGTCTTAGTAGTATTGCTAGGTCAAACGGTATATACAACTTAATGGCTTTTCGAGGATAATTACAAATTTCTTTGCGGAATGGCTGGATCATTTCTACTTCTGTTGACATGTGTTTATATTCTGAGTTTATCTTAGATTCTTCTGGGAACATAGTGCTCAGGGGAGTGAGGGTGACCTAAAACAAGGGATGTGATATCTTTCCATCAATAATGAGCCTTATGCTATACTTCTGATGTGGATTGTAGTACAACATACTCGGATATCTATAATAATGGACTAACTCAGTGAGTAGCTCCTCCAACTGCATACCATAATCTGGGCAATATGCATTCTTTATCCACTTGCTTTTTTCATGTGTGTATACTGAGTTTTCTTTGAGTGGTCATGGACCACTGTAGCATTCTGGAACTCCATACAACTAACACGACATCATCAGCAAATTAAATGAATTTTCTGGATAAGACAGTTCTGGGCTATTTGGGCCTTATTTGGCAATTGCTTCATGTTACTTCAATTCAATTCCTCAATTATCAAGAAAATATATGCCTTTGGCATCAGAAGACATGAGTTTAATACCTACCTCTGCTCCTTAGAAGCTACATGACCTTAAGCAAGTCACATAATTCCTCTTGGCCTTGGTTTCCCTATCTATAAAATGAGAGTGTTGGCCTAGATGATCTCTATAAGCCTCCTTCTAACCCTTGATCCTAAAGGCCTATGAAATAATGTTTCTTGAAGCTAACTCTTTTAGTTGTTATTCTTTGTAGAATATGTGGGTTATCATTATCTGCAACTTTCTTATATTTTCTGGTTTCAATTATAATGAAGATGACAGTGCCGAAGAGGTTGAGTTCTTTCAGTATTGTAACAACTCTGGAGTTGAATAATAATCTCAAATTAAGGCCATCAACATCTGGAGAAGAAAAAATGCACCTTCCTTCCTTCTTTGTTAGAGATGAGATGCGATACATCGCATGTGTTGTCAGACACAATGACATATTGTTTCATTTGATTGAGCTGCCTTTTCCCCTTTTTTTTAATGCTCCATTAAAAGGGATGGCACACTGCAGAGCAGAGGGAGCAGGGAAATATTTAGAAATGAGTGGCTAGGTGGCCTAGTGCACAGAGCGTCCAGTCTGGTGTCAGGAAGACCTGAGTTCAAATCTAGCCTCAGCCACTTATTAGCTGTGTCCCTGGGCAAGTCACTTAAGCTATACTTGCTTCAATTTCCTGAACTGTAAAATAGGGATAATAATAGCACCCACCTCCCAGGGTCATTGTGAGAATCAAAAGAAATGGTATTTGCAAAGCATTTAGCATAGTGCCTGGCCCATAGTAAGTGCTGTATAAATGCCAGCTATTGTTGATGTAAAAACAGTGGAAATCAATAATAAAAGATTATTGACATTAAAATGAATGTTTACAGATGATCTAAAAATGTGTTAGCCCTCTCAGTTCATTTCTCTGTTGTTTTTTCCAGGAATGAGGACCATTCCTTATTTTTATATTTTCTACTGTTTCCCATCACCAAAGAATTCATCACTTAATTTCCAGCCTCCTGGCAGTGACCCTCTCCATATTTATTGAAACCGGACCTCACACACCACAGTTTTTCACCCAAAGTGTAGTTAAAATATTCCAACTTTCTAGAATTTTTTTTGAGTTTATGCCCCTCAGGGATAGTCTTTGAAGATCTGGGATCCCATCTATGGAGGCAAATAACTTTAATACAAAATATTATATGATTAGTGCACAAAACATGCCCAAGCCAAATGTTACATGAAATTGAGACAGCTAGGTGGTACAGTAGTTAGAGTGCTAGCCCTGGAGTCAGGGAGACCTGAGGTCAAATCCTACCATAAACACTTATTGACTGTATGACCAAGACCAAGTCTCAGTTCCCTCATTTGCAAAATGGTGATAATAGCATCTTTCTTACACGGTTATTGTGAGAATCAAATAAAAAGTTATATGTAAAGTGCTTTGTAAACCTTAAAGGGCTATATAAATGCTATCTCTCATTATTCAAGTGGAAAAAGTCACTATCAATAGAAGAAAGTCAAGTAAAGCTTCCTGAAGGAGGTAAAATTTGACTTAAGTTTTAAAAGATGGACGACAATTCAAAAGGAGGCATATGAAAGAATTCCAGGCACAAGAAGAATGAAACAAAGGAATGAGCATTGACCCTGTCTAGAGTCTGAGAATATGGGTTTAAATGCTTGCTGCCTGTATGACCTTGGGCAAATTACTTAACCATGCTATGTCTCAGTTTCCTCCTTTATAAAATGAGGAAATGAAATCAGAAGATCTCTAGGGTCCTCTTCGGTTCCAGATCTATGATCATACGATTGGTTTTCCTCTTCTGGAGACGCTATCATCAATGGTCTTCTTAAAATGTGGATAGATGTGACTTGAACAGGGCAAAGTACAGTGGTCCTATCGCCTCCTCGTCCTTGAACATTGTTTCCCTCTTAATGCAGCCCAACATTATATTAGCTGCCTTGACTGGATACCACATTGGCATGTGAATATTTTATTCCACTAAAATTTACAGACCCCTTTTCAACTAAAGTGCTGAGTTCAGTCACACTTCCTATATTTTGTACTTGTGACAGCGAATTTTCTGAAGCGTACTGTGACTTTCTCTCTATTCAATTCTTCTTAAGATTCTCCCAGATTCCAACCTGTTCAAGCCTGTTACAATCTTTTTGGATCCTGAATATCTTTCAAAGTTTTCAACATCTGACATGGTTTTGTGACATCTAGAAATCATTAATAAGCATTCCATCTATGTCTTTATCCAAATGATAAATAGAAAAGATCCAGGCCCAGAGCCCTGTGGTACCCCACGGGAGACCTGCTTCCAATTTGATATGCAACAGACTATTAATGACTACTCTTTGGATCTGGACATATAGGCTACATCTCTCCATTTTTCCACTGGAATGGAAGGGAAGGGGAAAAGGAATAAGCATTTATACAGCACCTACTATGTACCAGGCATTGTACTAATGGCTTTTTACATATATTATTTCATTTAGTAACAATAATAGCTAACATTTTATAGCATTTACTATGTGCTAAGTCTTCTACAATTAGTATCTTATTTGATCCTCACCTGAGTAGAAGTCCTATCCCTTCTTTGATCTTTGTCTTTTCCCTACTATAATTGAATATACTTCAACCTTTTTAAAAAAATCTGTAGCTTTCCCCCAGTCTCAGCCCATTCTAAACTTGATAATTTTGGATATGCTTCTTATGGAACTGTACTATGCTTTTGTATTCCTCCTATCACTTGCCCTTGTTTCTATATTATGTATTTAATCTCTCATTCTATGCTGTGAGGTAAAAATTATTATAATTCCTATTTTAAGTTGAGGAAACTGAGACAGACAGAGGTTAAATGACTTGTTCAGCCACACTACTAGTGAATACCTGAGGCTGGATTTGAACTCAGATCTTCATGACTCTAGGCCCAGTGTTCTTTCTATGACACCACCCAAATGCCTCTATAGGAGCATGAGAGACTTTATCAAATATTTTGCTAAAATCCAGGTAAACTATATCTACAGTACCCCCCTGAACTACCATGCTACTAACACTGTCCAAACTGGAAATAAATTCAGCATGATCTGATTTATTCTTAATGAAGTGAGTCTGACTCTGTGATCATTCTCCCTTTTCTAGATCTTCACAAAGCAACCATTTGCTATGTCTGGGAACTTATCTGGGAATCAATTTGAAGAAGTCAATAGTTTGCAGAATTCATTCTCTTCCATTTTTCAATCATCAAGACATTTCCCCTCCTAAAATTCTTCTGCACTTTTCCCATTTCTCCATGTTTTTCAAAGACCCCTGACAGTAGCTCATTCATCACATCTTCCAGGTCTTTCAGTCCCAAGGTACATAGTGACTTGAATTTATTGAGGGAAGCTAGGTACTCTCTTACTGTCTTCCTTATTATCCTGGGTATCGACACTCTCTTAGCCATTTTTGTTCTGTCTTTTCCAATCCAAAGATTGTTCATCTTGGCAGAGAAAATAGAAACAAGATAAGTGTTGAGGAGTTCAATCTTCTCTCCACCATTGCTTATCAGTCTTCCACCCAAAGTGAGAAGCAGTCTTATCCCTTCTTTGATCTTTGTCTTTCCCCTACTATAGTTTAATTTATTTCAACCTTTTTTTTTTTAATCTGTAGCTTTCCTCCAGTCAGTCCATTCTAAACTTGAACATTTTGAATATGCTTCTAGTAGGACTGTACTATGCTTTTGTATTCATCCTTTTATTTGCCCTTGTTTCTTTGTTATGTATGTGTCTTTTAATTGGGAGATAAGATGTGCAGGCACTGGGGCCCAAGGATTCACCTTGTCCTACTGGAAAAGTTGAAGGGGGTATGGGAGAAGAGATAGGAGAGAGCAGATTGGATAAGGGGATATCCTGTGGGACTGTTATTCTGGGGTGGTGGGTAGGGGAAAAATTGGGGAAAAAATTGTAACTCAAAATCTGAAGGAAATGAATGATGTAAACCAGAAGTTAATAAAACATTTGAAAAAAAAATAATTATTTAAAAAAAATAATTTAAATTGTTGGGTGATTTCCCTTTATATCCACATTGACTTCTTTAGACAACTCTGCCTTTTCCTCTGCAACAGAATTCTTTCTCTTCACGTCTTCAGAACTATTTTTAAGAGTTCCTCATCCCTCCTGAGATGACTTCTACAGAATTTTATTCTATCTCTTATTCTATCTGAGTCATTTAAAATCTACCTTCCTAAAATCTATGACAGATATCTGATTATTTCTGTCTTTTCTCTTCTTCATCACAAATTCTTAAATGGAATGGTTATTTCCTCCCAAGGTTTCTATCATTTCCAATAAATGTTTAACAATTGCCTTTCTCAAAAAAAAATTTAAAAAGCAGGACTCATTTTTAAGTTTATTATGCATTATTAACATTTTCCCCATCACTTTCTTATATTTAGATAACCAACAATGCAATAGATTAAGATCCAATTTGTAGTTTGCTGATTTCTGAGGTGTAAATATTTACACTAAAAATTTAACAATTCTTTCTCGCAAGGCCACAGTAGGAGCTGGCTCCTGCACACCCTGGATTTCCACCTAAGAAACCACTTCCTATTTGTCTGTGAGCATCAGATCCAGATTAGAATTTCCCCTTTGTTGGTTCTTCCACCTTTTGAAGGATGAAATTTTCATTAAGCCAAGTAATTATTAATTGCATAACTGAAGTCCCCTAATATCCACCATATCATGCAGCTGCACCAGGCTTGTTGTCTATTTCTGAGACATTCCTCTTTCTGTCCACGTAGTCCATAGTACAAAACAGTGACAATATTGTTTCTATTTCTGCTGCCATTGATCTTTACCCAGTGTTTTCTACTGTGCTTTTCTCTACCCTGCTGTCATCCTCATTCTCCCACTATTAATAGAAATTCTTTCCTAAAACTACCACATATTCCTTGTGTGTATGTGTGTATGCGTGCATATGCGTGTATTTGTATACATATTTTCTCCGCCATTGGAATATAAGCTTCTTGAAGGTAGCTACAGTTTCTCTTTTGTATTTGTATTCGATCAATAAACATTTGTTGAGCACCTACTATGCTCCAGGTCCTGTGCTAAGCACAGGGGATACAATTCATAAAAAAGACAGTCCCTGCTCTCAAGGAATTTATAGTCTAATGCAGGTAGACAGCATATACAAGGAGACGGAAAAAGGTATGGGAGGGAGATGGAATGGGACACCCAGGGGTATGTGGAATGGGGGCATATTGTTCTGTGGAGTTGAAACCAGATAAGGCAGCAGAGGCAAAGCCATTAAAACTTACATTTTGACTCACGTGTAGATTCTCACCCAAACAAGGAGAGTGGCAAAGTACTCAATATATTGTATTTCACTGCATAATTGTTGCCACCACATAATCACTGCACCTTGTTTTTTTCAGTCCAAAAATTGGTTTATATTCTTTCATTGTATAATTGTTACATGGTATAATACATTCATCATGCTGCTTAAAAGGTAAACAGAGCAGCAATATATTCACCAGTAGCATATGGATATACATTTATCTCTCACACATTGGGATCCATGAGCCTAGAATTCTCAGCACACATGCTTTGTTAGTATTCAATTTTAAAGTGTATTCATGAGTATTCCATGTGTCCTAATGTTGCATCAAAGACAGTTTTTTAATAAATGATTTTTAAGTAATACCAGCACAATTTTTAAAGAAGTTTCACATAATGGTCACACCCTACTTTTTGCAAAAATGGCATAAAATCTGCAATGATTATGTGATGAAATATGGTATGTACAATATGAATCAAGTATGGGACAGGTATTTATTTCATAAGCACAAAAGTAAAATGTAAGGTAAAAGGTTCTCACAAATGCACATTAATAAAAACTTAAAACAAACAGCAGTATTATATTCTCCTAGGAGGTTGAGGCTTAAACTTTAGTATATGAAACAGTTCAGGAGAAAGCTGAATAAGCATTATTGCACTTCCCCTTGACTGTACTGAGAGTCCATTTTTTTAACCTCAAAGTCCATGTATTTTGGCTAGCCACAGAAGGGGTTGGGCTTCTTCCTTTGCTAGTGGTATCCTCTTCAAAGCAGCAACTCCCCTTGCTAATCATCTCTGACCCAGGGCTAGACAGGGCTATGGATGAGAGTAAATAAGGCCCCCCCCCACCTTTTTTTTTAAGCAACTGGGATTAAGTAATTTGCTCAAGGTTACACGGCTAGTTATATTTTTATATGTGGGTGCTAATTTTCTGAGGCTGGAAATGATCCCTGGTCCTCCCTACTCTGGGGCCAGCGCTTTTACTCACTGCACCACCTAGCCACCCCATTAATTAATTTTGCTTTTCTTTTTTTTTTTTTTTTTTGGCGAGGGGAAGGCAGGGTAATTGGGGTTAAGTGGCTTGCCCAAGGTCACAAGGCTAGTAAGTGTTAGGTGTCTGAGGCTGGATTTGAACTCATGTCCTCCTAACTCCAAGGCTGGCACTCTATTCACTGTGCCACCTAGCTGCCCAATAAGGGCCCTTCTAACTTTCACAGTCTATGATTACATAATTTTAGGAGACAGGTTTGTAAGATCAGGGAGTGTATATATTAGCCCATCAAGACCAGGAGGTCCATATAGGACTGTAATGGGAGCAAAAGATAGAAGAGTAATGGAAAGACTTCTGGATTTGGAGGCAGAAAATATGGGTTCTAAGTCTGGCTCTACCACATTCTACCTGTGTGATTATGGATAAGTCACTTAAACTTTTCAGGGCACCCACTTTTTCATTTTTTAAATGGACCAGATTACCCTTAAGGTTCTTTCTAGATAAAAATATGTGATCCTATGGAAGAAAAAAGTTCAAGCTTCTTAAAACAGTATGAGCTAGCTTTTACCCTATGCCCCATTGATCTCTGGTGCCTGGAAAATAATGACAATTGTCTTGGACTACTTGGGATCACTGTCATTGATTTGGTTGACTCTAATGGAGGAACTTCATACAAGAACTTTTAAAACAGAGCTTTTGAGTAACTCTGGGGATTTCCATAAAGGTTTGTGATGGTCATGTTCAGGGTCTTCTAAAGCATCAAGCAATTACTCTATTCTATTATGAAATTTTTTCCAGCCAATTGTGTTCCATCCTGGATTGACTAGGAAAAGTCTCATAAGGTATTTAGAAGAGATAGAAATTGATTTAATAGTTTCTTGGAAAGACTAATCTTAAAACCTTGGAAGCTCTCACTGAAGTAGTGATTGAACTCATAACCAGCTTACTGCATGAAGAAGGTCTGTATGATAAAAGTTTAGTAGATGGAATTTTGAGAAGGCTCATTAGGAAACTCAGTGTCTCTATTTGTTTTGTTAATGTACTTTTGCTTAAGGGGAAGATCTTTCCTATCTGTCAATAGGTCCATGTGACCTGCTTGAGTCACATGAAAGTCTGAGTCACATGAGTCTGTGGTGGGAGGAGCTTGCTGAACAGGTAGAGCAGGAAGGGTGGAGCAGAGCTGAGAGGAGGTTGGTCAGAGTAGTTAGAGCTGAGGAAGAGAGAGGAAGCAGGCAGCAAGCTGTGAGTGTTCATTTGTGGGAAGGCCTCAGCAGGGGGGTGAGGCTTGGGGATAATGGTGCTTCCTGCATTGTTATTGTGTATATACTTCTTTGTTGCTATGATGGATTTGGCTTTCTGGTGTTTGAATAAATGTTTTGGTTCTGTCTTACATGTGGAGAGTCTGTTATATTTTGCAATTCAGAATTATGCTTGCTTATTCATAGCTGCCGTAGATACTGTGAATATCACATTGGGACTACACTCTCCTTTAGGAATTTCTAGTTTACAGCATAAGCTCCTTGAAAATAGAGACTATATCTTTGTGTCCCTGGTGCCTACCACAGTGCCTTTCAGTATAAGATAAGATTATTATTTCATTGATATAGTGAATTCCAGATTCCCTTTACCAGTACAGTTATGCAAATAGTCTGTCATTTGGCTTTAGAGAGTTGCTTGGAGGCATTGAGAGGTTAAATGACTTATCTAGGGTCACAGAGTCAGTAAGTACCAGTGGTGGGACTTGAACCCAAATTTTCCTGACTCCTAGCATGGTTCTCTATTTACTACCCCATGTTGCCTCTGCCTTTCACATAGTAGATGTACTAGGGATAGTACATAGTAGGATTAGTCTCCAAGATAAAAATCTCTTGAAGTGTTGAATTCTCAGGTTCCTGAATTGTTTCTAATAGGGAGTCACAACATGACTTCCTCAGGGAATGAATGAACAGCTGGAGTTACAGCTTCAGCTAACAGCAGCATGTTTTTCACAGGCTAATGGCAAGTAGAGCACTTTAAATAAGACATTAAATAATTCTTGCATTATTATATGTCAGTGTCTAGAGCAGCAATTCTCAAAGTCTGGTGTGGCGATTCCTAGGAGTACATAAGATCCTGTGAGGTCAAAATATTTCCATAATAATACTAAGACATTTAAATTTCTAACAGCAAACATCAATAGATTTAATCATGGGTATGTTGATAATATTTAACTGGAGAGTGTTGGAAGGGGGATTCAACAACTCAAGTCAAGTCAACATGTATTTATTAAGCACTTACCAATGTACCAAGCAGCTAGGTGGTCAATGGATAGAGTCCTGGAGTCAGGAAGACCTGAGCTCAAATCTGGTTTCAGACACTTATTAGCTATGTGACCTCAGGCAATTTAACCTCTGTTTGCCTTAATCTACTGGAGAAGGAGGTAGCAAACCATTTTAATATCTTTGCCAAAAAAACCAAACAAACCCCATGGACAGTATGGTCCATGGAAAGACTAAAACCAAAAGGAAAAGGGAATGGCAGAGGATGAGAGGGATAGATAATATCATAGAAAACATGAACTCAGACTTTGTGAGATAGTGGAGGATAGAAGGGCCTGGTCTTCTATGGTCCATGTGGTCATGAAGATTGTAGGACACGAATGAACAACAACAATAAATGTGCCAAGAACTATGGTAAGCATTGGGAATACAGATACAAGCAGAAAGAAAGACAATCTTCAAGGAACTTACATCCTAATAGAGAAAGACAACACCGAAAAGAGAGCTGAAAATCAGAGGGCAGGAGGGTGAAGTGGAACTTTACTACCTGGAAGAGGAGAGGGTAGAATGTCAGGTGACTCATCAGTGCTGCCTAGGGAGAAATGAAGATATGACTGGCCTGGGCTTCCACCTTCAAGTAGAGGTCCTGAGAGGAACCAGCCAATCAAAGGAAGAAGTTGCAAGGCCTGAGGGTACTTCTGATGTGAGTAGTCCAGAGGTGGAATGAGCTTCCTGGGTAAGGAGGTTGCTATGGCTTGGTTAAGACAGTACTGTGGAGATAAGTTAGCTGTATAGCCTGGAGAGTAATGGGGTATAATATATAATGAGAATGGTAAGATAAATTGAAACCAAGTTGTGAAGGACTTTAAAAGTCAAACTAAGGAATCCAGTCTGGGCAAAAACAATGCTAAAGCCTCAAACGTGAATTTTAGGGATTGCCACCCCAGGAAGAAGTGAGGACAGAGTAAGAAGGCCTTGAACTCTTTCATGAAAAAGGCACTTCAGGTCAAAAAGAACCAAGATTAAGAAAACTGTTAAGTTAAGAACAGAACTATCAAAACAGAGAAATTAATTGATTTCTAATTTTTATTTTTGATAGAAATGAGTAAGGACACACACATACACACACACACACACACACACACATATATACATTGATACTACTCTTCAAAGTTTTTGAAAAACACCTAACACATTGAATGTACATTCAATAACTATAAAATCAAGTTACTATTAAAAGTATTTTGGGTGCTTTTTGTTTTTACCATAGTCACTTCCTAATACCCTCTAACAGAAACTACCTTGTAATAAAGAAAAGCAGTTAATAGAAACAAGCCATAACAGCAACTATGTATAAGTATATTCAACAATCTGCATCTGTAGTCTGCCATCTCTTGGTGCAGAGAAGGGAAGCATGCATTATCATCAGTCTCTTGGAACCTTCTTAGTGCTGATAGGATTATAGATTTAGAGCTTGAAGGGATTTGAGGGGTCAGCTCATCCAAAACCTTAATTTTATAGTTGAAGAAATTGAGATGTAGAGAAGCTAAAAAATTTGCCCAGTCTGACAAAGGTGGTAAGTGGAAGACCTGGGATTTGAACTCAAGTCCTATGACTCTTAGTTCAGTGCATTTTCTATTACATCATGCTACCAAGATTGGTCATTGCTTTTCATCTGAATTCTGATTTTAGTCTTTGTTTTAATTACATGATTAAGGTCATTTGGGTTATTACTTTCTTAATTGTGCTTTATTCTGAATTAGTTCATGTAAGTCTTCACGTGATTCTCTGAATTACTCATATTCAGTTGATGTTTTTCAAAGAAGTAGTCAAAAATTTACTTTAATTACACATAGAAAGAAATATATAGTACCTAAGCATCCTTTATATTCTAGGGTCATGACATTAAAAATGAGGGCTCTTTTCAGTGGAGTTGAGGTAGAGAGGAAGAAATAGTTGAAGATAGTGATGAATAAAGGGGTCCTTTTTCATCAAATTTAATTTTTTTCTTCAATTATCAAGCATTTATTTTTCTCTCTCTTACCTCTGCATCCCCAAACCTACTGGAAAAGAAAAAAGAAAACAAAACTCTTATAGTTAAGTAAAACAAATCCCCATATTGACCCTGTCACAAAAACGTGTGTCTCAATCTGCATATTTAGTCAATCACCTCTTTGTCAGAAGGTGAAAAGCATTCTTCATCATTGGTCCTCTAGAATTATGGCAGATAAATACACGGACTAGAGTTCCCAAATCTTCCAAATTGTTGATTTTGACAATGTTGTTATTATAACATAAATTATTCTCCTGGTTCTATTCACTTCACTCTAAATCAGTTCATACAAGTTTTGCCCATTTTCTCTGAAATAATTCCTTTCATCATTTCTTTTGACACAATAGTATTTCATTACCTTCAGATACTACAATTTGTTTAGCCATTCCTCAGTTTATGGGCATTCCCCTAGTTTCCAGTTCTTTGCCACCACAAAAAGAGTTACTGTAAGTATTTTTGTACATGTAGGATCTTTTCCTCTCTTATCTCTTTCATCTCTTTAGGGTATAGGCCATATTGGGTCAAAGGGTGTGACCTTCAGCCCATAGTTCCAAATTGCTTTCCACAGTGGCTAGGCCAATTCACAAATCTGCCAAATGTGCCTTAATATGCTTATTTTCCTGCATCTTCTTAACCTTTGTCATTTTCCTTTTTTTTTCTGGTCAATTTTTCCATTCTAATGGGTATAGAATAAAACCTCAGAATCACTTTAATTTGCATTTCTCTAATTATTAGTTATTTAGAGCATTTTTTTCATATGGCTATAGTAGCTCAGAGTTTTTAGGATGAAATTGGTACTTTTATACAAAAATAGACTGTGAGGAAATATGGATGGGATGAAGGAGTGCCAAGTAAGTTAATTAAGTAAATTGGTAGGAAAGTTCAGGGGCTCTTCTTTTTTGGGGTCCAGGTCCCAAAGATATGGTCTTTTTTTAGGGGTTCAGATC
The DNA here is from genome assembly GCA_011680675.1 of Gymnobelideus leadbeateri. Taxonomy (NCBI): domain Eukaryota; kingdom Metazoa; phylum Chordata; class Mammalia; order Diprotodontia; family Petauridae; genus Gymnobelideus; species Gymnobelideus leadbeateri. The sequence continues at coordinate 82,979 of WOXC01002530.1, forward strand.
CCATTCCCATCATACAGGATAATTTGAGGGTAGATTCAGAAAGAAGGCACTAAGATTAAGGATTAAGGAGGACTGAAAAGGTTTCTTGAACCCATATGTACAAAAATATTTATAGCAGCTCTTTTTGTGGTTGCAAAGAATTGGAAACTAAGGAGGTGTCCATCAATTGGGGAATAGCTGAACAAGTTGTAGTATATGCATATAATGGAATACTATTGTGCTATAAGAACCGAGGAGCAGATAGACTTCATATTTACCTGGAGAGACTTATACAAACTGATGCTGAGTGAGAAGAGCCTTACCAGGAGAAATTTGTACACAATTACAGACACAGCGTATACATGACAACCAACTTGGATAGACTGGACTCTTCTCAGGAATGCAGTGATATAAGTCAATCCCAAAAGACTCATGATGGAGATATCTACATCCAGAGAAAGAACTGGAAAGAACTGAGTTTGAATCCTGATTGAAGCAAACTTCTTGATCTTTTTCTTTTCATTGTTTGGCTTTATTTCCTCTTTCCCATTTTTCATTCCATCTAGTACAATGGGCCTTTGTAACCTGACTAATGTCTAATGTGAAAGTATTTGCAGATTCTATATTGGATTGTATGCTGTCATGGTGGGGGTGGGGAGGGAGGGAAAGAAAATTTGAAGCCCAAGGAATTATGGAATTGAATCTTGTAAACTAAAAGTAAACAAGCAAATAAAGACAAAAAAAAAAAGAAAAGGTTTCTTGAAGGAGGTAGGACTTTGGGTGAGACTTGAAGTAAGCCAGAGAAGCTCAGAGACAGAAATGAGGAGAGATATGGAGGAAAGCCAGTGAAATTGCCCCAAATTCAGAAATGAAATATCTTGTTTAAAGAACAGTGTCAGTGGGTCACAGAGAATGTTACTGTATGTGTGTGTGTGTGTGTTGGGGGGTGGGGTAGGGTATAAGGTATAAAAAGATTGAAAAGTCAGGAGGGGATCAGGTTATGAGGGCTTTAGAAGCCTAATAGAACTTTATATTTGATTCTGAAAGTAATATAGAGAGTCACTGGAGTTCATTGAATGGGGGAAGGGGTGTGATGTAGTCAGATCTGTTTTGAGATCTCTTTGGTTGCTGAGTGGAAGACAGAGTAGAAGTAGGGAGATTCTTGAGCAAGGAAACCAACCAGTAGGCTATTGCAATAGCCTAGTCATGAAACGTCAGAGGATAAAAGACTGTGAAACAGTATACTAGAAATAGTAGGAACGTGTAAATGACAGGGTTTGACCACTGATTAGATGGGGTGGGTGGGGGAACACCAAAGTTTTGAGCCTGTATGCCTGGAAAAAATAATCATTCTCTTCATAGTAATAGGGAAGTTAGGAAGAGGGGAGGATTTACAAAGAAAAGATGATAAGTTCTGTTTGGGAAATGTTGAGTTCAAAATGTCTATGAGAAAACCTGTTTGAAATGACTGAAAGAGGGGCGGCTAGGTGGCACAATGAATAGAGCACTGGCCCTGGAGTCAGGAGGACCTGAGTTCAAATCCAGCCTCAAATACTTAACAGTTACTAGCCGTGTGATCTTGGGCAAGTCACTTAACCCCAACTGCCCTGCCTTCCCCCCTCCAAAAGAAAACCAAAAAATAAAATAAATAAATATTATGAAGTGACTGAAAGATAGCTGGAGATGCAAGACTAGATCTAGGTTATGAGAGAGGTTGAGGCTATACGTGGAGGTCTGAGAATCATCTTCATAGAAATGATAATTGAAACCTTAGGAGCTGAAGAGATCACCAAGTGAAATAATATAGGGGGAAAAAGGGGCTCACAACAGATCCTTGGGGAACACCTAGAGTTAATAGGCTGGATAAAGATTGACAAAGGAGAGAGAAGGAGCAGTCAGATAGGTAGGTGGAGAACCAAAAGAAAATAGTGTCCCCAGAAACCTAGAGACAAGAGAGTATCAGTAGAAGAGGGTGGTAATGGTGTGAAAGGCTGAAGGTTGAGGATCTGTGGGGGAAGGGAACAAATATTTATTAAATGTCTCCTTCAACTGAACCAACAAAACAAAAGGGAAAAAAATCTTCATAAAAATATTCATAGTTGAGCAAAATAGAACAAATTCCTACTTTGATCATGACCAAAAATCTGTTTCATTCTGCATTTTTAAGTCTATCACCTTTACAGCCAGAGCTGGGTACTGTGTTTAATTTCTGGTCCTCTGAAATTGTGGTTTGTCATTGCATTGCTCAGAGTTGTAAAGTCTTGCAAAGTTATTTTTCTTCATAATGCTGTTGTCATTGTACAAATTGTTCTAGTTCTGCTCACTTCATTCAGAGTTTCTTTTAAAGCTGTTCATTTTGTCATTTTTATGACACAATAATTTCCATTACATTAATATACCATAATTTGTGTAGCCCTTCCCCAGTAGATGGGCGATAACCTCTTACCTATTCTTTGTTTACCCAAAACAAACTGCTTTTAAATCAACATTTTCTTAACTCTTTCTCCAGAGCAGGCAGTAAACGCATGGCCTCAGTTTCTTGGATGAAATTTTCCTAAAGAGAATGTGTATGGATAAGAGTCAGAATATTGGTTTTCTTGGCTTCTTTTTCTTTTGGAATTGATCTTTCACTATTGGGATTGGCTTTAAAGTACTTAACTTTTTCTAGGAGATAAGCAGAAAATTGTATTTAATAGTAAGTGAAAGAAGTCAATTTAAAAGAGGAAAAGGAGGATGTGGGGGAGGAGGGAGCGAAAGAAAGAAAGAGAGAGAGAGAGAGAGAGAGAGAGAGAGAGAGAGAGAGAGAGAGACACTTGACCTGTCTAGTGTTTAGAACATACGACTTGAATGTTTTAAATCCCCAATTCTATTCTTCAATCTGCTCTTGACAGTGTGGTTTTGATCAGATTACTGAATCTCACTGTGCCTTCATTCCCTTATTATAAAGTCAGAAACCTCTCCCTGCCATGGTTGGGAAGCTTAACTTTGAAGGAACAGGGATTGCATGATAAGGTATATATTAAAATTTAGGTGATCTGGCTACTGCATATCAATTTACATTATAAATGGCTTCAAATCACTCAGCTAATTTCCACATGTGGTATTTTTCAAAGAGCCCTTCTATCTTAAGGGAAATTAAACATTCTGAAAACAAATATGTAAAAATATGTGTTCAGAAGTGATTTGGAAACACAATGGATGGAAATTGAGTTTCAGATTGGCTGTCAGGGGTGCCCTACATTTGTCAATAGCTCCTCAGAAGAGCCCAGGATGGGCTCCATGTTCTTATTTTTATTTATAAATTCAATCTCAAGAGAGCAAAAGGCACACTGGCTTCCCTGTTTCATGGCTTAATTTGTTTATTTCTCTAAAATGAATGACACATAGAAATGGCAGGATTTCAAAATCCCTTGGCCCTGTAATAAAAAAAAAAAAATCCTTACATGTCTCACAGATGCCAAAACTGCTTAGCCTCAGTCATACCATATGCTGAATATGTAATATATTGTAGTCTTTTTTTGTTTGTAAATTAATATTTAATGGGACACAAGCCTATGGGACCTTCCCTCCCTTATTCCTGCTCTCAGTTCCCACCCCTACCTGGAACATGTCCTTACTTTCAGATTCTTTGTCCTCAATCAAGCTTCTCTGCTAATTTTTCCCGTTCTATTTTCTATTTTTTGAGAATTTTTGAGAATTGGAGTCAGAAAGACCTGAGATTGAATCCAGCCTCAGGTACTTACTAGCTGTGTGCTCCTGGGCAAGTCACTTAACTCTTGTTTGCCTTAGTTTCCTCAACTATAAAATGGTAATAATAATGTCACCTACTTCTTAGAGTTGTGAGGATCAAACGAGATAATATTTGTAAAGCACTTGGCATTTTGTAAAGTGCCTGGCACATAGTAGACATTTAATAAATGCTTGTTCCCTTTCCCACATGGATACAATAGAAAAAATAAATATTCTTTTATTATTGAACCACTAGTATGTGCCCAGGTCTGTATGAGATACTGAAGGATCTCTGCCTCAAGCAACTACCAATCTAGTTGGCCTCTAAGGTCCATTCTAGCTCTACATCTATGTTCCTATGATCTCAAGATCTAGGTAATGCATCTGTGTTCCCCCAATGTGAATATTTCCCTTCAACGTGGTCAGTTAAAACCCCCTCAAGCCTAGTTCCCCATCCCTGCCTTTTTTTTTCTGAGTTAGCATTTTCTATACCTTCCCATAAATCTTTCATCATGGATATATTTGATATTCTAGGGCCTTCTTGTAGATCTTTTGTCATTGTGTGGATAGTAATGAAATATATGAACAGCCCTTTGAGTGTCCTTCACTCTTGCCACAAGGACAATTCCCAGTTGCTAATATGTTACTGCATATGCAAACTGTTATGGGTCGAAGTAGTAATGGAACGCTCCCCTTCTTCCCCACCAATATCTCAATACCAGTTGTGAATGTGGTTAAGAATCAAGTTGTGGTGTCAACCTGGGACAGATTAGGTTAATTTTGCCTTCAATTGGATTGATCTGGGACCAGACTTGTATAAGAAGGTTGGGAACAAAAAGTATAAAAGCAATTTTTAATAGAAATTTTAAATTTAGTCTGCATTATTGATATTTTCTGCATTACTTTCTTAAATCTAAGGCAATCAATAAAACTAAAACTCAAGCCTTGATTTATAATGTTTTCCACTTTCTGAGGTGTAAATGCTCATGATGAAAATATTTGAGGTGGCTCAAGCACATTCCTGATGAGAATTTAAGCCTATTTATGGGCTGCATACATGTCATACATGTCTTCCTATGAGCTATTTCACTTTTTCTTTTTATAAAAGTCTTTTGACTTTTTGTTTTATTTATTTTTTGATGTGTCATGGAATTATTATCATCTTTTTGGCCAATTCTGACTTTTAAGGAGTTATTTTCTTCAGTATTTTTTGTGAGTCTTTTACCAATCTGTTAGTTTTCTTTCCATAATTTTCTTGCATAGCTCTCATTTCTTTTTCCAATTTTTTCTCTACCACTCTGATTTTTAAAATAATTTTTTTACTTTAAAAATCTTTCTAATTTTCCTAGGAATTATTGTTGGGCTGTGTCTAATCTGCATTTTTCTTTGAGGCTTTGCTTGCAATACTTTTGAGTCATTGTCTTCTTTTGAGTTTGTCTTGATTTGTCACCATAGTAGCTTTTTATAGTCAAGTTCTTTTTTTTATTGTTGCTTATTCTTTCCAGACTATTTCTCAACTTTAGACTTTGTCAGTATTGTGTCCTGCTCACCTCTAGGAGGAATGTCTAGCCCAAGAGTGGGGAACCTATGGCCTTGAGGCCATGTGTGCCCCTCTAGGTCTTCAAGTGCAGCCTTTTGAGAAGTCTGGCTTCAGTCAAAGCACTACACTTGAGGACCAAGAGGGCCACAAGCGACCTCAAGGCTACAGGTTTCCCACCCTGGTCTAGCTTGAGATTCTGCCTTTTATGTCCTTCTGCTGTTTTTGTAGCTCCTCCTAGGAGCTTGTAAGTTTTGGGTGCATCAAAAGCAATCTGATACAGGGTAATTTTTTTCCTAGTTTGCACTCTGAAAATTCCTGACTTAGTTTCAGTCTATTGGTTTTGTGGTTGCTTCTGTAGATGGCTGCTTTTCACAATTAGCTCACTGAGACATAGGTTGAAAAAGACTGAACTTCCCTTTCACCGTGGTCTCTTGGCATGGTTTACTCCACCGTAGGCTTATGCATGAACATCAAAGTTAGAACTAAGTGCCTATTCTGTCCTTGGGTTCAGAGCCATACAATTATGATCTATGTTTCTAGAATTTTTTCTTTGCTCCTTATAGTGGTAGGGCTCCTGCTCTGTCTCAATCTATAACTGCTCCTCTTGTCCTTGGAACTGTGACCCAGAACTGACTAATCAGAGTTTCCAGACGGTACCTGTTCCCTCCCAGTACTAGTACAGGGGTCCCTAGACTCTATAATCCCTTTACTATATGTAGGCACTGGGCTACTCCCCACCCCTACTGCCACTGGAAACTATCCTACTTTACTGCATTCCTGGTCAACCCTTCCACAGACCTATCTTCCTAAATTGCCTTGAGCTAGAAAAATGACTCAATGTGCCTTTTCCTTGGCTTTCCTGATCAGAATTGGTTTTGCATGTTTTTTAGATGACTGTGGAGGAGAATGTGAAGAAGCTAAGGCAGCATTTTTACCTCTTACTCTGCCTTCTTGACTCTGCCCTTGGGCTGTATCTGAGGACTTAGCCCAGGTAAGCTCAGAGATGCTCATCACTAGGTTAACCACAAAATTATTTGCTATAGCAAATCTCGATAAAGAAAAGCACTTTTACTGGAAAAGCTAAGAGTCCTTGAAGTATTGAAGTTTATTCTCATACAATTATATGGATAGTTGAGACAATGAGAGCTATAGAAATTCAGAGGAGTCAGGGCGGCTAGGTGGCGCAGTGAATAGAGCCTCGGCCCTGGAGTCAGAAGGACCTGAGTTTGATCCGGCCTCAGACACTTAACGCACACACAAATAAAAACCTAGCCGTGTGACCTTGGGCAAGTTACTTAACCCCAATTGCCCTCTAAAAAAAAAAAAGAAAGAAATTCAGAGGAGGAAGAGAACATATGGGCTGCGTCAATAACCAGGTTTGCCATCTTGGAATCTTCCTCATCTCTTCTCTCTTTTTATAGCCAATTAGTTCTCTCCACTCTTATCTTAGCCATTCTAGTCCAGGCCTTTACCATTTGCCTAGACTCTTGCAATGCAGTGCTTCCTAACTGGTCTCACTGCATCTGGTTTCTTCTACCTTCAATTCATCTTCCACATACCTGTCAAATTTGCTATTCTAAGGCAAAGGTTTGACCATATCCTTTCCTGCTTGAATTTTCCCTGCTACTTTAGTGCTTTAGTGATAAAATGCCAACTTTTTTTGTTGAGTTTTTCAGATTCTTCCCAGCCTGGCTCTGATCTATTTTTCTAAAGTTCTCTCTCTCTCTCTCTCTCTCTCTCTCTCTCTCTCTCTCTCTCTCTCTCTCTCTCTCTCTCTCTCTTTCTCTCTCTCTCTCTCTTTCCTTCCTCCTCCCTTTCTTTCTCTCTGTCTCTCTCTGTCTCTCCCTCTCCCTGTCTTTTTCTCTCTGTGTCTTTCTCTTGTCTCTGTCTCTGTCTGTCTGTCCCGCCCCCCCCCCACACACGCACACACTATTATTTTTAGCCTTTCTAGTCTAACTACTATTCCCCAAAGATGGCCTCTCATGGCATCCTGCCTCCATGCATTTCTCCAGGCTGTTTCTCCTGTTTGAAATGCTCTCCCTCCTCCTCACTACCACCTCATGTAATCACTGCCTCCATCCATGGTTGAACTCAGGTGGTACCTCCTACATGATACCTTTCCTAGGTATCCCCAATTGTTATTTTTCAGTGGATTCCTGTTATCTCTTCTGCCTCCCATAGGCAATGTTTGCCTACATACTGAGAACAGGAAAGAAAGGAAGAAAATCAGTTTTTTTTTCCCCTTTCCTAGTTCCTGAAGTGCATCATCAGTCAATTCAACTATTCATCAGATTCTTTGCTACAATCACCAGAAACCTTAATCATGCTGTCTTGGGTAGATATGATCATAGTGAAAATAGGGGACTTTGTTTACTGACATCAAATTGTTTCATCTCTTTGGTCCCTTTCTGTTCTGATTAAATCTACAATCTTATGATGCTACAATGAAGAGTTCATTTGAATATCCCTCAATCAGCTGGTAAGCATTTATTAAAGCTTTACTATGAGCCAGTCTCTGTGCTAAGAGCTAGGGGTGCAGATAAAAGCCAAAAAATAGTGCCTGCTCTCAAGGATCAGGAGTTTCTTGTCTTAATGGGGGCGCGCGCACACACACACACACACACACACACGCACACACACACACATATATATATATACATATATATATGATGTATCTTCCATGTATAATAATGAAATATATTATTCCATACCATACATTATTCCATTACATATCCGTGTATAATATGTATTATTGTTGTTTAGTCATTTCAGTCTCTTCTTGAACCCATTTGGGGTTTTCTTGACAAAGATACTGAAGTAGTTTGCCATTTCCTTCTTCAACTCATTTTACAAATGAGGAAACTGAGGCTCTGAAGGATATATATTTGTAAAAGGCACTTAGCATGGTGCCTGGCACATTGTAGGGTCTATATAAATTCTTATTCCCTCCCCTCCCCCAATAAATTCTCATTCCCTTTTCCCATTCTATGTTCCCATAAATCGGTCAGTCAGTTAGCATTTATTAAGCACTTATGTGTCAAGCATTGTGTTACTCTGAAATGTCTCAAACTCTAGCCACATTCAAGGCTGCTTGCCATTATGCTGCCATTAAATAATTAAGTCCTGTATCTCACAAGTGAATTAAGTGGGGAATGCTTCTTGTCAGCAGGTTATAGACTTCTCTTGTCATTGGTACATTGATTAAAATAGGACTGATGTCAGGAAGGAAGGGAGGAACAATTTCTCATCAGTCCTTTTATTCTTAGGACTTATTTTTACTAGAGCGATCACATGGTGTATGTAGATGATAGTCAGGAGGATCCAGGCGTTTAATAAATGGTTTATATATCACAGAAATTTCAACTTCAAATTGTGAGACATACTGGCCATGTGACCCTGGACAAATCACTTAATCTCTCAGTGCAGGTCTCTAAAACATCATGTTAGGAGGGCAGGTGCTGACTCATGTTTGTAGGGAGTTTCTTCATCAGGGTTTCCAGTCTTTCCCTACCTCTGTTACTATTATTGTTATTTGCTATGAGTTGATTCAATAAAAATCAAAGAAAGACACAATTAATTTTAACAAAGTTCACTGAAGGAACCTCAAAAACCAGAGGCCATGCTCTATACTTGGAATTATGTCTTCTGCCTTCCTTCTTTGGCAGAGGCCAACTAGAGTATTAGGAACATCTTCTTCCTCATCTATTCCTCTAAGAATCTTAACTTCCACAAAAGACTCTGCTCAAATGCCCTCTGCTATAGGAAATCCTTCCTGATTACTCTAGTTATTTGGGGGTTTTCTCTAATCCCCATGAAATGACTTTGTATTTATTCACTTTTAACCTAGTTTAGCTTCTGTCTGTACTACTTTTCTACCTTTGTCTTCTCATGATGGAGACCCCTCCACCCAGTGGCCTCCTGCTCTGAAGATGGAGTTCCTTCTCAGAACCAGCCACTCATCTTCACATGTGACCCGGCTGTTTTTGACTTTCTGGACCACCTTTCTACCTTACTCTTTATAGCATCATGCTTTGTTTTTCAGTTTCCTTTTATGCATTGTCTTCTCTCATTATAGTAGGCGTTTAATAAATGGTCTATATATCACAGCAATTTCAACTTCAATTTCCTTTTATGTCACTGTCTCCCATTTTAGTAAGTGCTTTTAATAAATGCTCTATTGTTGTGCCTGGCCCCATTCTGGGTCCTTTCCCCCCAGCCAGGTCTCCTTCACAGAAGTAAGCAAACTACACGGCCTTATTCGGATTCCTTTGCTCCCTGTCCCCTCCCCCAAACATCTCTCCTTCACTGAAGTAAGAGAACTTCCAGGGTTAGTCCCACCTAGGGAGACTTGGCATGAGCAGGAGTTTCAAAATGTGTACTGACCAATTACTGATTTTAGCCTCTGCAAGTTCCTGCTTACATAATACCTGTTAGCCCAATGGTGTGCCTTTAAAAGCTGAGGCTTTTCCTGGGGTTAGGGCTGATCGATTTGGGGAGGGGCCCATCAACCAACATGGCACCAATAAAGGGTTCACTTCTAAATTGTTACTTGGGTCTTGCTTGTGTTTCAGGTACTACACTATCTATTTATCTAATATATATTTTGTATTTATTATCTGTCTACTTATTCCTCCCAATAAAATATAATCTCCTTGAGGGTAAAGACTGCTTTCTGTTTTAACTTTGTATCCCTAATTCCTGATACAGTGCCTGGACATATAGTAAGGGCTTAATAAATGTTTGTTGAACTGAATTCAATTCATACAATGAGCAGAAAGACACAGGACTTTCTGGTTTGGAGGAGTTCAGGTTTTAATTGAACCCGAGGCCCATGTGGTAGGACTAAACCAGATGATTATATTCTTAATTACATAAGAAAATTATCCTATTTGTAGTAAAGTTGGTAGCTATTTACCCAGTGACAGTTGAGGAATGGTGAAGGATCTGCCAGCCCCAAGCTCTCTTTTGAACTAGCCAAAATAATTGAAATTCAGAGTGTTAAATGCAGTCTTTCAGGTTGAGGCTATGCTCCAGAAAGTCCACATTGAAATGCAAAAATATTATTCCTAGAGGGGTAAAATATTCATCCCTTTTCTGAACCACTTAGTAGAAAGAATTTTAGATTTGGAGTCAGAGATATATAGACAAAGAATTTATTATTCACTATGTACCAGAATGCAAATATAAGTAAGAGAAACCTTTGCTTCAAAGGGCCATTTGCATGGGGACTCTTCTCATTGGTGAAAGTTGATTAATTAGTGGCATCACTCATGCTATCATGAGGGGTAAGTGGGATTGGTGAAGGTGGGATAGAAGAGAGATCCAGGTTTTTATGGCTTTTGACTTTGAGAGAGAAAATGCACCATTCCAACCTCTCTTTGGGTAGCTAAAGGAAGAGAAAAATCTAAGAAGCTGATGTGTAGAAATGTGATTATGTCCCTAGCCAGCTACAGCACAGACTTCAGAGACTCTTCCCCTGGGTAAACTCTGAGTCTCTCTTAGTTGAGCTGAGTTATCTTCTCTCAATGGCCAAGCTCCTTCTCTCAGTGTTATTTAGTATATATTCTTCTATGTATACTTTCTCTGATTTCTGTTTTGCTATTGACTTGGATAAATGGATTTATTTGCTATTTGTTATGTGTGTTGTTTAGTGGGAGGAAGGTCAAGCCTTGCAAAAAGAGCTTGAGGCATTCTTTCCCCATTGAGGAATAGCGGTGGCTTAAACCTAAAGACTACTTCCCCTAATCTAATAATATTTAAGGGAGCAGGTAGAATTCTAGCCCAGTACCCCTTTTCTCTGAGGAGAGCAGACCTCTGACCCCAACATCTAACTTTGCCACCTAGTAGGAATCACTCTTCTTTGGAGAAGAGTGGAGAGAGGAATCCCTGGAGATATCTATTCTTATCTCTCAGAGAGCACTTAGGCAAACCGCTGTAGAAATATATAACCTCCACTGGCAAAACAAAACGGCTCCTACACACCACATTCTTATATAACTAACACAGCCTTTGCCCTGTTCTGTATGAGCTTATATCCAACTAGGGAAAGACAACAGATAAAGGGGAATTGAAAGGGTGAGGAAGGGTTACTCACAAAGCTTTGTGATTTGGAGATGGTGGTTGGGAAGTGAGGTGGAGGTCTGCTTCTGGGAAAGATAAAGAGAAACTTCACCTATCTGAACCAGGGTGGATCCAAGGTGGAGCCCTAAGGTTTCCATTCCAGTAGGGAGGCAGAAGTAGGGAAGATGGTTGGAGTGCAGATGGCATGATGTGAAGCCAACAGCTAGGAAGTGGAACCTCGGTTCACATTTTCTCTTGCTACTAATTTCCTGTGTGCCAAATCACTTTTGTTCTCTGGGCCTCAGTTTCTTATTTGTGAAATTTTAGTGTTGAACTGGATGATCTTTAAGGTTCCTTATATTTCTTTTTCCCCCCACATCAGTTTTATTTAAAACACAAATATTTCTTTCTCCATAGTGACTAATGGTTCACATGATGCTGAACATGAATGGTGCAGATACAGATGAATAATGCAAGTGCTTTAAATAGGATACAAACAAAATCATAAAAGCTGGAAAGAATAAAATAGCTATTTACAAAAAGGATGAGAGATCTCTGTACAAATCTTGAGAATGAAATGGGGGAAAGGAAGGGGAGGAGGCAATTGGTAATGGAGCCAGAACGTTCCATGCTTGGCTTTGTGGAAGGGTTCTCATACAGCAAATATCGTATTTTACCACATAATTGTTGCTGCCGCATAATCATTGCACCCTATGGTTTTCTGAGTTCAAAGCCTAGTTTATGGGGCAGCTATGTGGTGCAGTGAATAGAGCACCAGCCCTGGAGTCAGGAGGACCTGAGTTCAAATCTGGCCTCAGACACTTAACACAAGAACTAGCTGTGTGACCTTGGGCAAGTCACTTAACCCCAATTGCCCTGCCTTCCCCCCTCCAAAAAGCAAGTAAGCAAACAAACAAAAACTTGGTTTATAACCTTTCATCACATAAGAGTCACATGATATAATTCTGTTTGTCACACTACCTAAAAGGTAAACAGATAAGCAATGTATTCGCCAGTGGCATATGGATACACATTTATCTCTTGCACATTCTGAGCCTGTGAGCCTAGAATTCTCAGCACACATGCATTGTCAGCATATCTCTGAAAGCTGACTTGTGTGGTTTGTTTAAAGCGCTGCAGTACTAACCATATTGTCACTCGACTCAATGAAGAGCCATAGGTGAGGCACAAGGGAAGAGGGAAGGTAGTTGAACATGTCAGGAGTAAGTCACCTGATATGGCAAACTGTCTACCTTCTTGTGGTCATTAATCTGTACAGTTCATCTGCCAGCAATTACCTTATAGGACTACCTTAGTAATAAACATCACATAACGGTCATACCCCACTTTTTTGCAAAAAAAGAATTTGGCATATGATCTGCAATGATTATGCAGTTAAATATGATATTTTCAATTGCAGGAGGGGGTGAAGGTTTTTGTACTGGGGATCTTTCTCCTTTTTCTTTTCTATTTTTGGGGTATAAATCTCATGGTATTAACACAGGGTCAAATGTTATGCACAGTTAGTCAAATTTGAGGGCATAGTGCTAAATTGTTTTCCAGAATGTCTGTAACAAATCACAACTCTACCAATAATGCACCAATGTCCTTGCCCTGCCATTGCCCCTCCAACAGTTACTTTTGTCAGTCTGATAGATATGAGTTAAAATGTCAGTTGTTTTAATTTGCATTTCTCTCATTTTACTTTTTTTTTTTTTGGAGGGTAATTGGGGTTAAGTAACTTGCCCAAGATCACACGGCTAGGTTTTTGTTTGTGTGCATTAAGTGTCTGAGGTTGGATCCGAACTCAGGTCCTTCTGACTCCAGGGCCAATGCTCTGCTCACTGCGCCACCTAGCCGCCCCCATTTCTCTCATTTTAAGTGATTCAGAGCATATTCTATCATATTCTATGATAACTTATGCTATCTTCCTTCCTTTGATAACTACTTGTTCATATTCTTTGACTATTTATCTGTTGGTGAATGGCTCTTATTCTTGCATATTTCTATCAATTCCCTATGTATCTTGTCTTCATCAATTCCCTATGTATGTATTCTATCATAGCATATTCTATCATATTCTATGATAACTTATGCTATCTTCCTTCCTTTGATAACTACTTGTTCATATTCTTTGACTATTTATCTGTTGGTGAATGGCTCTTATTCTTGCATATTTCTATCAATTCCCTATGTATCTTGAATGATAGACCTTTATCATAGAATTTCCATAAAAATAATTTTCCTAGTTACCTGGGAAATTATCATTCTAACTGCGTTGATTTTGTTTGTGCAAAAACTGCTCAATTTTATGCAAACAAAATTTTCCATTTTATTTTCTATCATTTTCTCTATCCCTTATCTTGAACTCTTCCCCTATTCTGAGTTGTGAAGGCATTTTTCCCCTTGTTCCTCTAATTTGTTCATGATGTTCCCTTACATATCTAGGTCATGTATTCACTTGAGGTTTATTGGAGCTTATGCTGTGAGATCTTGGTCTAAAACTAATTTCTTCAAGGCTGCTTTCCAGTTTTATGAACTATTTTTCTCTAATAGTGAATATGTACCCAGTAATTTTGTCAGTTTGTCAAACACTAGACTACTAGGTACATTTATTCTTCATATTAGGTACTTAATCTGTCAGACTTGACTGAACAACAACAAAAGCAACTAATCTTATTTCTGAAAGTAGTGTTTCATAGTTATATTTTTCTAGTTCCTGTGATAGGTAAAATAATACAAATATCTGCCTTTAATTTTAAAATTAAATAATTTTTTTAAAATTAGCATGCATTTATTTTTTTCTCCTTTTTTTCTCCCAACCTCCAATACCCTCACTGCCTAGGAAAAAAAAAAGAAAAATCAAAACCTTTATAAAGGTTCAACGTTGTTGAACAAAACAAATTCCCATATTGACTATATAAAAAAATAGATCTCATTTTTAATAATAGTCCATCACCTGTGAGTGGGTGGAAGGGTTCTTAATCACTAGTCCTCTGGAATAATGATTGATTATTGACTTTATCAGAGTCCTTAAGTCTTTAAAAATTATTGGTTTTTTTTCTTTTTGTTTTTTTAACAATACTGCTTTTACAGTACAAATTGTTCTGGTTTTGCTCAGGTTTTGTTCAGATTTCACCCTGCATCAATACATACAAGTCTTCCCAGGTTTTTTCTGAAATTACCTCCATTTCACACAGTGCAATTATATTCCATTAGATTAATATGTCATTTGTTCATCCATTCTCCAGTTATAGATACTTTCTACTTTTCTAGTTTTTTGCCACTACAAACAAATCTGATAAATATATGTAAATAAATAAATATACACACATACATTACATATAAGACCTTTTCTTCTTTCTCTGATCCCTTTGAAATATAAGCCTAATAATGGTATTATTGGGTCAAAGAGTATCCACAGCTTAATAATTTTTTGAAAATAGTTCAAATTGTTTTTCAGAATGGTTGAACCAATCTATAGCTCCAACAACAGTGCTTCAATGTACCTGTTTTCTTTCATCCCTTCCAACATTTGTCATTTACCCCCCCCCCCTTTTTTTTTGTCCATCTTGCTGGCCTGATTGGTGTGAGCAACCTTGGAGTTGCTTTAATTTTCATTTTTCTACTTATTAGTGCTTTAAGTATTTTTTCATGTGAGTGCTGGACTTGGAGTCAGGAAGCCTCATCATTCTGAATTCAAATCCAGCCTCAGACACTTACTAGCTGTGTGATTTTGGGAGTCATTTAACCCTGTTTGCCTCAGTTTCTACATCTGTAAAATGAATTGGAGAAGGAAATGGTGAACTACCTTAGTATCTCTGCTAAGAAAATATCCAACAGGGTCATACAGTTGTACACAACTGAAAAATTTATCCTTTTTTTGGTCATAAACTTTTCTCCTGTCCATAGGTCTGAAAGGTAGTTTCTTTCATGTTCCTTTGTCTATGGTGTGCCCGTTTATCTTGGTATATGGTGTGAGCTGCCATTCTAAATCTAGTGTTTGCTTGGCTACTGTGCAGTTTTCTCAGCACTTTTTGCTAATAGTGAGTCCTTACCTCCAGTAACTAGTTTCTTTAAATATTTTAAACACTAAACTACTAGATTTACTTGAATATTATTTTACTTAAACTGTTGCTTGGATTGGCCTGTTTTTTTTTTAAACTAATATCAAGCGGTTTTGATGATTATTGTTTCTTTGAAATATAGTTTGAGATCAGATACAGCTATTCACCCTTCCTTCTCTTTCACTATTTTCCTTGAGATTCTTGACACTTTTTTCCTCCAGGAAAAATTTATGATTTTTCCTAGTCCTATAAGGTAATCTTTTGGTAGTTTGATTGGTATAGCAACAAGGTAGTAATTGTAAAGCTTTTAGTAGAGTGCCTGGCACATAGTAAATGTTATATAAATGTTAACTATTATATTAATAACAATTATTATTAACTATATGTCTTTGGAATACTCTATTGGAGATCTCTTGCCACATAGAAACTAAACTATTAACAACTACTAAGTCTGGCCATTCAACAAGTTCTGAATCCATATGATAGATTTTTTTCCCCCAATATTGTATTGCTTAAATTTTCTATCCCTTATTCTGTTCATCTGAGCATTTTTAATTTTGTAAATAGTGATACATTTCATTTGTCAATTTTATTGGTGTACAGTTGGGCAAATTAGTTTCCAATGATATCCTTTATTTCTTCATTTATTGTGAATTGTCCCTTTTCATTTTTTTTCCAAATGCTTTATTAACTTCTGGTTTACTTCATTCATTTCTGCCAGATTTTGGGTTACAAATTTCTCCCCACTTTCCCCCTACCCACCTCCCCAAAATAGCGGTCCCCAAGGATATCCCCTCCTCTTATTTCCCAATTACATGTAAAATAGTATTAATAATAGTATATATGTATATATATATGTATATATGTATTGTTTTTTTAAAAACATTTGGTTTTAAAACTTTGAATTCCAGATTCATTCCCTTCCTCCTTTGTCACCTACCCTTACTGGGAAGATAAGCAATTCAATATAGGTTGTACATGTGTAGCTAATGCAAAACATTGCCATAGTATATATATTGTAGAAGACTGATTATATTCCCCTCTGTCCTATCCCACCTCCCACTTGTTCTATTATTTACCTTGGTCCTGTCCCTTTTCAAAAGAGTGTGCTTCCAAATTCCCTCACCCCCAGCCTGCCCTCTCTTCCATCATCCCCCCTCTCATCCCCTTCCCCCCCTACTCTCCTGTAGGGTGAGATATTCTATTTAGTGTGTCTGTCATTCCCTCCCTGAGCCAAATTCAACGAGTATAAAGTTGACTCATTCCCTTATGTCTTCCTGTTCTTCCCCTCCATTGTACCCATTTTCCCTTGCCTCTTCTATGTGAGATAGTTAGCCCCATTCTGTCTCTCCCCATCTCCTCTCATTATATTCCTCTCTCACTTCTTAATTTCACCTCTTAAGTATCATCCCTTCCTATTAAATTGGTCCTATGTCCTCTATCTATGTATACCTGTAAACATATATGTATATATATATATATACACACACATTCACATATGTATTCATATGCCTATATACCCTCTGATAAAGACTATATATATATATGTATGTATACACACACACACATACACACACACACACACACATATATATACATATTTATATATATTTCTATTCTCTTCAACTATTTTCATACTGAGAAAAGTTTCATCAGTTACAATTATTGTTTTTCCATGTAGAAATGTAAATAGTTCAACTTTGATAAGTTCCTTATGATTTCTTTTCCCTGTTTACCTTCTCAAGCTTCTCTTGCTTCTTGTATCTGAACGTCAAATTTTCTATTCAACTCTGGTTTTTTTCTTCAAGAATACTTGAAAGTCCTCTATTCCACTGAATGACCATATTTTCCCGAAACATGATACTCAGTTTTGCTGGATAGGTGATTCTTAGTTTTAATCCCAGTTCCTTTGACCTCCAGACTGTCATATTCCAGGCTCTTTGATCTCTCAGAGTAGAAGCTGCCAGATCCTGTGTTATCCTGATTGTGTTTCCACAATATTCAAATTATTTCTTCCTGGCTTCTTGTAATATTCTCTCCTTGATCTGGGAATTTCAGAACCTGGCTATAATATTCCTAGGAGTTTTCTTTGTGGGATCTTTTTCAGGAGGTGATTGATGGATTCTTTCAGCCTCTATTTTGCCCTCTGGTTCTATAACATCAGGGCAATTTTCCTTGAGAATTTCTTGGAGGATAATTTCTAGGTTCTTTCTTTGATCATGGCTTTCAGGTAGTCCAATAGTTTTGAAATTCTCTCTCCTGGATCTATTGTTCAGATCAGTGATTTTTCACATGAGATATTTCACATTGCCTTCTATTCTTTCATTTGTTTGGATCTGTTTAACAGCATCTTGATTTCTCATAAAGTCATTAGCTTCCCTTTGCTCCAATCTAAATCTGAAGGAATGATTCTCCTCAGAGAGCTTTTGGGATTCTTTTTCCATCTGGCAAATTTGGCTACTTAAGGCATTCCTCTCCTCATTGCCTTTTTGAGCCTCTTTTGCCATTTGAGTTAGTCTATTTTTTAAGGTGTTATTTTCCTCAGTCAGGCTGTTGACTTTCATTTCATAATTTTCTTGCATCATTCTCATTTCTCTTCCCAATTTTTCCTCTATTTTTCTTATTTGCTTCTTAAGGTCCTCTATGGCCTGTAACCAGCTCATATTTTCCTTTGAAGCTTTTGGTGCAGGAGTTCTGACTTCACTGTCTTCCTCCTGTTCCAGGTTTTGATCCTTTTTATCCCCAAAATAGGAGTCTAATATTGGATTCTTCTGTTTGTTTTGCTTCCTTTGCCTGGTCATGTTGCCACTCAATTACTTGACTTTTGGGCTTTTTGCCACAGCAGAACTCTGCCACCAGATAGGGGAGCTTCCATCCCAAATGCTGGAGTTTTATCAGCTGCCAGAGGTATTAGTTGGGTGCCCTCTCTGAAGCCTCCACACACTCTGGCAAGCTGGTCACACACTCAAAGACCTCCACCTTAGACTGCAATCCAGATCCAAGCAGGTTAAAGCAAGAGTGATTACCCCTCAGACTGGTCACCTGGCCCCACCCCAGTGAGCAGGCCAGGAGCTGAAGCTGCAATGTGGCACTGACTGCACCTAAGCTTCTCAGCAGCTTCTCGTCCTGGGGGCAAAAGCTGAAGCTCTCCCTACTACTGGTCCCAAAGTCCATAGTGCACTGACCTCTCACTTTATCCTTGGCATCTATGTGCTGATAATTCTGGAAATGGCCTCAGCTGCTGGTGTTCTGGAGTCCCTCCAGCAGGTGTTTGGTCAGGCCTGCCCTGGGGCTAAAACTTCTGGTTCATGAGGGCCTGGGTTTGGCTCCCAGAGTGCTGTGCTGGCCGCACCCTGCTGGGCTGCTGGGCTTTCCTCAGTGGGAGGTTAGCTTCTCTGTGTCATTTTGTGGGTTCTGTAGCACCAAAGTTTGTTCAGAGTCCCCTGTTATATGGATTGGGGAAGGTGGAAGCTGGAGCCACATGGAGGTCCTGTTTTTACTCTGCCATCTTGACGCCCCTTTTCACTTTTGATGCAGGTAATTTGGTATTCCTCTTTATGAATATTGTCTTATTTGATCTTTGCTATAATCCTAGAAGTTAGGCGCTATTATTATTCCCATTTTACAGTTGAGGAAACTGAGGCAAAAAGGGTAAAATTATTTACCCAGGGTAAAACAGATATTAAGTTCCTGAGGTCACTATGTAAACTAAATCTATAGTATTTCCTTCATTTACTAGTTTATTAATCTAGACAGAAAAGGAAATGATGTTAGTTTGGCCTGAAGATAACACCTGGGTGACTCTTTGTCATCATTGCTTCCATTCCTAGATAGTCAATAAGCATCTCTATTTAATGATCCTTTATTTTCCTAATAATCTAAATTAAGTTCCCTGGCTTCTAGTTTTCAAATTCTCTTCTCTAGTTTGGTGCTTGTTTATCTTTGTGACATATAATGATGTCTCTTGATGTTAGATGGAGACTGACTGCATTCAGGGGGAGGTGGTGGGGAGGGAGGCAAGGCAAGGCAATTTGGCTTAAGTGACTTGCCCAAGGTCACACAACTAGTAAGTGTCAAGTGTCTGAGGTTGCATTTGAATTCAGGTCCTCCTGACTTCAGGGCCAGTGCTCTATTCACTGTACCACCTAGCTGCTCCAACTTACTGCATTATTAAGGAAAGTCTATTTCTATGCTTTTAAGAGTTTTTTTTAATGATTGTATATCATCAAAAGCTTTTTTCTGAACCTATTGACATAATCATGTAATATTGATTGACCTTGCTAAATAATATCTGTTACAGTTATTATTTTCTTGATAGTGAACCAACCTTGTATTCCTGGTGTAAATCTCATCTGGTCATAATATATAATCTTTCTGATGTGTTGCTGTAGCTTCTTTGCCAATATTTAATTAACAACTCTGCATCAATATTCATTAGGGATATTGGTCTACAGTTTTCTCTCTCTCTGATTTGTATACTTCTGTTGTAGATATCAAGGCCTTATTTATAGCATAGAGAAAATTTGGTAGAATCCCTTCTGTTCCTATTTTTGAAAACAGTTTATGTAATATGGGAATTAATTTTTTGGAATATTTTATAGAATTCAGATGTAAATCCATCTGGTCCTGGTTTTTTCCCCCCTTTGGGAATCCATTTATAGTTTAATTTCTTTTTCTGTGATTGGGATATTTAAATTCTCTATTTTGTGTTTCATTAATCTGGGTATTTTATATTTTTGTAGATGTTTATTTTATTTACAGCATCATTTTTGTTGGATTGGACAAAATCTTTTTCTACTAATTTCCTTTATTTCTTCTTCATTTGTTTTGATTTTTCCTTTCTATTATTTTTTTGATACTGAAAAACTGATCCCCCCCACTTTCTCTTTCTTAATGACTAGTTAATGGTTTGTCTGTTTTATTGTTTCTCCCCCAAAATCAGATTCTAATTTTATTTGCCAATTCAATGGGAGTTCTTTGTTTTCAGTTTTAACCTCTACTTTGATTTTTAGAATCTCTGTATGGATTTTTTCCCCAAAATTTATTGGGTTTTTTGTTATAATCATTATTTTTTGTTCTATACCCAATTTATTGGATTTATTCCTCTTTTATTGAGGTGTTCAAAGATATAAATTTTCCTTTTAGGAATGATTTCATTGCATCCTGAAAGTTTTGTTATATTGTCTCATTGTTTTCAATTTCAAATGAAGCTTCAAACATTTTATATTATATGATTTATTAATTCTTTAGGATTATTGTCTCAAATTAATTTTGTAAAGGAACTGGCAAGTTAATCATGTTCCTATCCCAGCTTATTAGAGCCTTTGAGAATTTTTCCTGTGGTTGAGAACTGAGTGTCTTTTGATTGAACTAAGATATTTTGCTCCCAATGGTAGAGTTGTTTCTTTCTCTGTATTATCTAGTATATGTTCTCATCTGAATACTTTCTCTGATGTCTCCTTGTTATTGGCTTAGACAAATGTGCTTATTTATTTTCTATGTGTGTTTATTATAGAATTGGCATTTGGTGGGAAGGAAATCAAGCCTTGGATATATAGCTTAGAGCAGTCCTCTATTAAGGGATAGCAATCAGGAACTCAGCATGAACTTCAAAATTATTTACCCTTGACTAACAATATTTAAGGGAACAGATAGCTGTAATTTTCGCCTGGTATCCTTTCTTTAAGGAGAGCAAAATGATCAGTTGTTGACCCCAACCTCTTATTTCCTCTCCTGCCAGCAATTAAAGGCTCCTTAGGGAAAAGGGGCAAAGAGGGAACTCTAGAAATATCTGTTCATGCCTCCCTGTGAGCCACATCTAGAAAGACCCAGGTGGAGACACATGCACACACATGCATATGCACACAATACATATATATCCCCTTATAAAAGCAATCTGCTTCCATTCAATATTCCTTTTTTCTTCCTCTTTCCAATCCCTCATTACAGATTCTTACCCCTTCTTTCCTGTTAGTCTGCTTTTCACACCCTACCCTCTGAATATAGAGCTTGTTTTGCTTATATTTACTTTTCCCTGA
Organism: Gymnobelideus leadbeateri; assembly: GCA_011680675.1. Taxonomy (NCBI): domain Eukaryota; kingdom Metazoa; phylum Chordata; class Mammalia; order Diprotodontia; family Petauridae; genus Gymnobelideus; species Gymnobelideus leadbeateri. The sequence goes on from WOXC01002530.1 coordinate 104,392, forward strand.
ACCTACTCTCCTTAATTCCTTCCACCTCCCTGCCTTTCTCCACCTGATTCTCTGGTAAATTTAATGCATTTCTACACCAAACTTTTTGTGTTACATGTATTAAATTCTCTTTTGTCTGTCTCAGTTGAAAGTGGCATTTATGTATAGGCTGCTCCTACCCTTCCATAGTTTTCTTCTTAGGCACGTTGATTATGTGATAAGTTCTGTTCCCTTCTTTCATCATTCTTCCCTAATGTAATCCTTCTTTTTTCCCTTATTTTTTCTCTTAAGGTCATAAAAAATATAACAAAAATATTCCTAGAGTCTCTGTCTTATTTACTCCCTTAATGACCTTTGAAAATATTAGCATTCTGAGATATTTTTCTCCTCCAATAGAATATAAATATTTCATCATTGTATAATCCCTTCTAATTACTCAAATATATTTACTATATTCTTCCTCTTGTCTCCCATATTTGTAATTCAAGGTATCTATCTACTCACCTTTAACCTCTTCATCAGGAACACTTGGAAATCCTCTATTTCATTAGAGTTCTATTTTTACCCTTTGTAAAATTATATTCAGATCATTTTTGGTTGTAAGCCTTTCTTTTGTATTGCCTTCTGGAATATTGTATTCCAAGATCTCCTATTCTTTAACACTGTAGCTACCAGGTTTTGTAAGATCCTTATTATCGTTCTTCCTCTCTGGTTGCTTGAAGTATTTTTGTTTGATCTGGAAACTTTAGATTTTAAAGGCTTTCTTATCTGGGAGTTTACATTTGGGGACTTCTTTTAGGAAATGGCTGGTGTGTTCTTTTTATTTTAACTTTTTCCTCTAGTTTTATTAGATTTGGAAAGTTTTTATTCAGGATTCTTTAATGTATGGCATAGGCAATCCTCAACTTTCATGGGGGTAACATTTCTAGACAAAAGCACACATGAAAAAATGTGAATGTTGATACAGGGTAGTGTTCACATCTTTCACTTGCAACATCAGCATTGTTATTGTTGTGTACAGAAGACTCTTAGTTCATAAACTCACTACTCTTCATGGCAATCTTGCAGTCTTGAGAGAGGGCCCACAAAGATATCTGCACAATGGTTCAAAGGAGGGAGAATATAGGTTAAAAAGTCAAACCCAAACCCAAAGGAAATATGACTTTTCTCTCTGACTTCATAAAGATTATTTCAGTTGCAAAAGGAGAATTATAAAGAGATCAACATAGCTTTACAGAAATCTCATTCTCACAATCACAGAATGCTGGAGTTGTAATGTAGCTCAGAAGCCATCTAGTCAAGGTCATCCATGAACAAGAATCCAATCTACCACATACCTGACATGTTTTTGTCCAGCCCTTGCTGAGGACATTTATTGAAGGAACACACTATTTTCTGAGTTAGTCCCCTCCACTTTTGAATAGCTATAATTGTTGTTCTGTTTTCCTTCACACTGAACCAAAATCTGCCCCTTTGCACCCATTATTTCCGGTCCTTCCTTTTGAGGTCAAGCAGAACAATGATAATAACAATAACAACAGCAACAACAATAACTGACATTTATATAGCACTTACTAGGTACCAAGCACTGTGATATTCAGGAATTGGTATCTCCAATTGTGTAGCAGAAGGTGCTTGAATTACAAAAAGTGTATCTCATAGTTAAAAATATTTTAGGTATATGAAATATGTATTTCATAAATATATTTTAATATTTAAAATTGATTTTAACAAACAAATTTAATGTTTTAAATTATATTTTAGGTATGTAAAATATATAAGGAAGCAGTAAGTGGGCTCAGTGGATAGAGTGCTGGGCCTGAAGTCAAGAAGAACTGAGTTCAAATCTGACCTCCAACACTCACTAGCTATGTGACCTTGGAAAAGTCACTTAACCTCTGTTTTCCTTAATCCACTGGAGAAGGAAATGTCAAACCACACCAGTATCTTTGTCAAGAATATCCTAAATGGGGTTACAAAGAGGCAGACATGACTAAACATGACATGACTAAAACAGAAAATGACAATATATTTTAAGATATATAATAAAAATATAAAATATATGAAATTAAATTTTAGGTCCTGTTAATCATATGTATACTCATTCAGTTCTAAAATGTTATCACATTGTGTGGGTGAGAGACCACCAACTTAAATAAAATAAGGAGACTTCTCAAGGTAAAAACAAAAAGGAGTTTTATTACAATCTCATGAGAAAGGGCATCTCTGTTCCAGTCAGGTGTCAGGCAAGAGAGGTGAGAGGCAGGAAGCAAGCACATGGCTATATACAGTTACCACAGAAACTCTTAACCCCCCCAACTGGCCTTTACTCCCATTGGTGGGGAGGTGGGCTCACAATCTAAGCACAGCAATCTACCTCAGAGACAAAGAGCACAGAAACAGGTAGGTGTCCAGTGTAAAGCCAGGAAAGCAGTTTTGTCCTCGTTTGGCATATCTTGTGCTGAGGTGGCACTGAGGAGAGGGATGACTCCCTACCTCTCTGAGTTATGAGTCCTTGTAAATCATGTGATTTCCAGTAAAGGGGACTCGGGCTTGTTCCCACAAGAAACCTTACTAGATTTTAGGTATAGTTTGAGAAGTTTTCACCTTTCTCACTAAATCCCTCCTCTTATTTTTCACCTTCTGAAAACATCTCACACTGTTGCTGATAAACCCTTTCTACAATCTCATCTTCCCAAGATGGGGTCTCCAGGCTGGTACTGATGCACTGGGAACCTCAGTGTGGTGGAGTTTGAGCAATCAAGCCTTTGTTCTGAAAAGCATGGAGATGCTGCCAAAGCATGTACATAATTTCTAAACTCTCAACAGTTTCATGCCCTCTTGAACAAGGTAAATGCAAACAAGGAAAAGGAGCAGGCTGTAAGGGGACATCAAAGTAGCAAGATTGAAATACAGAACAATGAGGTAAAAATAAACTACAATGGCAAAAAGATATAAAGAACCAATCTTGGATATATAACAGGGCCCAGGTAAGGAGTGGTTCTTGTGCAGGCCTGGTCTGGAGTCTTGTGAAAGCTGTCTCCATCTGATGTTGTTTTTTTCAGGTGCCTTGGCTCTGATGTCCACTCAGGAATAGGGGTAATTTTTAGACGACTAGAGTCCATATCCCCAAGCTGGAGTAGTCAGACAGACCTGACAGGGGCTCCCAGAAACATGATTTGATACTAAAGGCACATAGAAATGGATCAGTTTCTCAGCTGTGTAAGGCTAGGTTCAAACAGTACAATAAATGGTTCAGTTTTCTACCCACACAGGGCTAGGTTCAAACAATACAAGAAAATTTTTCTCACAAAATTGCATAATTACATTAAGTGAGGCACAGATTAAACTTTTTAGGTGGCTCACAATGTATTAGTTTTGGGAAGGGAGATTACATGTCACTAATATAATCAAGAAAACTTACATGTGAACCATACAAATCAACAGAATCATTATTACTAATGTTAATTAACATCAAATTCCTTGTACCCCAGTGACCTATTCACAATATTCATTTGAACAGCACTCTTTGAATCCCAGATGCCTCATGTAGTTATACAATTCAAAAAGGGAGTTCTGTTTTTCTGGTTCAGATCTAGAGGTTCCCAGATAATTCTGACTTAATATAAATGAGTACTATCACTGAAATTTGGTTTCACGTTTTTGAAACTTCAGAGAATTTTCAGCTTATTTATTATTTGTTATTCCTATCCTTACCTAAATCCTGTACCTGGTATAGGAATCCTTTAAAATGTGAAGATCGTGGAGTGCTGGCCCTGGAGTCAGAAGGACCTGAGTTCGGATCTGGCCTCAGACACTTAAAGCACACACAAACAAAAACCTAGCCGTGTAACCTTCGGCAAGTTACTTAACCCCAATTGCCCTCCAAAAAGTGAAAAAAAATAAAATAAAATAAAATAAAATGTGAAGATTTATTTTAAAAAATGAGTTCATCTGTCTTTTAGGATTATCAGACAGATACTTAAATAAAGAAAAATTAATTTCACTCTTACCACTATCTTATACAGTCTTTGTGCAAAAATGCAAATTGAGATCTTATTACCAAACATGCTTAAAGCTTGAATTTTCATGACAGAAAGTTTTTGGAAGCCAATCTTATGCATCTGTATATAGTTTTTAGAGGAATCAATCTGATCCTGTTGCTTTCCTTAAAATTTGCTATCCTACTTAATTAGACATCTATTGCATTATATCTTTTCTCATTACTTGGTCTAATAATTTCCTCCTTTGGAGGATGTTATCTCTATATTTATCTATTTATTTGGCCATGAATATAATTTTTTGGATGAATTTTCTATAAAAGAAGAGGGACAATGTCATATAGCTTAACAGGAGGGAAAAAAGAAAAACAACAAAAAAACTTCCTTAGCTCCATTTCATTCTAGGCATGTCATATCTGATAGGCAATCATGTAGCCACTAGGTGCTGAAAGCAGGGCTTAGGAGTAATCAGATGAAGAATTTTCCTTTTCCGAAAGGAAAAGCACAATTGGAAAACAGTTAAAAAGATTCTACCCAGGCAGAGTCAAAGGTTGTCTTCAAAACCTTTCCCAGGCACAGACATCCACTATTAGCAGTTCTCAGCTTGCAGCCCATGCCATTCCCTTATAAGCTTTTATGACAACTATCCCTGTAATCAAAGCTGAAAACAATGGTAAATTGCCATCCTAAAGGTCTTAAATAGCAAATAAATATAGACTGGCATCCTTCATATAGGGCTTTTTGATTTTTGATTGAGCTATTAATTCTAAATTTGATTGAGCTATTAATTCTAAAATCAAGTTACAAATCTTTTCAGTCTTCTTAAAATACTTCCTCACACTCTCTCAAAATACTTAAACCATCTAAAACTGACACAAAGGTATCCAGAACTACTATCTAGAGATAGGAGGGGCTTGGATAAATCCCCATTTGCCCTCAAACCTTCTTATCTGCCTTCCATATTTCTAATCAGACCTTTATTTGTCTTTCCAAATCTCTCAAATTCATTATCCATATCATTCACATTATCCATGTTCCATTACCCATTATCCATATTATTCAGCTTTCCTTTACATTTTAAACCATAAAACAAGATAGCTCATAAGTTATTCTTCTTTTACTAGCATAACACTGTTCTTTACTGTAATCCTAGTTTAAACAAAGCAAAGAGGTTAATGGCTAACCCCATAGATTGATAAGAGTTATGTCCTTGTTTATTATTCCCTAATTATACTCAGTCTGGAAGAGTGAGATACTTCAGTAATCTAAATCTTTTACTTATGTGTCCAAATACAAATGTTAACTTTTGCTTAGATCATGGAATAACTATAATTTCAGATCAAAACAGCAAGATCTCTTCTGCTTTACAACTTATTACATTAATTTAACAATAACTCATCTTGAAAATTTAGTAGACCTTCAAAAATTATCACATAAGACTTTTCAAAACATCTTTTCTAAAAGTATTTTCCTTTCCAAAACAACAACAACAACAACAACAACAACAACAACAACAACAACAACAGTTTGAATTTGTTCTGATGTTAAGAGAAGAAAATGAATTGGAAAGTTTTAAATATTTTTTCCCCTTAAAGCAAAAATAAACTTTTAAAATTGGAATTCATTAAATGAAGTGTCCCTATGTAGCATAAATTCCTAAGGTACTATACAGAATTCCTAGATCACAAAGTTCCTTAGGCAAAAAGCTGTTGTAATAGAATCTCACATTGGTAACATTTAAGAGGCTGATCACAGTCAGTGCTTTTAAAAGCTACTGCTTTTATAATCCTTTTATCAACACAACATGTATTATTTATTATATAGGCTTTCTTGAAATGAAAATTTATTGTTATATATTTTAAATTCTCTCTTATCTTCTGCTATGTACACTACATGCTTTTTTTCTTTCTTTGTATTTAAGTTTTAATATTTAAATTTATGATATGTTTTTGTTTCTTTTCTCTCTTCTTTTTTTTTTAAACAAATGCTTTATTAACTTCTGTTTTACATCATTCATTTCCACCAGATTTTGAGTTACAATCATTTTCCCCCCATTATTCCCCTACCCAACCTCCCAGAATAGTAGTCCCACAAGATATCGCTTCCTCCAATCTGCTCTCTCCCATACCTTCTCCCATACCCCCATCGACTTTTCCATTAGAGGAAGGTGAGTCTTTGTATCCCAATGCCTGCACATCTTATCTCCCTATTACAAGCAAAAGAGTATTAATAATAGTATTTATATATATTTGAAACATTTAATGTTAAGACCTCAAATTTCAGATCCATTTCCTTCCTCCCTTGTCACCCATTCCCTCTTGGGAGATAAGTAATTCAGTATATGTTGTACATGTCTAGCTATGCAAAACATTATCATAGTAGATATATTGTACAAGGCTGCTTATAATTCCCTCCCACTCATCCCACCCCCCACCTGGTCCATTCCCTACATGATCCTGTCCCTCTTCTATAGTGGGTACTTCCAACCTCCCCTCACCCCAAGGATGCCCTCCCATCCATCATCCCTCCTCTCATCCCCCTTCCCCCTATCCTGCTGCAGGTTGAGATATCCCATTTAGTATGTATGTCATTTTCTCCCTGAACCAAATTCAATGTGAATGTGGTTTTGCCTTTTTAGCCTTCCTTATTCTCCCCCTCCTTTGCAACCACTTCCCCTTGCTTCTTCTACATGAGATAGTTTACCCTACCCTGTCTCTCCCCATCTCCTCTTGCCACTTTCCTCTCTCACCTCATAATTTCATCCCTTGAGTATTCTCCCTTCCCAACAAATTCAACCTATGCCCTCTATCCATATATAACTGTAACCATATACACACACATTCACATATGTATTCATATGACCACACCCCTTCTTCCATTATTTTCATAGTGAGAAAGATATCATCAGTCACAGTTATTGCTTTTCCATATAGGAATGTAAATAGTTCAACTTTGATAAGTTCCTTTTGACTTCTTTTCCCTGATTACCTTCTCAGGCATCTCTTCCTTCTTGTGTCTGGGTGTCAAATTTTCTATTCAATTCTGGTTTTTTCCTCAAGAATGCTTGAAAGTCCTCTACTCCACTGAATGACCATATTTTCCCCTGAAACAAAATACTCAGTTTTGCTGGGTAGGTGACCTGTGGGTTCATTCCCAGTTCTTTTGCCCTCTGGAATATCATATTCCATGCCCTTCGATCCCTCAGTGTAGAAGCTGCCAGGTCCTGGGCTATTCTGATTGTGTTTCCACAATATTGAAATTGTTTCTTCCTGGCTGCTTGTAGTATTTTCTCCTTGATCTGGGGATTCTGGAACCTGGCTATAATATTCCTGGGAGTTTTCTTTTTGGGATCTTTTTCAGGAGGTGATCGTGGATTCTTTCAACCTCTATTTTGCCCTCTGGATCTAAAACATCAGGGCAGTTTTCCTTGAGAATTTCTTGAAGGGTGATTTCTAGGTTCTTTCTTTGATCATGGCTTTCAGGTAGTCCAATAATTTTTAAATTGTCTCTCCTGGATCTATTTTCCAGGTCAGTGGTTTTTCCCATGAGATATTTCACATTGCCTTCTAATCTTTCATTTGTTTGGATCTGCTTAACAGCATCTTGATTTCTCATAAAGTCATTAGCTTCCATTTGCTCCAGTCTAACTCTGAAGGAATGAATCTCCTCAGTGAACTTTTGAGATTCTTTTTCCATCTGGCAAATTCGACTTTTTAAGGCATTCTTCTCCTCATTGCCCTTTTGGGCCTCCTTTGCCATTTGAGTTAGTCTATTTTTTAAGGTGTTGTTTTCCTCAGTCAGGCTGTTGACCCTCATTTCATACTTTTCCTGCATCCTTCTCATTTCTCTTTCCAATTTTTCCTCCACTTCTCTTATTTGATTTTTAAAGTCCTTCTTAAGGTCCTCTATGGCCTGCAACCCGCTCATGTTTTCCCCTGGGGCTTTTGGAGCAGGACTTCTGACCTCACAGTCCTTTTCCCGCTCTATGCCCCCAAAATAGGAGTCTAGGGTTGCATTTTTCTGTTTCCTTTGCCTTGGCATGTTGCCACTTAATTACTTGACTTTTGGGCTTGTTGCCACACTATGGCTTTAGGGCCAGATAGAGGAATTTTCGTCCCGAACGTGTGGGGGGCAACTTCCGTTTCTGGCAAGCTGTAAACCCACCCACGACTTCCACCCTAGATCACAATCCAGATCCAGGGAGGTTAAAGCAAGAGCGATTACCCCCCAAGACTGATCGCTGGATCTCCCTACAATTTGCAGGCTGGGAGCTGGAGCTGCCTCTGAAAACTACAAAATGGCGTGTCTCCTCAGTGGCTTCTAGCCCCCAGGGGAGGGAGCCGACACATTCCCCAAATACTGGTCCCAAAGTCCATAGGACACTAACCTCTTACTTTGTCCTAGGCTTGTCTATGTTGATAATTCTGGAGTAGCCAGGGCTGCTGGTGTTCTGGGGTTCCTCCAGCCGGCTGCTGGCCCTGCCACCCTGGGCCTAAAACCTCGGCTCATGCGGACCTGGGCTCGGCTCGGCTCCTGTGCTCTGCGTGCTGCATGCTGCCAGGTCCCAGACCACTATGCTGGTCCTTCCTGCAGGGCTGCTGGGCTGTCCTCAGCGGGAGTTTAGCTTCTCTGTGTCGTTCTGTGGGTGCTGGGGCTCCAGAAGTTGTTCAGAGTCCCCTTTTACATCGTTTGGGTGGAATGTGGGGGCAGAGTGGCTTGGATGAGCTGTTTCTACTCTGCCATCTTGGCTCCGCCCCCCTTTTATAATCCTTTTAAACATGGAAACATCTTAAGGTGAGTCTTAAGCAGTTTGCATAAATTTCTGCACATGTTATCATTCTAGATGAAGAAATAGTAATAGATTTCCCAGTAAGATAACACGAAAGAGCTCATATCTTTTACTGACTACTTGCTCTGATTATAGAAATTTGCTATAAAAGGAAAAAAAAGGAGGGACATGTGACATACTATGTGACAGGATAAAACATCTTTGGCTCTGTTTAAATTCAGATAAAGTCACAGTTCTCCAACCATGCAGTATCCATTCCACCTCATAGCTAGACTCAGGAATAGTCAGGTGAAAAATATTCCTTTTCAAATATTCACAGGGAAACTGAGCCAGGAGGGATCCCATCCCAGATTGAGACTAATATTGTCCCCTCTGCTCTTCCCAAATGTAGACTTCCACCTGTTAACAGTACAGGATCACCTTTCCTCTTAGTAGCTTGTGTCATTCCTCTCAGATACTGATTTAATGCTGAAAACTATACCTAAATTCAAACTCAAAACAAAATTAATTATGATCCCAAATGCCTTTTACCTTAAACGGCAATTTTCACCAATCACAGCTTAGAGCCAATTCCAGTTATTTTTATTTTCATGGAGCTGCAATAAGCAATAAAGATTTGCCATGTCTCTCATATGAAAGGGATTCCAGTTAGCATCTTTTATTCTCAAATGTAAACTTGTCCTGGTGTAAAAAACAATTGTTAGAAATTCCTTCTACTTTTTGCACATAGACATGCAACTTCTCAGCAAGCCAGGTTCATTGTTTAGGAACTATATATCAAAAACAAGTTATTTTCCCAGGGCTGATGACCTTGTTCATACAGATGATTTCTAAGGGCACCTAATCCCTCCTTTCCATACACATGAACAATTTTAGGTTTTACAAAACTTACAAGAGGATTCACAGGGTCTTTTCTTCACATAATTACCAATAATTGCTTTTCACAAGCATACTTTTGTAAATACTTGATTTATGCAATAACCATAGATGGCTTGGTTAACAATCTCACATATTTTGTAAATGATAGCAAAACAATCTTAACTAAAACTTCCTTTTAAACAAAGACAAACTTGGAAGCTTATGATTTCCCAGATTACAACATTTCAAAATATTGCAAAACATGGTCAGAGTGTCCCATTCATCATTTATTTTGTTCCTCTAACAGTATAATTCTCAATTTAACAACCTTTAGACTTTATAAAATATAAAACTGCTTCTGTTACAGCATAGATAATACAACTATTTACTAGTAACAATATCATAAACAATTATCACATACCTAAATTTAAACTTTGAAACCAAAATCAAGTAATTACCAATCTGGTGACCTTAATTTAGTCATTTCCAAATTGCTTTGCACAGAAAATCATTCATCCCATAAGCACTGGCATAAACTTCACACCTAGGAAAAATTTCACATAAGGTTGACAAACATAAAGCAATTAACTTAACAATTAACATAAAAATTTCACATAAGGTTGACATACATAAAGCAATTAACCCTTACATAGTTTGCATTCAAATACCATTTCTGTTTTATATCAAGCATTATGCCAAGCACTTTTACAATTATATGAGACCCATAAAATCCTTAAGATGCAGATTCCACCACTATCCCCTTACTGAACAGTAAATTAAGGTGAATAAAACTTCTGGGAGGGGGGCATACAATAAATCAAGTTCTTAATGCCAAATAACAATATGTACCTTTTGATCATATAACTATACATTTCTAAGTTCTAATATCCTTGTCCCTCTAAAAAGAAATATATATTTCATAAATTTATATGTAAACTTAATATTTCAGTTCCTTACTCCTGTTCACATCTTCCTAAGAAAGTTTACAAGGAGTTCGAAATTTCCTATTATAATCAGGTTATTTTAAAATACGCTGGGCCAATATTCTAACTGCTTTCTTTGGTTCTGTTTATAATTACAAATCACAATAGTCTATATCTTTAACATAATCAATCATCTTTAAATTTAAATTCAATAACTACTCAATTTCACCCTTTCCACTTAAAACAAACACTCCCTTATAAAAGCAAAAATAAACCTTCAAACATGGGAATTCCTTAAAACTAATTTGGTGTATTGATAATAATTCTCCCCTCCCCCTGGGCTCCTCCCCCTCCCTTCCCCCCGCCCAGGTATACAGATTGGGTCCTAGAAACTGATTAACCTGATCAGCATAAACACACACACACACACACACACACACACACACACACACACACATACAGAGGGATCTTCAATTAACTTCATTTCTTTCTTGAAAGTTCTAATTTCAGTGCTGTTTAAGGGGGCATTTACACAACCCATCCCATGAGCAAACAGGACTTCCTGAAGAGGAAAAGCTTTAGCAGCTTCTGCTGTCCCAGGGAGAGGAAAACTTTCTTGATCTTTTATCAATTGCCTTAATTCCCTCTGGTGAAGTGTGTGTACTGGTATGCTTGGCCTGGCCAAGTCAATTAAGTCCCCACCCCTCGATTCCCTTTCAGAGGGCTCAGAGAGTAGGGAAGGAGGAACCAAGGTTGGGGCAGAAGGTCTTGTTGGTGGAGGGACATAGGGAAGAGGTAGAGAAAGAAGGGGATTAGAACAAATTGTCCTACTGCAGGCAGCCACAGATCTGTGTATTCACTTTCCTTTGGGTTAAAAAGGCTCCTTAGAATTCACATACAAATTTAGTTGCTGGCACACCCAGTCTTCAGAGGAGCCATATTTTGGCTAAGATACACCTCCTTCAAGTGGGATGCCACTCCAAAGAAAGCAACAATATTTTATTATCTTCCTTTTGTCTTTTTCCTTATATTTTGCTAAATCATCCCAATTAGCAAGTCTATTCCCCAGAGGACTATCCTCTGGAATATTGCCCATCTTATTATTCTTGGACTGTCCCTGTCCTATTGTCACCCTGACTCACAAATAGGAGCTCCTCGAAAATTTGCCTGAGGGAAGTCACCTTCTCCTCCCACTCAGAGACTGAACTAATTAAACCAGGGGAGGTCACCCTTCCACCAACAGTCATCCATGTGCTCACCTGATTTTGTCCCTTCCAAGCTACAAATGAAATTTAGTCAGGAGAGGTCACCCTCTTCCCCAAGTCAGAGACTTACTAATTAGTGCCAAGGACTCACGAGATTTTGCTTACCTCCAGGCTGTACCTGTACAACTCACATGACAGCCAGCCCAAATGAACCCTTCTCTCATTTCTACAGACAAAATTTAATCAGGAGAGGTCACCCTCTTCTCCAAGTCAAAGACTTATTAATTCTCAATTTTCTTCATGTCCCAGGACAAATTTGCCTCTGTTTAATTTTTGCTTTACCAAGTTTTCTCCCCTTGGGTCATTTTACCCTCCTGAGAGGTGTGCTGCTATCAGATGACAAGGGCCACCAGAGAAAACTCCAGCGGGGTTAGCCAACAGCAAGACCCCTTCCAGATTGGGCTTCAAGCTCCATGTTGGGCACCAAAACTGTGTGGGTCAGAGACCACCAACTTAAATAAAATAAGGAGACTTCTCAAGGTAAAAACGAAAAGGAGTTTTATTACAATCTCATGAGAAAGGGCATCTCTGTTCCAGTCAGGTGTCAGGCAAGAGAGGTGAGAGGCAGGAAGCAAGCACATGGTTATATACAGTTACCACAGAAACTCCCAACCCCCTGCAACTGGCCTTTACTCCCATTGGTGGGGAGGTGGGCTCACAATCTAAGCACAGCAATCTACCTCAGAGACAAAGAACACAGAAACAGGTAGGTGTCCAGTGTAAAGCCAGGAAAGCAGTTTTGTCCTTATTTGGCATATCTTGTGCTGAGGTGGCACTGAGGAGAGGGATGACTCCCTACCTCTCTGAGTTATGAGTCCTTGTAAATCATGTGATTTCCAGTAAAGGGGACTCGGGCTTGTTCCCACAAGAAACCTTACTAGATTTTAGGTATAGTTTGAGAAGTTTTCACCTCTCTGACTCAACATGTATTGAGGAGAACTTACTCTCTAGCAAAGGTTAACAGTCTTGCTTTCCAGAAAAAGTCAATAATAATAATCTGGATATTTATTGTCCAAGGATCAGCCTAGCTAAATAGAAAGACGTACTAGCAGCTTGGCTCGAGGGTAATCTCTCTTCCATATGACAGCTGCACATGACATATTCAGGAGCTCAGATTGAAAAGGGATCTGAACAAAAAAGGCAGAATCAAAGACAGGAAACTGATGATGAATACAAAAATATTTACAGGAAGGCCCTTAAGACAACACCAAGTTGAGGCTGACAGTGAATACTAAAAACAACAGGAGGGTGTTTTTGTTTTAAGTAATTTTGGAGGATATCAGGAACAAAGAAGGAAAAAGACAGATACTTAGCAGGACAGGGGTGACTAGAATGGTGATAATGAAGGGAGAGGTGGAAGGCTAAACTAATTTTTTAAAACCAAGGAGAATAATTGGTACAATCTGAAGGGTATAACAAAAATGGTGAAATTACATTTAAAATAAATAAAATTACATCTAAGAGAAATATTATATCTAAGATAATTATACTTATTATATTTAAGATATAGATGTAAGAGATTACATCTAAGATATTACATCTTTGATATTAAATCTAAGATAAATACACAGATATAAGAGAAATGCCTTCAATAAATTCAATTACCAAATCCTGATTGAACTCTGTGGTGGGAGAATGAAAGAGTCTATGGATGTTATTGCTCAACTGTTGTTGACACTTGAGGATTTCTGCAAAATGGAAGAGTCAGTATAGGACTGGAAATGGACTGATGATTTTCAAAAAGGAGAAGTCTTCATGGATTGATTAGGCTGAAAATTTATGGAAAAATTCTAGATTAGATTATTAAAGAAATGATTCAAAAGTATTTATATAAGCACTAAAACTCAACATAGGTTCATTGAAAATGTCACAATACAACAAACAAAGGTCTATACAGGTAGATTCAGACCTAGTTAATGAATGAACTGAGAAAGAGATTAATGAATCTGTACTCTCCCTTGAGGAAGGTTTCTCTACTGGATTGCCACAGTGTTTTCCATTCCAGTATTTTTATCAGTGGTGAAGATATAGATGACTTGCTTATCATATTAGCCTATGACATGAAAATTGAAGAATAACTAATATATGGAATGACAGAATTGGGATGCAAAAAAGGTATTAATTATCTAGAAAAATGGACAGAATCTGACATAATGACATAATCAGATAATTGGATATATATGGTGAATAAGAGAAATTATTGTTAATAAACAATTTATATTAAGTAAATCAGTGGTTTTTCTCCTTCTTATTTCCTAATTTAAAAGCCAGTCCTTGTGACGGACATTGCTGATAGGTGAGATTGCCCAAATCCTACTGGGTACAATTTTCTTGCTCCACCCAACAAGAAGACTTTGCAAAGAGAATCTAATCTAAGTGAATTCCAGTCCATTGTATTCTACTTAGTACTGGGTGGATCCCTTTTGTCTAGATTGCCCACAGAGGGTGGTCTGGGTGTAGAGATAGAATCTCTGTACAAGAGTGACTTGATCAAAGTCATGTTTCCAGCCCCAAATTAGAATAAGCCCATCTCTCATTATAATATCCATTCTTTCATTAATTGTTAACCAATCAGAGTTGATTTCTGCCTGTGGGATACATTCACTCTTCCAAGTAAGCAAGGAGTGGCCACCATGATTCTCTGGTTACCCATAGTATCACTAAACTCTTTGGTTAATTATTCACTAGTCATAATTGATAAAATGATTGTCATTTACCCAGAAAGTATGTCTCTCAGACTTTTCATTCCTCATGTGGGGTTTAGAAAAGATAAATGTAAAGTCCTGTATTGGGGGTAAAATAGTTGGGTAGAGGAGACTGGCTAAACAATATTTCATGGGGAAAAAAAAGACCAGTGGTATTTTCTATACTGCAAGCTCAGTACTATCAAATAATGTAACAATAGTATCCTAAAAAGTTAAAAATTATCTTTGGCTACATGAATAGAATTTCAGTAACTAAAACAAGAGAGATGATACTTTCATTTTATTTTTCTCTCCTGGTTAGTATATGTGTAGAATGTTCAGTCTAAATTTTTCATTTTAAGATGTTAACAAAGTGAACTAGAGGAGGATATTGAACTGAAGTGCCTTTGGAAAATTTTAAAAGTTCTTTTAATCACCCCAACTGACTAATCAATAAGCATTTATTTAGCACCTACTATTGTTAAGGCTTAAGGTTTTGGAGTGCTCAATACCCCAAAATACCAACACACCGGGTCCTGCCAAATGAATTCAACTCAAGTCTTCTCAGCCAAAGAAAAGTAAAGTTTGTTAAAAGTTTGCTTGCATTAGACACAGTCTGTGCTAGGTCATTCTATGGCACTCTCACCATTCTATGGTACTCTCACAAACATGAAGACAAGAGGGGGTTCTTATATACAGAAGGTTGTGGGAGGAATCCAGGGGTGGTCTAGAGGAGAGTTTGGGGAAGGTCTTCAGGAGGAGTTAATGAGGTCAATGAGTGATTAAGGGTGGAAGGCCACCTGGGGACTACAGACAATGGTGGGCCAGGCCAGTTCAAGGGTGGATTGACACTTTGATAGGCTCAAGGGTGGGAAGTGTAGTAACAGACTTGCTGCATGCAAATGCCTCATCAAATGAGATGATTTAATCAGAGTTCAAGAGCCTGTGCTTCAAGGACTCAAGGAGAGCTCCAGGGGGCTCCCAGAACCTATACCTCATCAGTGGGGAGTAATATAGGAGTTTGGGGAGGGTCTTTAGGAGGAGTCAAATGAGGTCAGACTCCAGTGATGAGAGTTTAAGGGTGGGAAGTAGCTGGAGGCTACCAGGAGATGAGAGACAACTGAACAGATTTGGGTATAGATATTTTGAGAGAATCAAGGGTGGGAAATAATCTGGACAGTGGTGGGCTAGGCTAGTAACAGAGATTTGGACTGAGCTATAATGAAAGGCTTATGGCCTCAGGCAAATGCCTCATCAAATGGGAAGATTCAATCAGAGTTCAAGGGAGTTCCCAGAGCCTGTACCTCATCATTATGATCCAGGAACTGTGCTAGACAGTGGACATGGAAATATAAAAATGAAATAATCCACACCTGCAAAGAATTTTTTTCATTCTCAAGTTTCCTACAAAAGCACAGTTCCATCTTTTAAATACTTACATTCTACTGGTGTTGTTATATGGAAACAAGACATGGAATACAAATTAGAAATGAATATTACCCAAAAGGTAGTGGAGAAGTAAAGGATGAGTGTGTGTAGAATAAAACATAGAATCAATGGGGAACCCTAAAGAACAAGAGTAGAAGATATCATCAAGGAATTGTCTGATAGGAAGAGGAAATGATCACAAGGAAAGGTCAGGGGTGATCAATGTAGAGCAGAATGCTCCATTATTACCTTAGTATTATCAAGATAGATGCTTTCCCTCCTTCCTATGGCAAACTCATGGGAGGACATGGAAAAGAATTACTCAGTATGGTCACACATAGATGGATGAACATTTGTGTTGTTGGGGGTAACTTCAAAACTGATGAGGTCTCATTTATTAAACACCTACTATGTTCCAGACATTCTGTTAGCCAATGGAGATGTGAAGAATTAAAGTGTAAAGAGAGTCTAATTTAGGTGAATTCTGGACCAAAGTTCAACTTAAGAGGTCTGGGTGAAGATGGATCCTTAGTCAGTCCTCAGCAGGAGGAGCTAAGGGCTCATTGTCCAGCCCTTCATTGTTTGTTCACCAGTCAGGGTTGATCTCTGCCATGTGTCAGGGATACTCACTTTTCCAAAGGTATTTAAACATTCAACAACCTTCATATAGGGTCTTTGGTTACTGAGTGAAGCCACAAACCTCAATTTTTTATTTGCTAGACTAATTAATAAGTTGATTATTAATTACCCAGAAACTCTGTCTTTCAAACTTTTCATTCCTCTCAGCTGTGAGCCTGACTGGCTGGAAGTATGGTGATACCCTTGACAGTAATAGGGAAGTTAGGAAGAGGGGAAAGTTTGTGTGGGGGAGGAGGAAGATGTGTTCAGTCTTAGATACATTGAGCTTAAGATATCTATGGGACATTTCCTTCAAGCTGTCCAATAGGCAGATGGAAATGAGGCTGGAGATTAAGGAGAGAGGTGTTAGATTAAGTAGATCTGAGAATCATCAGCAGTAGCATTGAACTCAACTAGAAATAAATCCCTATGAATCACATGTTGACTTAGAAAACCACAAATTAACATTATCTATATTGGATCATATTTTTATTTTGTTAAATATTTCCCAATTACATTTTAATCAAGTTGGAAGTGGTTGGGCCCACAGGTGGCATGTTTCAGGTACCTCTGATCATTAGGATCAGCATTGTTTAATCAATGGGAGTTGAGATAACTAAAGGAAGTAATGATGTAATCCTAATAAATCTGCCCCTAACCCCAATATTCTAACTTTATTATAGGCCTGGCCCTATAGAACTGCAGGCCCACTGCACCTACCTAGCCCCAACCCCCCTCCACAATGTTCTAACTTCTTTGTAAATGCCTCACTGCTCACTAGAACAACAGGTGTGTGTGTGTCCCTGAACTCTTAGTTCTCACAGAAACAGCAGGTGTGTCCATGTGATGGGAACCTAGCTACTGCCTCTACCTGGTCACTGCCCCCAGACCCATTCCCACAGAAACAGGTGTGTTCTTGTATTCAATCACAATCACATCATCCATCTAGCCCAAGACAGGACCACAATAGCTAGCCAGTTGGAGGGTAGAATGACCAGAATGTTTAACCACTGATCTATAGATGGGACCCCTCCTCCATTACCTAATCCCTTAACAAATTCCTCCTGACTTTTTTATATTAATGACATTCCTCTATTCTATGTAAATTTCTGTTGTGTAATTGCATCTTTACCCTATGAAAATCCATCTTGCTTTCTCTAAAGTTGCTAGTTTCTCTTGGAACTTAGCCCACTTTCATGAGAGACGTCAATTTCAATAAATGCCTATACTTGGATTAGAAGCAGTCTGACTCTGAATTCTTT
Source organism: Gymnobelideus leadbeateri (assembly GCA_011680675.1). Taxonomy (NCBI): domain Eukaryota; kingdom Metazoa; phylum Chordata; class Mammalia; order Diprotodontia; family Petauridae; genus Gymnobelideus; species Gymnobelideus leadbeateri. Next base: position 122,199 of record WOXC01002530.1, read on the forward strand.
GAGATGGTTCCACCACAACATATCATGAAACCACAACAGTTTTTAGATGGGCAGAGACCCCACCTCAACAGTTTCTGGTGTCCCTGGGTTTAAACTGCAACAATAGCATATAGGGAGAAGACAAGAGGGCTCAGAACAGAACCTGGGGGAGACCCATGGTTGTTAGGCAAAGAATGCTGACAAAGAACTGTTAGAGAGGTAGGAGAAGAAACAGGAGACGAGGATGATAGGGTACAGAGCTGAAAATGAACTATTTAAGGGAAACAGAAAAAATATAAATCTAGCCAAGTACCCTTTTTGGAGTAAGGTGAGAGAAGGCTGAAGCATCCTGCTCTTGCTTCTCTCAAAACAGAAATCACCATCTACCTTGGAGAGGAGTGGGTCAGATTCCAGAGATATGTTGCCTGCATCTCCTTCTTTGCATTTGGATAACCCATATAGTATAATTCTTATACCACAAAAACACATTTACAAAAATATTTTAAAAACCAGAACTTACAAAAATCTCTTGCCACACACACATTTACAAAAACAAAAGCAATATTTCTACACCCTAGTCTCTTGAGAAAGACAGTAAGAGTACATTTTCTGTATTTATTTTCTAACATCTCACATACTGAGTTTCAAGAAATTCAGTCAGTGTAAAACCTCAAATGCCTCAAAACAACACCTTGTGAAACATGTAAAACAGCTCCAGACCCAAAGGAAGAAAGGCCAGACCATAACAGACAAGAACCAGCCCCTCAAGACTAGGGGTTAGGCTCTTGGGAGAAGTAGGGTGATGGAATTAATAGAGCAATTAGGGGCAGGAAGCTAAAACCAAGCCCCTTAGAAGTCTGGGAATTGAAGAAAAATAGGCAAACAGGTTTGTTTTTTAGCAAGGACATAACCATATGCCCACATTTCTTTTTGGCTATCCTCATTTTGAAGATGACAAAACAGAGGAAAATGATGCCAGGGCAAATTCACAGATCCTTCTGAAATGTGATGAGCATAGAAGGTTAATTTTTTAAAAGTCCATCTGCTTGGCATTTGGGGTTCTATCAGTCTGTTAGGGCAGAGGAATAGGGTCTCTAGTAACTTACACTATCACAATCTGACCAGACCTGTAGTTATTAAATTCATGTCACTGCATTATCTTTTTCATATAACTTTTCAAAGCACTGTCATTCTCAGAAATGCCTTACTTGAAACATGAACAAATTGTAGATCATTCCTTTTATCTCTTCTCTGCCCAAAGCAACATTTTTACCCCCTATATAGCACAGGTTATCATTATTCATTCACATTAACTTATATTTCCTTCCTTAAATTTTAGGGAAGGGAATGCTGAATCTGCATTTTTAGAGGGAAAGGTGGGAATTTTGTTCAGTTCGACTCAGCAAGTAAGTGCCTTCTACTAATTACTGCATTTTTTCTAAACTTTATGATTTGGTAGAGGAGGAATTTTTCCTGTACAACTGTTATGGATGCCTGGACTACATTAGGTAATCACCTTTCTAAGGGGCCATACCTAAAATGACTACCTAGCAAGCCAATGGTGGGAAGGGCTATAGTGGGGGAATATGGAAAGGGACGGAATAGTTATATTGAAAACAAATCTACAATTGGCTATTGAGGGAGATGGTGAGATGTGATCCATATTTCAGCGCTCTGATTGGTTGATCACATGCCCATTAAGGTTAAGCCACAGCACCCTTGGATTGGGAATCATGGTTCCCACTTTGGAAACCACTAGCCAACTAGATATATGATGCTGCAATGTAAACTGTGATGGGGTGAAGGAGAAATCCAGAAAAAGAGTTCTATGAAAATGTTAACTCATTTTCATTTGAGGTACAGAAGGATGAGAGCCCAGAAAGTTTTGTGGAGTAGGTGGTGCCTGAGCTGTGCTTTGAAGAAGAAGAGTTGGAGTGCATTGTAGTGATCTGGCAAATGCATGGAATCAGAGGGTGGCAGGATGAGATTAGGAAACACTTGGGCTGTTCAGTCTGACTGGAGGGAAAAGCGCAATGAATGAGAAGAAATAATGTAAAACAAGGAAGCATGTGCTGTACTGGAAATCACTCAGTCAACAAGTATTATTAGGCATCTATTAAGGGCCCTTAATTAAGTTGCACTGTGCTAGGCACTGGAGGTAAGACAAAAACAGTCCTTATTCTCAGGGAATTTACATGAACTTGGAGGCTGATGTTCTGGGTTAGAATGTGAGTCCGATTAATTACTAGCTTTAGAACTTTGGAAGAGTCATTTCACTTTTGTGAACCTCCTCTATCTCAGCTGTAAAACTGAGGGGGTTGGGTTAGCTAACCTCTAAGGTCTTTGCCAGTTCTAAATCTTTGATTCTAAGGCTGGAAAGGTCAGGTGGAGCCCAAATGTCTTAGGCCAGTGAAGCAGAACAACTTGACAGATGCTCCTGTGATAAGAAACCACTCTATTTCTTAAGACAACATTTTACTGCCCATTAGAAGTTATGGCTCTGAGTACAGCCACATTTAAAAAAAAAAATCCTTCTCTTAAAGAAAAATGGATCCACTAGTTAAGGGATACTTTATCTCATTCTTATGCATCCAAAAGTATTAGCTAGGTAAGTAAAACATCTATTTTTCCGCGGGGCAGAACATTCAGGCTCTTTTAAATCCAGTTTAGAGCCCCCATCGCTTCAGAAAAGCAGCTTGGAGCTCACATAGCCAGGGTTCAATCTTGGAGGCTTCTCCATAATTGTTAACCATATATGGCTCCTGTTTGCCCCCATCCAGATGCTTCTCTGAGAACACCAGACTCATGCTCATCATAGCTCACCCCTAAGGGTATTCAATTTATTTCTTGCAAGAAATCAAGGCTACCAAGGCATTTAAGCTCAAGGCAAATTTATAATAAGGCCTGTTAAAAACAGAAAGGAACCCACATCCAAGTACAATTATTAAGGGAATAGGCATTGCCCACTTTCCAATTAATACTGTTTACTTCCTCTTTCCCCAGAGGTTCAGTCTCTGTCCCCCTAAAGTAGGGGACGTTTCAGTAAACTACCTGGCCTGTTACTGCTAGTCCCAGGGCCAGGTCAGTGCCAGATGTCTTCTTTCTTCTCTCCAGGGTATGCACTAACCTTGTTTGGGCATCCACTGCCTCTGTCCTGACTTCAGGTCACTGCCATCGCCACCACCATCATATCTGTGTTTGGCCCTGCAGCTCCTGGCTTGCCTTAGGCATCTGTGCTGCTCACCAGCAGCTGCTGAGGCTGCCACCTGTTCCATTCCCACCTGCTCACTTTTCTAATTGTTATAATCACCTGGAAGCTGTCCTGTCTACCTCACACTGTTGATCCCAGTAGTCCCTACTTACTTCTCTTTTGTGCCTGTGGCTCAGGCACATGGCATCATAGGAGAGCAAGTCCATACCTATCTGCTCACAGGTCCTTCTCCTTCTGATCCCTTCCTTTGCAATTACAATTTTTTGATGAAGAAATCAAAACTATATATAGACATATTAAAAATGCCTCAAATCACTATTGTTTAGAGAAATGAAAATTAAAATAACTGTTAGGTACCACCTCATACCTAACAGACTGACTAATATGACAAAAGAGGAGAATGACAAATGTTGGAAGGGATGTGGAAAAATAGGTTCACTAATGCACTGTTGGTGAAGTAGTAAAGTGATCCAGCCCAAAGAGCTATAAAACTGTTCATACCTTTTGTCACAGAAATACCACTATCAGGTCTCTATGCCAAAGAGATCAAAGAAAAAGGAAAAGGACCTATACACATTAAAACATATTATAGCAGCCCTCTTTCCAATGGCAAAAAATTGGAAATTGAGGGGATGCCCATCAGTTGGGGAATGGCTGAACAAATTGTGGTGTATGATTGTGATGGAATACTATTATGCTATCAGACAATCAGGATGCTTTCAGAAAAACCTGGGAAGACTTACATGAACTTTTATGAAATGAAATTAGCAGAACCAGGAAAACATTGTACACATAACAGCAATACTATAGGATGATCAACTGTGAATGATTTAGCTATTTTCAGTAATACAACGATTCAAGAAAATTCTGAAGGATCTATGATAAAAAAAATACCATCCATCTCAGAAGAAAGAACTGATGGAGTCTGAATGCAGATGGAAGTATACTTCTTTTTTATTTTCTTTATTATTTTTATTTTGTTTTTTGGTCTGCATTTTCTTTTGCAACATGGCTAATATGAAAATATTTTACATGACTTCACATTTATGATCTATATCAAATTGCTATCTTCTCAAGGAGGCAGGAGGCAATGGAGGGAGGGAAAGAAGATGGAACTTAAAATATTTTTTTTAAATGTGAATGTTAAAAATGTTTATTTACATGTAATTGAGAAAAATTAAAATTAAGTGCAAAAAAAAAAACCTAGGTTATTTACTAACTAGGTAATTATGTAATTATAGCCAAGTCACAAATTTTCTGGTCTTCATTTTTTTCATCTTCTTTATTTCATAGAGTAACCTGATTCAAAGCCCAGTTCAGGTGCCACTTACTATACTAGGCCATTCCATCTTTCCTCTTCTGTTAGCACTCCCCCTCTCTTGAAATTATTTGGTGATATTTTGCATGTTCTTTGTACTTAACTACTTGTGCACAAAGTATACCCACCACTTCCTTGCCACCTCTTTCCACCCCACCTATAATGCAAATTCCTTGAGAGCAAGGAAGGGCTCTTTCTTTTTAATTTTTTGTATCCTCAGTGCCTACCCATATAGTACCTGGCTCCTAGCTGGTGCCTAAAAATGTTCATTGAATTGAATATATGATATATGACTGAACAACAACATTCAGCAAATGATACAAATCTTGGGATTTGATTTATTATTTCATTGATTATCTAGACCTAAGTGATGGAAAATTGTTAATAATGCAAATTAAACTTAAATGTATGTTATGGGTAGATGTCCCACCTTCCTCCTCTCCCCCCATCACATCTCCAACTCAATGTCAGTGTGATATATTAATTGTGTATGACTCTTCATGACCCCATTTGAGGTTTGCTTGGCAAGGATACTGGAGTGGTTTACCATTTCCTTCTCCAGTTCATTTTAAAGATGAGGAAACTAAGGCAAACAGGGTGAAGTGACTTGCTCAGGCTCACACAGCTGGTAAGTATCTTAGGTCACATTTGAACTCAGATACTCCTGATTCCTCCTGTTGATGGAAAGTATGCCCCCACTGACAAAATTGCAGTTCCTTTGGGACACCCCATATATGATAGTATGCAGATGACTTGTGGACTTTCCCTTTGTTGAGGAAACCAATTTTCCAGTTTCATGGTCATTGGAATAAATTGTTCTCATCCACACATTCTTCTAGGGGAAGTCTTCACATACTTGACATACTTCACATCCCTGTGCCTCCCCAACAGATTTAAGGCCTATTGTTTACCCTCAACCTGGTTTAGCCTGTTTGCTAAGGCAGTTTTACTGGGGTATAGCCACTGTACATACTACAGCTTCCTGAAGCTCAGATGAGCATCCCTTAAAAAGGGCTCAGCTAGCCCTCACAAGAGAGGTGCTAGTTTTCTCTGAACTCCCCATTTGCTGCCTAGTTGTTTTTCAGTCATTTCTGAATCTTCTTGACCCCACTCAGGGTTTTCTTGGCAAAGATACCAAAGTGGTTTGCCATTTCCTTCTCTGGCTCATTTAATAAATGAGAAAACTGGGGCAAACAGGGTGAAGTGACTTGCTCAGGGTCACACAGCTAGTAAGTTTCTGAGGCCAGATTTGAACTCAAGAAGTCTTCTTGACTCCAGGCCTGGCACTCTATCCATTGTACCACCTAGCTGCCTCTGATGTAGTAAAGAGAAAAACTAAAATTATAACCTAGGTTATCTAAATGCATGGCCTGACATTTTCCATTGCATTACCCTGAAGTCCACTGTCAAAACACTCTCTTCTCTGTCTATCTCTCTCAGGTTAGCAGTGCAGTGGTCCCTGAGAGGTCTGATCCATACTTTGTTACTGACCTGAGATGATTCACTGCTCCCTAGGCAGCCTGGTGGCCCTCCACTTCCAGGACCTTAACACATTAACCTTAAGATTAACTTTTTTTTTATTTTAATTTTAATTTTTTTTGCTTTTTTTTTTTTTGGAGGGAGGAAGGTAGGGCAACTAGGGCCAAATGACTTGCCCAAGGTCACACGGTTAGTTTATGTGTTAAGTGTCTTGTTAAGTGTCTGAGGCAGGTCCTGAACTCAGGTCCTCCTGATTCCAGGGCTGGTGCTCCTCTCACTGCACCACCCAGCCACCTCCTTATGATTAACTTTAACCCTAATATAAAATTCCTAAACTTGAGGTCCATCAGCCTCACTCTCCCCAGTAGCAGAGACTACAGGATGGGACCAACATATCCAGTCATTCTTTTCTATGCAACAAGTGGTCCAAGTTGAGAACTTTTTTGCTTTGAGACATCATGGATTAGTCCTCATATAAGTCATTAATCTCCTGTTGTTTGTCTTTCATTTTTGAAGAGGACCAATTATATCACAGGTGATGTCTTGACTTGTGCATGAATTGGATTAAAATGAAGCAGAGTTGCTCAAAGTCCTCAGCCTTATTCTCTCTTCCAGGGTCATTGAAGTCCAGTGGCAGTACAAAAGTCAAGATGATTGGCAATGGCCTGGGATGCAGTGGATGACCTTGGAATCTTTGATGTCTGACCAAGCTCTAAGCATTCCACAGGGCCTGCCTCAACTGCCTTCATGGCCTTTGGAACAAATTATACTCATTCACCCATTCTTCTGGGAGAAGTCTTCCCATGCTTGGAGTAGACCTTCCCCTACCTCACCAACAGGCTTGAGACCTATCGGTTACCCTCAGCCTGTTTTAGCCGGTCTGCCAATACAATTTTACCACTGTGCATACTACAGCTACTGGGAACCAGAGATGAGAAGGTGGACACCAAAGGTGGATGAGTAGCCCTGAAAAGGGCTTGGCAAGCCCTTCCTTCAGAGGCATTAGGGGCCAGAGGTCCTTCCTGAACATCCTATACACCCCCATTAACTTCTACTGAGTCTGAGTTATGCGTCTCATATGCATAAACATCTCAAGCATCATGTTTGAAGACTTTCTCTAGAGATGTCAGAAGTGGAAGGGTTTTTATCAACAGGTATTAAATTAAATTGTTGAATTGAAAGTGCCCAGTGTGCCCTCAAAGATACAAAGACAAAATTAACTTGGGAATTCAGTGCCACAAGGCACTTATTCTGTAGAACATCTCAAAGAAAGAGATTCAGCCTTTACATCTATAAATGATAAAAAAACAAAAACAAAAACAAATCCAGTTTCTTTCTGGAAGATAAGACCTAGTCACCAGTCAGGATCAGGAGGAAATCTCAACCCCACCCCAGCAGAAACAATTTCCCAACTGGCCAGGTGCATCTTTCTCTTCTGTTGAATTATTGAGCAGAGATTGCTATTTCAGAATGAATATCAGAGGAGATAAATGGACATTTTCTCATTTAGCAGTTCCTCTTTCCCCACTAGTCTGTCCTATTTATTAATGCTGAGCACTTTCTCTGTATTTTTTATCTGAAAGCTCAAATGTCTAATGAACAAGATATGGATTTTTTTTACATTCTGATTTTTTTTTTAATAAGTGAGAAATAATCTGAATGGTTAAGCTTGCTGCCAACACCATGCCTACCATTTCTGAATGTCTACAATCAGTGCCTTCCTTTCTTCTCACTCTCTTCCTATTTCTCTGCCATCTGGCTTCCATATTCATCATTCAACCAAAACTACTTTGTCCCAAGTAAGCAATAATCTCTTAATTGTCAAATTGAATTGCCTTTTCTCAGTGCTCTTCCCTCTTGACCTCCCTTGAATCCTCTCTCTACTCCTTATTACTCTCTTCTGAGTTTTTAGGACGCTGTTCTCTCCTGGTTTTCCTACCTGACTGACTTCTCTGTCTCCCTTGCTGGATCTTCATCTAGGTTGTGTGTGTCCACTAATTGTGGATATCCCCCAAGGCTCTGACTGGCCTCTCATCTCTTCTCCCCTACACTCTTTTGCTTGGTGATCTCACCAGTTTCCAGGGATTCAATGAATACCTCTATTCCGTTAGTTCTCAGACCTATTTGTTCAGACCTACCTCTCTCTGGACCTCTCATCTCACATCTCCAGCTGCCTATTGTGCATCTCAAGCTAGATATTTTATAAACCTCTTAAACTCAAGATGTCTAAAACAGAACTTACCTTTGTTTTTAGGTTTTATTGATGTGTTTTGTTTTTATGTTATGAACATTTAGAGATTATCCCCACTTCTCTTGTAGCAAAGTAAAACAATAGTGACCTCATCTGAAAATCCCTGCAACATTCCACATCTGTAGCACACCCCTCTATTTGAAAAAAATATTGTTTAAGTTAAGAGGAATCTATTTCTCTCCTTCTTATCTCCCACTCCATTGACAATAAGAGAAAAGACAAATTACTTATAACAAATATACAAACAAAACAAATTCTTTCAAAGACAGTATACGAAACATATTTAATCTCTCTCTATCGATCTGTCTGTCTATCTATCTGTCTGTCTATGTCTAATTCTGCACTTCAAATGTTACCTCTTTGTCAGGAAGTCGATAGTATGTTTCAGCATCATTCCTCTGGAATTATAGATGATTATTGTATTTATTATACTTCTTAATAGTTCTTATAGCTCTCATGAACTATTGTTTGTGTTGTTTTTATATAAATTGTTCTCCTGGAACATGTCATTCTTCACCAGTATATAAAAGTCTTCAAATTTGTTTATTTTTATTATGTTAATGTCATGGTATAAATCGTTCTTCTGGTTTTGCTCTCTCTACATTGATTCATATAAGTCCATGTCTCTTTGAAATGATCTCTTTCCTCATCTCATATAATAGAACTCTATCTTATAATAGAGCTCTATCATATTCATGTACCACAACTTATCTAGTAATTCCTAAACTGATGGACATTTCTTTTATTTTCAGTTTTTTGCCACCACAAAAATGAGCCATTAAAATGTTTTTGGATATATAGAATCTTTTCTCCTTCTTTGATTACTCTTGGGTATAAGGTTGGGGTCATTGTCAGGAAGGTTGGGGGTAAAGTCTAGCCTGTCTGGAGCTGGGAAGGTTGGGGCTTGGCACCATCTCTGACCAAGGCTTTCCAAGTACCCCATGGGTAGCGGGAAGCCCAAGGGAAAAAGAGGAGAATCAACAACAGCTCTTGTAGGAGGTGGTGTTTGAGCTGAGGTTTGATAGAAGCTAGAGATTTAAGTGCCTACTATGTGCTAACTGCTGAGATACACTGTGATAAGTGTCGGGAATACAAATATAAGTTAAAAAAAAAAGACAATCACTCTTTATTGCAATTGCCTACTGGTTGGTCTCTTTGCCTTGTCTCTTCCCATTCTAGGTCTTCTCCACTCAAATGTCAAATGGATCTTCCCTAATATATAAGAATGTCACAAATATAACCCTACTCAGTCCACTCCAGTGCGTTCCCATTACCTCTGAGAGCAAATATAAAATCCTCTGTTTTTTGAAAGTCCTTCATAACCTGGTCCTGTCCTCACTTTCCATTCTCCTTTCACCTTACTCCAACCTCTCCCATATTATACTGTGCTATCCAGTGACTCTGCTGTTCTTGCTGCTGATGGCATGACACTCCATCTCCCTACTCTAGGCATTTTCACTTGCTATCCTCCATGCATGCAATTCTCTCCCTCCTCATCTCCACCTCCTGGCTTCCATCACTTCCTTCAAGTCTCCACTAATGACCCACTTCCTTTCTACAAGAAGCCTTTCCCAAACCTCCTTCATTTTAGTGCCATTCTTCTGAGATTCTCTCCAATTTATCCTTTCTATATCTGGTTTGTACATTGTTATTTGCATGTTGTCTTCTCCATTGAAATATGAGCTCTTTGAGAACCCAGATAGTTCTTTACTTTTTTTTTTTGTATTTTTAGAACTTAGCACAGTGACTGGCATACCTTAGGAGCTTAATAATTGCTTGTTGACTCGACTTAAGTACGACAGATTAAAAGACCCTGGAATGAGAAACAGCATGCCCTGAACCATGTGGGGAGAAGTAACAGAGTAATAGAGACCTTGAACAAATGGTACAGTGCAGAGAACATTAGCTCTAGAGATAGAAAACCTGGGTTGAAATTCTGACATTCAAGATTGTTTAATTCTTTATATTTGTAACCACAGTGGCTGGCACATCTTAATAAATGCTTATTGATTACTATCTGTGTGACTTTGGGTAAGTCACTGAAACTTTTTAGTTTAAAAAAACCCTCAGTTTTCTCATCTCTAAAATGAAGGGATTGCAATAGATGGACCTCCAAAGTCATTTCTAGTTCTGTGATCCTGTAAATTCAGTGTCCCTGTCCCTTAGTCTTCCCCAGCCTAACTTATCACTAGTGATCTCTTCCTTTCAGGACTGTTGGAAAACCATCTCCTCTTCATCAATCCTGCATCAGCTGCAAATGCAATGACTAAAGGCAGAATGCAGACAGCTGAGCTGCCAGAAAGTGACTTACTAATGCTAGCAGCTTTAACAATAGTTTAAAATAAATCTAAAATAATAGGAACAGTAATTTGTCTCTTTCTTTAGTCTTTCATGGGCACATTAATATGGATGTGGCAAGCAAGTTCCAAGTCTTGAATTGTGCTCATTAAGTCACAGCTGGCTGGGAATACTTGTCAATCCGATTCTTTGATTTCCCTGAGCCTATTTTATAATAAAATTAAAATATGCTTCTCCTCTCCTCCATAAGAAGAACTTCTTTGCACTCTGGGGAGGAGGCACTATGCTCTGATGATGCTATTTTCTAGAAAGAAATGCATGTCTAATTTCTGTAATTAAAACATTTAATTTGGTGATTACCCCATAGGAAAAAAAAATCCCTTGAATTAACCCTGGTTGGGAAGATTCCATCCAGCTGTTTTAGCATGGGTTTCCCCCTTCCTTTTGCTTCCCTTCAGCTCAAATGGTTTTCACTGAGGACATTAGTCCACCTGCTATGTGATGTCACCTGCTGGTCATCTGGCACCATTTCTTCGAATGGATGCGATAATGGACAAATGATTTTTGGTAAGGCTCAATTTTTTTTATTTTTATTTTTTGCTCAATTTTCTTAACTGAATTTCAGCTCTTGATTTCAGGAACTCAAGCTTTCATTTTAACAGCATGTAAAATGCAAGGAAAAATTGTTAATAAAGAGGGAATCCAGAAAGGGGGGAGATAGCGCCCCTAAAACAGATGCTGAATTTTCTTCTTTTAACTAAATTTTGGTTAGAATTGATAGTGAGAGGCAACTCTAGCAGCCTTTGTAATGGAAGGATCCTGAATCAACCCAAGTGACTGATGGCCCCAGACCTTTGATTGGATGCAGATGAGCTCATTCTCTACTCAGGGAAATTCACCTGGGCATTCCCCTCGTTAAGTTGGGAAATGACAAACCCAAAAAACGATGTGTAATTATGCTCTCCAAGAAGCAGCTAATTAATTCCCCCTTCCCCCACACCTCATCTCAGCCTCCACATCCCTAAGTGACAAAGGAAGTTGCCTAGACAGCTGCCATCCCCAGAGCGGAGGAGATAGGCGTGCTGAAGGAGATAGTGAGGTTGAGCGGTCCCAGTGGCTGATCATCAGCCCTGCAGGCTTGCTTGGCCCCCGTTCTGATTTAAATGGATTGCAGGAGAGTCTCATGCTCCCAGGCAGGGTGCCTGCCACAACAGCTCAGCTCACTGGATGGTTTGGTATCTGAATTAAAACTGCAATAAAGTTGAGCTAAGAGGAAGAATAATAAAATAACAAACAAACAAACAAAAACCCCACACCAGAAGGCAGGGGAAGCAGTGAGTAATCTCAATGCCTGTGGAGAATAACAAAAGCCATAAAAAGGGACAGTCAACCAGTGGGAGGAGAAAGGGATATACCCTTTTGATAAAGGTTGAATGATTTCCTTTTGTCTTCTTCCCATATTAAGCACAAGAAACCCATAGAATGAATGGCAGGCAGGGATATAGAAGCTTCAATCAAGGGATACAGGATCCGGGTTGCTTTCTGAAAAGAGGAGGTGAGGAGAGGGCGGGGTGGCATTTTCAGATCTCCGGGAGGAATCCTCTGAGAATCTAAGTTCATCAATTTCCCCTGAGCCTTCCCCAAATGAGTCTGACAAAGAGCCCAGTTTCCATCGAAAACATTGCCTCTACAAAATTGGGATTGTTGCAATCAGTGGGGCATTCCTGTTGTGTATCCTGGTCTGAGGAGATTATCAGGGGCTGCACCAGGTGTGTCTATGGCTCAAGCCTGGTTTTCTTGGTGGTTTTGCCAATGTTCAGCCACCCGGTTTCTAATTCTGTGAAGACACCCCCGGAAAGCACAAATGAGACAAGGCCCAGATCCCCAGAGGTTCTAGGAGAGTGCCATAGAGAGAGAGAGCAGATGTGGGAGTTTAAGAGGGGGGAAATCCTTTAGAATTATGTGACTAATTCCTCAGCTCCACACCAGCCGGAGGAGGCAGGCAGAGAGAGCACAGCTTTAAAGCCTGCTGTCTCACCAGGAATAGCTCGGTGGTTGGGAGGGCGAGAGTGGGGAGTGAGTGCCTGGAGTGTGAGGAGGGCTGCAGGAAAATGGTAAATATTCAATTAATCATTCATATTTATGTCTAAGGAACCATATTGCTCAGTTATGAATTTCAAGAACTAGTAAAAAAAATTCTCTAGGGGAGAGACAGTAAGCCAATGATTGGTATAAATAGAGTATAGATTTTCCTGGAGAAGGTTAAAATGGGCCAGGTAAACAACATGATAAAACTCAGAGGGTGACTGAGGGTGACCTTATTTGCATAAGTGAAGAAACCTCTCTGGGAATCCAGAAATAGCAGATGCTAGGCTTGACCTGAAATTGTCACCTCTCAAAAGGAGACTGGCATTAGGTCAGGCAGGCCCTGAAATCAGCACTGACACCTCCACTGGGGTTTGTGTCTTGTACCGTCCCTCTGCTCCAAGCATACTTTTAATATGACAAGCAGATATAGGAGGGGATGGCAAGGGGAAACCCACGGACCTTGGACAGTAGAAGGTCCACCTTCTTTACTCCCTTCTAATTCTCAGAATGCCAGAGATGCACTTAGGATGGGTAGTTAGAAGAATCAATCAATCCAATCGATCAACAAGTGTTTATTAAGGGTCCTCTATTCCTCCTGTTGGAGCAGCTAGGTGACTCAGTGGGCAGTGAGCACTGGGCCTGGAGTCAGGAAGATCTGAGTTCTAATCCAACCTAAGACTCTAGCTGTATGACCTTGGACAAGTCACTTAATCTCTGCCACTGGAGAAAGAAATAGCAAACCATGCCAGTACCTTTGCTAAGAAAAACTCATGTACAGAGGTCTGCAGGGTCCTGAAGAGTTGGACTTGACTGAACAACAACATTCATCTTGCACTCAAATCTGCAGATAACAAGACATAAAGGAAATAGACCCTGCCCTTAAGGAACTTATATTCTGTAGGGGAAACAACATTTACATATACAGGAATTCAGAAAAGAGATAAAAAAGAATTTGAATGGAGAAGCCTTGGTAGCTAGGGGAATAAATGGATGAAAGAAAAAGCATTTATTAAGTACCAATTATGTATCAAGCACTATATTAACTGTTGAGGATAAAAATACAAAAAGACAGTCCCTTTGTAGGTCAAAGAATCCACACTCTAATTGAGGGAGACAACATATATGACTGGCTTCAGCTTTAGGGCACGTGGCAATGCCAAAGGAGTCTGGAAGGCACTAATGCACTACTATTGGAAGAGGACAAAAATTTTGGGTTTTCTCTGTCAGAGGTGGGAATGGGAAACCAGTGTCTGTCTAGTCAGGAAGAGAAATGGGAAGGGGACATTGGGAAGGGGGAAGGTTGGAGATGAGATCTGGGTGGCCTGGAGCAGGAAATGGGAGGGCTTGGCACCAGCTCTGACTGGGGCTTTCTGGGATAGCCTAAAGGGAGGAGTGGGGAAAAGTTCGGGACCAGATTATCCTTATTGGAGGTGCTGTTTGAGCTAAGGTCGACAGAAGCTGGGAGTTCTAGGAGGAGAGGATGAGGGACAACCTGTACTAAGTTATGGAGAGGGGAAGTGGCATAACATGTGGGGAGGTCAACAAGAGGGCCAATTTGGCTGGAACAAGCAGTCTGTGAAGGGGAACAATGTTTAATAAGCTTGGAAGGACAGGTTCAACTCAGGTTGTAAAAGGCTTTAAAATACCAAAGAGATGAGTTTGTATTTGATCCTAAAGGTAATAATAATAATCTTAAAAGGTAAACACCGGAGTTTATTGAGCATTTCATATGCCTGCAATTACTGTCATCATCACAGAAGGGAAAATTTACTCTTCAATTAATTTCAAGAAGCATTTATTAAATAACTACTATACATAAGTACACAAGGCACAGTGTCAGGCAATGAATGGCCCCAAGGACCTTGCATTCTCTTGAATTCTGTTGACCCAGTGGTGACTTTGGGATTATCACTACCCAGGTCTTTTAGAGAGAAAAGAGAGATTTATTTTTATTTTTTTTTATCCAGGTGAACCTTAGATTTGGAGTTACTGAAATCAAAGTTGTTGCACTCTGGACCTGCAGGCACTGCCAAAGTATACCTGTTCTTTTCTAGTGAAGGAATCCTGAAAAGTGGGTTCTTCTGCTAGCTTTCTATTGGGCTTTGCTTCAGAGGTTCAACCCAACCATTACCTCAGCCACTGGCTAAAATATTGCTTGTGTCTGCCTAGATAGAGGGTGAAAAGGCATTCTCGTCAGTCCCCCTACCAGAGTTCTGAATGCTACTGGCCTTTTTCTTTTTTTATTTAATTCATCCAGTGTTTACTGAGAACCCACAGTGTGCACAGCACTGTGCTAGGGGCAAGGTGGAGGAGGGGTGGGATTCCTAGTTCTACATGAGGAATTCTTCCCCCTAAAACCTAATTCCACAGGAGAGGAATGAGTCTGTGGTGGAAATATGCTAGGAGTACTGGGATAAATAGAAGTGGTAGGGACTCATTGCTTTTAAGAAGTTAACAGTCTAGTTGGGGAGTATCTCAGGCTATTTCAACAACTTGATGATTTCATCAACTCCCATGGGATTGATTGCCATTGGCTCCAAGAACTATATCTCTTGCCCTGGTCTCTCTTCTGAACTCCATGTCTCCATAATCTATTGCCTTTTGGATAGCTTGAATTGGTTGCCTGGTAGGCATCTCAAACTCAACATCCAAAATAATACCCATTATTTCCCTCCATTCCCTACCTAAATTTTCCCTAATTTTGCGACTTTCCCATTACTGTCAAGGGCATTATCATCTTTCCAGTTACCCGGGCTTGCCACCCCAGAGTTGAATTCTCACTCTCACTCCTTATATCTAATCCATTGCTAACCTTGTCATTTCTACATTCATAATATCTCAGGCATACTTTTCTCTACTTACACAACCATAACCTTAGTTCATCCCCGAATCACCTCTTGCCAAGATTTTTGCAATATTTTTTTTAAGTGAGAAAATTATACTTCAATTTGCACCTCTTTGGAGATGGATAACATTTTTTTAATGATGAATCCTTTGGAATTGTCTCAGATCATTGTATTGATCAGAGTAGCCAAGTCTTTCACAGTTGATCATTATGACATTGATATTACTGTGCACAATGATCTCTCACTTCTTTTCACTTCATTTTTCATCAGTTCATAGGTCTTGCCATGTTTTCCAGAACCACCCCCCATCATTTCCCACCCTACAATAGCACTCCACAACTTGGTTCAGCCATTCCCCAATCAATGGGCATTTTCTCAATTTCCAATGTAAATGGCATACAGACCTTGGAATGGTATTCTAACTCTTCTCCCTGTCTCAAGTCCTTTTACTTCAATCCATCCTCCCCTCAATTGTCAAGGGGATTATTGTAAGCATAGGCCTTGTATGTCATACCCCACTATTGATGAGCTCCAGTGACTCTCTATTGCCCCCAGGATCAAATACAAACTCCTGTGCTTGTCATTGTTAAGCTCTTGTTTATTTGCCTTTCTTTGAATTCCTAGTGCTTGGCACAATGTCTGGCACATAGTAAGAGCTTAATAAATATTTGTTAACTCTGTGATTTGGCTCCTTTCCAGTCTTTTTACACTACTTTTCCTTAATGAAGTCTATGATTCAGCTAAACTGGCCTACTTGTAGTTCCTTGAAAAAAATATCCCATCTCTCATCTCTGTACCTTTGTCCTGGCTATCCCCCACACTTGGAACATTCTGTCCCCTTACCTCTACCCTTTAGTTTTCCTCACTTCCTTTAAGAGTCAGCTCAATTCCTACCAATTCCAGAAGGACTTTCCAGAATTCCACCAAACTGCTAATGTCAGAGTGCCTTCCATCTATCCTATATATATGTTGTATTTTCATAGGTATTTGCATGTCATCTCCTGTATTAGAATGTAAGCTCCTTGAGGCAAGGACTATGGTTTTGGTGCCCCAGTGCCCCCCTTTTTTTGTAGATACAGTGCTTTGTACAGAACCTGAGAAGCAGCAAGTGCTTAATAAAGGCTTCTTGGCTTAACTTAGGGTAAGAAGTTTCTCTCGAAAGATTCAGAAAGGTCAGTTACTGCTTAAAGCAATAAGGCCTTCATTTGGACATGCTTTAATTCATACCAAGGAAGATGTGAGAACTAAAATGAAAAATCTAGGGATAAGGGAATAGGAATAGGGACATGGCAAGATTCAGGGTAAATCACCAGAGAGAGAAACTTCATGATCTGTACCATTTTTCAGAATGATTGCCCCTGAATTTGACAAATCCTGTTTTTTTTTCCTCCTGGCCTTTCTATTTCCTCTTTCTTATTGCTGTGTAGATGCTTGGACTCCTTATTGCCTTCATTTTTTGGCAGTTTGGGAAGGAAGCTGAGGGTTATAGCTATGAATTTTATAGGAGTAGACACAGGTTTTTGCTCAGGTAAGTGGCACAGATTTCTCAACTCTAATGTCACAGGCAGGGAGACATTAGGCATTGATTAGGGGAGATCCCAGTATTTTAAGTCTGTGGCATGGAAATTTCAGAAATGGACAGACTGAGATGTTAGGCAGGAGGAATGGGAAGTTCCAGAGCAGAAACAGCTTGCTGAAGGAGAAACTTAGGGTGTCAAAGAGGCCCAAAAAAACAAAGAAGTTTTTGGAACTACCATGGGAGACAAACTACATTCATTGTATGTATGTATTCAGATAGATACATACACACACTCACATATTTATATATACATATATATATATATATATATATATATACACATATATATATACACACACTAATGAAAGTATGGTGGAATGAATATTGAATTTGAAGTTAGAAAATATGGATTTGAATCCTAGTTTTGCTAGTTGGTACCTGTCTGACTTTGGCCAAGTCCCTTTACTTCTCCTAACCTTGGTTCTTCATCTATAAATATGGAGCCTGGATGATATTACCTCCAAGATCCCTTCTAGTTCTGAATCTATGACCCTTTGAAGTATATTTAGAGCCAAAAATGGGGGATCCCATGGGAATTTAGATGTGAGAGGGGTGGGGGGCGTGGTTGGCTTTGATTATGTTGCTCTTACTTATCTCTACCCAGACCACCCCCAGCCTCAGACAATCTAGACAAAGGATTTACCCCTTTCCCACTTCCACCACCCAAACCTGAGTAGAACATAATGGGCTTCCCCAGTTGGATGGGGTTTGAGCTTGATTGAGGAGAAAGTTAATCCAATCTCATTATCATCAATGTCCTTCATATATTGCCTGAATAACCTACAAGGGGCTGATTTCTGAATGAGGAAATAGAAAGGGGAAAAACCTTAGTCCTAATTCAAAAATTGGTTATTAATATGAGAGAAATAATCATTTCTCTCAATTCAAAGTGGACATTTTTGGGGAAATAGGGGAAACATTACTATATCTTCCTCCTTTCATCCACCTTTTTCCCTCACAAACTGGATCTTCTTTATGCCAATACCTCCCACATCCATTTCAAGAAGAAAATTGAACCCTGGGGAGTCTAGTTCCCTGAAATCCACTGAAATAATACCAGGCTGAATTAGACCCAGTGGCCTGTGGGAGTAATAGCACCTTACTCAAATACTCAAATGCCCAAATGGTGCTGAGTAACCAGAGAAACCACCCTTCTGTTTTACAGTCACTGCCACAAATGCCAACTACCTCCACAGTTGAAAAGACTTTGAAAGATGGAAGATTACAACTAAAGAAAGTTGATACTTAACTTGAACAAGAAATACAGAAAGAGTCAAAGAAAACCTCAAATAACACTTTAGAAAAGAAGGGTAAATTCTAAAAAATAATAATAATACTTAGGATAGAACTTGGAATGCCAAAGCAATAGTTCTGCTGTGGATACATATAGGATCACAGGTTTAGAACTAGAAGCCACCTTAGGGGTTATTCAAACCCCTTATTTTACAGATGAGGAGACTGTGGTTTATAGAGGTTGGATGACTTTCCCAAGGTTACTCAGGTAGTACAAAGAAGAGGTAGAATCTGGCTCAGGTCCTCTCACACTTATTCCAGTTTTGACTGACACTGGTCAGAGAAACTTCCCAGGCTGTGACTCATCTGAAGTTGGATTTTATGAATCAGAATAGGCTTCAGTAGAGTGGCTACTCAAAACCAAGATGGAGGGGTAAAGTTATGTATTTATGTCTTTCTCTTTAAAATTAAATTACATATATTTTTCAATTAAGAAGTATCTATTTTCTTTCTCTTGCCTCACCCAAAACCAAACCAAACCAAACCTTGTAACAAATAGGAAAAGTTAATCAAAGAAAATTTCCACATGGTGTTGGACACAGGTCCACTCTGCCCTTCCCCCATTGATTTGTCACTTTGCCCTTCCCAAATGTCGGACACAAATCCAACCTTCCCTTTCCTTGATTTGTAAAGCAGGCAGCCCAATCTTCCCTTCACTGATCAGTAAAGCAGAGAACTCCACCTTCCTCTCCCTTGATTGATATGTAAACAGGCAGGGCCCCCACCCCTTGCTTTCCCTTGATTGATCTGTGGGCGGGAGTCCCAGCCTAGGGTTTCTCGCTGGTGGGAATTTCAAATGTATACTGACCAATCACTGTAGTTTCAGCTTATGTAACCTGGCTATGGAACCTTATAAAACCGGCACAATGTCTGTGCCAAAGCACTCTCTGATTTGGGCATGTACCCCGACAGTCCCGTGGTAATAAAATCCACTTTTTAAACTTAATCTTGGGGATCTTCTGTCTCGCTTTTATTGGGTACAACAATGGGTCATATTCAAATTCAAATATATCCCATGTTGTCTTGGAATATCATTCCACATGTTTCTTCTATCACCTTTCTGATAGGAGTTGGGCAGCATTGTATATATCAGTCCTCTGGAATTGTGGTTAACTATATTTGGCTACTTCTCTCCCTCATTAGGATAAGGAGAGCACTTTTTAACCAATCAATCAATTTATTAAGCACATACCATGTGACAAGCACTGTGCTAAACCCTGAACTACAGAGGATTAAATTTGGAGTCAGAAGATCTGAGTGTTAAATACTAAGTAATTGGATTGATTTTTCTGATTTTCACTTGTCTAGTTTGTTTCATTGATCTATTTCTTCTCTTTTTAAAAAAACAAATACCAGATGGTTTTGGTGACTATTACTTTATAATATAGTTTGAAGTCTAAAAGTACTATTGCCCCTTTGTCTCTACTTCTTTTTCATTATTTCCCTTGGTATTCTAGATCTTTTATTTTTCTAGGTGAATTTTATTAATCAGTTCTCTAAAATATCCTTTTGAAAATTTGATTGATAAGTTGGTATAGTATAAAAGTATAAAATAACTGTGGAAATTTTGTCATTTTATTATATTGGTATAGCCCATCCATGATCATTTTCTATTCCTCTAGCTCTTTAAGTTGTTCTTTATTTCTTTAAGAAATACTTTGTAATAGAAACTGTATAGGTATTGGTAGATTGGCCCCCAAATATTTTAAATGTTTTAGATATTTGAAATGGAATTTCCATTTCATTACTGACTTTTGTTATTATTATGTAGAAATGCTGCTGATTTTTGAGGGTTGATTTTACAGCTTGCAACTTTCTTGAAGCTGTCAAATTTTGTCAGTTAGTATTTTTTCCTGATTCCTTAGGATTATTTAAGTAAAACATTATGTCATCAGCAAAAGATAGTTTTATCTCTTTTTTAAATCTATATTTATGCCTTTTATTTTTCTCTTGTTTTGCTAGTATTTCCGGAACTATATCAAATAATAGTGGGGAGAATGGGCTTCCTTGCTTTATGCCTTTATTTTTTTTGGGAAGGCTTCTATTGTGTTACCTCTGCATATGATACTTGTTTTGGGTTTTAGATAGATACTTTTAATGATATTAAAAAAGGGTCCCTCTATGGCTATACTTTGAAGGGTGTTTTTTTGTTTAATAAGCACAAATCAGTGTTGTACTTTGTCAAATGTTATTTCCACATTTATTGATACAATCAGTTTTGAATGTTTTTATTTTTAACATGATTATGTCGAGTGTTTTCTTAATGTTGAACCATCTTTGCATCCTTGATATACATCCAACTGATCTGATGAATGATTTCTTAAGTATTTAGTGTAATCTGAGAGAATTTAAAAATTTTTAATTGATTTTCATTAATAGTAATTGGTCCTAAGGCAGCTAGGTGGTACATTGATTAGAGCATCGACCCTGGAGTCAGGAGGACCTGAGTTCAAATCCAGCCTCAGACACTTAACACTTACTAGCCCTGTGACCTTTGGCAAGTCACTTAACCCCAAATGCCCTGCCCTCCCCTCCTCCAAAAAAAAAAAGCAAAAAAAAATATATAGTATTGGTCTGTCTTTCTCCTGTGCTATATTCTTCGATGGTTTGGTATTAGCACTATATTTGTTTCATAAAAGTGAGTCTGGTAGAGTGACTTCTCAGTTTTTGAGAATAATTTGTATAGTAGCATTGAAACTAATTAATTTTTTTTTAAGTTTGATAGAATTTTCCTATGAACCCATCAGAACAAGAAGCTCTTTATTTTGGTAGTTTATAGCTAGTTCTCTTTTCTTTCTTGAGATTAGGTTTTGTAAGATCTGTATTTGGTCTTCTGTCAGTCTGACTACTTTATATACACTGTCAGAAGAAGGTAATCCACTATTTCTTTTCTGTTCTCAGTTTTGATAGTATATAAATAACTCTGAATAGTAAGTTCTGATAATTCTTATTCTGATTTTGTTGTGATTTCATCTTGTTTGCTATTCGGTTGATTTGGCTTTCTTCTCTTCTTTTTCATCAGATTGGTTAAAGGGTTAATTGATTTTATCAGTCTCTAAAAAACCAAATTTTAGTTTTATTGATCATTTCTACAGTTTTTTGTGTCAATTTTCCCTCTGATTTTTAACATCTGCTCTTTTGTGCTTATTTTAGGTTTGCTTATTTGTTGGCTTCCCAATTTTAAGAAAAAATGCATATTCAGTTCATTAAGCCTCTATAAGCTTACACATTTCTCCACATACTCTTTGATTCAGTGCCCCCCCCCCATATAAACTACAATTTCATGTCCCAGCTTTCTTCTCTATGCTCCTTCCATCTATGCTTCATAGCTCTTAGATCCAGAGCTGGAAAGGTTACTTCAATTCTCCCCGCCCCCCCCCCCACCCCCATTTTGCAGATGAGTAAACTAAAGCCCAGGAATGTGAAATGACTTGCCTGAAGCCATTCAAGTAATGTCAGATATGGGATTTTAACCTGGTTTCTCTGACTTCAGAGCCAACCGTCTGTCACTGTACTGTGCTGCATATAAGCCTCTTTCTCTCTCTTTACCCATAGAAGTCCTGCCCAACTCAAAGGCCACTTCTTCCAGGAAGACTTTATTGGCTCCCTCTTGCTGAAATGACTTTCCACCTTGGAGTTTACATAGCACTTTATTTTGCAATGCTCCAAAATACCTGTAATATTGTATATCATAGTCATTTGTATTGGAATTTTTGTCTACAACTAAATTGTAAGGTCCACAAGATAAAGGACTGTAAATCTAAACTTTGTATCTGACCCAGCACCGAGCACAATGTTTTTCTCACGCTTGGCATTTGCTGGATATTTGTTGAATTAATGTATAAATAAATGTATGACTAAATGAAAAACCTTTACCTATACAGCCAAGAATATCAAACAATTTCCCAATCTATATGGGCAAGATATTACTCAATACCAGACTTTTCACTTTAAGTCAAAACTTCCTTATTTCCCTTCCCTCTCTGAGCTTTCCTTCCCTTCTGCTCTCCATATAGCTCTAAAATGTTCCAGTTTCAATATATCCCATTACTTCTTTTCAATTATGTGAAACCAATATCAATCTATCATAGCAACTCCCAGAATTACAGGCACCTTATATAATCGCAGGAGCTCTGTCCCATGATGACCCAACAGCTGGGTGTGGTGTGAATGACTAACCCTACCTCCTGGGGGTTGCTGAAGCTGGTGGTTCTTTTGGGCTCAAAAGTTTTAAACTTCAGTGGGTTAGGCTGATTGGATGTCTGAACTAAGTCTAGTACCCATATGAGTCCCTGAGTGCAGGAAACCACTAGGCTGCCTAAGGGGATATGGAACTGGTCAAAGCTCTCATCCAATCCATAATGGGATTGTGGCAGGAAGGAAGGAAAGAGGGAAGGAAGGAAGGAAGGAAGGAAGGAAGGAAGGAAGGAAGGAAGGAAGGAAGGAAGGAAGCAAAGGAAAGGAGGGAAGGAAGGAGAGAAAAAAGGATGGAAAGAAGGAGGGAAGGAAAGAAAGGAGAAAGGAGAGAGGGAAGGGAAGGAAGAAAAAGAAGGAAGGAAGGGAGGGAGGGAGGGAGGAACGTACTCAGTAATGGATAGGATGATTCTAGCAGAGATGGGAGTTGTCCACCCCAAGCTTGCTTACTTTAAAAAGAAGCCTGGTGCTCTTGTGCCACCATGCCTCTAGGACCTTTTCTTCCCTTAGCTCAATTTAAGAATTATATGCTGTCTCAGGTCTATAAAAACTGTAAATGGATGCTCTCTTTGGCAACTTAGTTCTAGAGGAAACATGGATGTCAGGCCTTCTTCCCCCACTTCTTTGTGGGAATGACTGCCTTTCTATAGACTTACTCTTTTTTGGAATTTTAAGTACTCCTGCTGGTAATTTACTCTGCTATAATGAAAAATTCCTGCTGACTCATGATAATTTTTCACTGCCTGGGCATCCTGGGTCTGGATTCGGAAGCAGTAAAGTGCCATTAGGTGCCATTATTTAATTTAGACGAATATGTGATGACACTATGTGCAAAGGTGTCAGCAGTACCAGAGTACCAATCATCCTACCAGAAACTTTGGGGATTTTTTTTTTGACTGATCTGAATTCTATTCCATGCCTACTTTAATGTGGGGACAAACTTTTTGTCCTGGTATAAAAATGGAAAGGGAAGCAAACATGTTGGATATTTGAAATTAGGCTCTAAAGAAATCCTAAAAGGTTACATAATGGGAAAGGTTGATAAAATCAAATTGAGAAGAGATCAATGTAAATTTCTATATTTGGGTTCAAAGTGTCAGTTATACAAGTACGGGATAGGAGAAGCCATTATATGGAAAAGATTGCTTTAAATCAGAGCTTCTTAAACTGTGGGTTTCAACCCCACGGGCAACTTCACTGCACCCATGGTTCTGAATACAAAGCACACACATTTTGTACTGCACGTGCCCTCAAGCCTTGCAATGGCTGACTAACTCAAAAAGAGGTTGTGAGTGGAAAAAGTTTAAGAAGCCTCGCCTTAGATGACCTCTCAAAATGCTGTCAGTCAAGAAACATTTATTAAGCACATATATGTGAGGCACTGTGCTAAGAACTGGGAATACAAAGAAAAGCAAATGACAGTCCCTAATCTCAGGTAGCTCACTGTCTGATGAAGGAGACAACATAAAAAAAACTATGCAAACAGCTATCTCGAGTGTTATGTTCAGTTCCAGACACAGAGCTTTATAGTAAAGACATTTGTAGGCTGGAAGGTGTCCTAGGCAACTAGGATGGTGAGAGGTCTGGAGACCTTGCTAATTAAAAAAAATGATGTATTTAGTCTTGAGAAGGGAAGACTTGGGGTGGATGTTACATGATAATTTAATTCAACAACTCAATTCAATTCAATAAGCATTTGCTTGGTACCTATTTTGTGTAGTACACTATGCTAGGTACTTCTAGGCATAAAAAGACAAAAATGAATGTGTTCCTTGCTCTCAAGAAGCTTACATTCTACTGACAGGAAACAACATATTCACATATATAAGTAAATATAAAATATATGCAAAGCAAATATAAAGAAATTTGAGGGGAAATTGCTAAAAACTGGGGCAAATCATGAAAGGCTGCTTGTAGGAGATTGCTCTTTAGGGGAGTTCTGAAGGGTTGCAGGGATTCTGACATGCTAAAGTGAAGAAAGAGAGCATTCCAGACATGGGGGGACAGTCAGAGCAAAGGCTCAAGAACAGTTGATGGAATCTTGCACATGGAGAACAGTACCTAGGTCAGTTTGAGTAGAAAATGTATAATTCATGTGGGAGTAATGAGAATTCATCCTGGGAAGTTAGGTTGGAGCCTGATTGTCAAAGGTTTTAAATACCAAATGGAAGAATTGGAATTTTATTGCAGATTAATATGAAGCCACCAGAGCTTCTGGAGCGGGGAAGAAGATTGTTTTGACAGATTTATTAAAGGAGAAACTGGAAGCAAGGTGAACAATTGGGAGACTCTTGTGATAGCTCAGGAAAGGCTGCAGAGGGTCTGAAGTAGGATGGGAGGCAAGTGAAGAGAAAGGAGGAGAGAGATGCAAAACATATGGTGGAGGTAGAACTGGCAAGATTTGACAACTGAAAGCAGAAAGTCTGAGGAAGACTCCAAGGCAGTAAACTTCTAGTGCCATTAGACAAAAATAGCAAAAGTTAGGAGGGGGTATAGGTTTGGGGGGAAGATATTGAATTCAGTTTTGAACACACTGAACACATTTGAGACACCTATGGGGCATCCATAGGAGCAGCTAAATGGTGTAGTGGATACAGCACTGGACTTGGAATCAGGAAGTCTCATTTTCTTGAGTCCAAATCCCACCTCATACCGGTTGTTTTACCCTGTGCAAGTCATTTAACCATGTTTACCTCAGTTCCTCATCTGTAAAAATGAGCTGGAGAAGGAACTGATAAACCACTCTGGTATCTTTGCCAAAAAAAAAAAAATGGGGTCACAAAGAGTTGGACTCAATTGAAATGACCAGACAGTAACAAATAGGACATCCAAGTGGAGATTTCTAGCAGGCAATGTGGGACTTGGAGCTCAGGAGAAAATTGATGCTTAGATGGAGGACTCATTCTTACAGAAGTGATCATTGAACCCACAAGTCCTGGTGAGGTCACTGAGAGAACATGGAGAGAAGAGAAGAGGTCCCTTGGGGTGGCTAGGTGGTACAGTGAATAGAGCACAGACACTGGAATCAGGAGAATCTGAGTTCAAATGCAATCTCAGACACTTAACACTTACTAGCTGTGTGACCTTGGGCAAGTCACCTAACCCCAATTGCCCTTCCTCCCCCTCTCCAAAAAGCAAAAAAAAAAAAAAAAGAGGTCCCAGGATATATGTACACATAGAGGTGATTCAGCAAAGTAGACTAAGAAGAATGGGTTGCATAGGCAATTGTATTCAAGTATTTAAAGAGTTTCTATACAGAATAAATAGATAGATACATACATACATACATACATATGGACAGATAGATAGATCATTTATTAAGCACTTACCTTGTGACAGGCACTATGTTATACTATGGCTACAAATACAAGTAAACAAGACAGTCTTACCTTCAAGGAACTTACATTCTAATGGAGAAAGAAAATTTGTAAAGTAGAGCTGGAAAGCAAAGAGGGCAGAAAGAAGGGTGGTTGACAGAGAGATAAAATCCAGAGAGTGAGAGGAGTCAGGATCGCCTGGCATGAGGTGGTAGACAGAGTCAATGGGCAGAACTTTCACGGAGGCAGATTTAGACTTGGCTGAAAGATAAACTTCATAATCACCAAAGCTATGTGAAGTGGGCCTGCCTCAGGAAGTGGTGGGTTCCCTTTCCTTGGAAGTCCTCAGTAAAAGCTGGAGGATGACTTTCTGGAAATGTTATAGGGGGAATTATTATCTGATATGGGTTGGACTAGGTGACTTGTGGGAATCTCCCTATCTTTGTGATCGTCTGAGATGCTGTCTTCCTGAAGGTTCAGAGCTGTCATGGAGGTCATATGTAATTTCTCCAGATTGAGCCACTCGGCCTCATTCCCTGGTCTATCAACAAAGCCACAAGAACCTATCACTCTTTCAGACAGCATGAATAGGCTTTGACACAGACTGCTTCAGACAGAGGTCAGATTTCAGCAGGGGCTAGACAAGCTATTGGGTCCTCATTATTTGTTGACCACGGTATGCCATTCTCAAACAAATAGACAAATAGAATGAATTAACCAATCAATCAACCAAAATATTACATAATGTCTTTGTTATACCTCAATCCAACAACAGGCCTGGGCTGGTGGGTGAGTTTGCCAAAAACAATGCTGTTTACTCAAGCTTAGGCAACAGGGCCCTGGGAAAATTCAACATTCTAGAAGGCATACTGCTTAGAGCCTTTGCTGTTGTATCACACATATACTTGTTGCAGCTCACTTACTTAGTCTCTTTGTCTTAGGGGTTATGGGAGGGACAAGTATCTTCACAGTGAATTTCAAAAGACTGTAGTCTTAGATCTGTCTGAAAGAGACTTGGGAAACCATCTGATCCAATACCTCTTATTTTATATAAGTCTGTGGGAGTGAAGTGATTCGAGTTGCCCAAATCACATAGGTAGGAAGTATCAGGGTTGGGATTTGAAACTAGGTCTTTTGATCTCAAAGCCAACAGTCTTTCTTCTATACTACTTCTGTAAAGACCCACATGGCTCCTTAACTATCATAGGGATAGGATGTCAAACATGGTGACTGATACTAGACCCCATGCCCAACATCACCCACACCATGACATTAGAGGGCACTATGCCAAGTGGAGATGTCTGGTAGGTGCAGCCTAGTGGAAACTAGTACTCAAATCCAAAGTTGTAGTGCTTTGTACATAGTAAGTGCTTAATAGATGTTTTAAATTTTATTTTCATTCATTTTTGCCAAGAGATTTTATTTGGCTGGCCTAACAATGCAATGATTATCACATGCTTTGAATGACCATTTTTATGGGGCATTTCCCACAACACAATTGGAGTAATAATTTATCCTCTGTGTTTTCTCAGTATGTGGTATGATCAACATTCTTCCTTTTATATATCAGGCCCATAGCCAGTCGTGCCCTTGGCTTTCCCTGAGCATGTAAATCCAGTGGCAGTGACATGGTGTTTTTTTTAATGGAAAAAAAAGCCCTCCCATTTATTTGAAATAAAATAAACTATCTAGGAACAATTTTAAGGTCCAAAGAGACCCCAACTTTGTTTTAAGGCTGCTGGTAGCTGACAGTGACATGTTAATTACATGTTGGTAGTCCACATGGATGGATCACGGAGAGCAAGGCTATATGCAGAGATAGCAGCACTCTCAGTGTGCTAAATATGTCAGGGGGAACCTTGGGTCTGCATCTTGCTGATCCTCACCCCAGTTTAGTTGAGAATATAGGATCATAGGGTCATAGAGACCATCTAATCCTGGCCTCTTTTCTTATAGATGACTAAAATGAGGCACAGAGAGAATGAACAACTTGACCATGGCAGTGATGATAGCTCACATTTACAGAGTACTTTAAGATAGGAAAAGTACTTCCCTCGGAACAAGAGCTTGAAGGAGCTAGGGCAAATATCATTGTGTCTCTTTTCTAAGTCAACAATCACTTAAATGCTGACTTTGTGCCGTGTATTGTGCCAACTACTGGAGATACAAATGGAATGAAATATTGTCCCTGCCCTCAGAGAGCTTACATTCTAACGTAACATAAATTACAACACACAAATGCAAGCTAAAAAGGAAGGGAAAGCAGAAAGGGGCTATGTGTGGCTATGGTGAAGAAAATCTAGAATTAGGAGTAGAGCTCATAGAGGAATGAAGATGAGGAAACTGATAAGAATAAGAAATGGCTTGTTCAGGATGACACAGCTAGTCTAAGGTGATATTCAAACACAGGGATCTTAATGCTAGGGCCAATGTGTTACCCAATGTGTATGTTACCTTGCCTTTCAAGTCAGAAGTAGCAAAACCCATTTATGATACAGTATATCCTTTTAGATCAGGGTAGATTGTTAGTGGATAGAGTGCCTGGCTTGGAGTCAGGAAGATTTCTTTTTGAGTTCAAATCTGTCCTCAGACACTTGCTAGCTGTGTGACCCGGACAAGTTGCTTAACCCTATTTGCCTCAGTTTCCACATCTGTAAAATAAGCTCTTCATCTGTAAAATGAACTGGAGAAGGAAATGGCAAACCTCCCTCCTTGCAGAGTGATGACCTGCTGGGAGCTCCACTGATACCAGCCCCCATCCCCAACATCACCCGGACACCATGACATTAGAGGGCACTCTCCCAAGTGAAGATGTTTGGCAAGGGAGGCCTGGTGGAAATGAGTGCTCCAATGCAAAGACACTTGTGAGTGGGTAAATAGGTCTATGGGAAGTCATATTCAGAGAGGGCGATAATGGCACACTGAATGAATGACTACCTGGAGACCAGGCAGCAAGAGGCCATTGCTGAGATACTGGCCAGCAATTCTATTCAGGTGCTTTGCAAGCATCAGCTTGTGTTTGAGTGAGGGTAAGCGATAGTTTCAACCTAAACATGCCAACACAGCTCCTGGGAGTGTCAGGGAGCCCTGAGTCCTAACCCTCAGAACTGCAGTTCCATTGTAGGTTTGTTTAGCTTGGCCAGACATCTAGAGAATATGCCCTGTGTTTGCATCTCACTGAGAAAATAGATTAGTGGAGCTCCATTAATCTTGTCTGTCTAGGACAGGAGTTCTTAACCTGGGGTCCATGGATAGATGCAGGGAATCCATGAATTTATATGGGAATATAAATATGATATTATGTTATATATAAATATATAAATGTATATAACTATGTATATATCTTTATTCTAACATTTCTTCAATTATTTTAAAACATTAAATTTAAAACCTTAAGTGCAAATAATGAATCCCCTGAAGAGATCACATGTAAGCAAATTCATTCTATTTAAACTTATAGTTATGTAAAATATGGTAATTGATTCTCACCCAGCAGAAACATGCAGTGTGAACCAGAATAATACAACTGCTTCTGACTAATAGGGACCCATCTGTATAGTGAGAGGGGGGGGTCATACGTTTCCCCCAGGCTGCCAAAGGGATTCACGAGACAGAAAAGGTTAAGAAGCCTGGGTCTAGGACTAAAGGCCCAGTATGGTCCAGACTGGGCCTACATTATCGCCAGAAGCAGAGTTGGAGAACCTGCAGGCCTTAAGGCCACATGTGGCCCTCTAGGTCCTCAAGTTCAGGCCTTTGACTAAATCCAAATTTCACAGAAGAAATCCCTTTGATAAAAGGATTTGTTCTGTAAAACTTGGACTCAGTCAAAAGGGCACACCCAAGGACCTAGAAGGCCACATGTGGCCTTGAGGCACCAGGTTCTCACCCCTGAAGAAAATACAAATGACTAAGAGTTGCTTTCCATTTCTGGTTACATGCTACATACTTGAAATACCTTTACCAAGGCAATCCTTTCCCCCTAGAGAGCAAACTACAACAAAGAAGCTTGTCTTTCTAACAGTGGGGACCAACAAGAGAATGTTCCTATCCAAGAGAACACAGATAATGAGTCAACTTTATCCTGGGCCTCTTAATGGAGTCCCTGACCCTGGACAAGACACATGAAACTCTAGATCATACCCACTATCTGTGAATGATTTAATTCTCTCAGAAAATCATTCTTCAAACTCATCTCAGATTCTGTCAGCACACCACTGAGTAAACTCAGGGATTTGCAGAAAGCATTTACATGAAGATAATAGCCAGCAGTAAGTGGGACCCATATGTTGGTTCTTAAGAGTTTCTACTGTAATGTGAATGGCCAATTAACACAGTGGGGTCCTGAAACCTCCCACAAAATTATACCTGAGAGAGTTGGGATAGGCTTAGATGGTATTGCCAAGTTCTGTTGATTCAGACCAATCATTAACCTGACTCAATTCAATTCAATTTAAGAAATAATTTGTGTTATTTATGCCTAAGACTTCAGGCAGCTTACCAAAGTCTGAGATGGAGATTTCTCAAGGAAAAACAGATAACATGAGGAAATCCAGGAGAAGCAAAGCCTTGACGATTCATTGCTCTATCCTGGAGGCTTTAGCTGGTTTACTCTACTTGTTCTTTTCCAGACTGCTCCATAACCATAGCATAAAGGACCAGCCTATAACAACACATCATTCCAAAGCCACTTTTGTTTGTTGCCTATAGGCACACTCAGGAAGAGAGGCTGCCGACCTTTATTGGGGTTACTAGCAGCAGCTGGGACCTGGCTTTCTAGAACAATTGCCTTGATCCTTTTGATTGTGTTAACAATCCTGGCCTCTTTATCATTTAGCAACATCCACCATGGTTACATAGGTAAAGTGGTGATAATAATAGCACCTACCTTGTGTTGTGTGTATTAAATGAAATAATGTTGTGAAATGCTTACCATAGAGCCTGACACACAGTTATAACATTTTTTTAAAATAGCCAGCATTTATATAGTACTCACTATGTGCCAAGTGCTGTGCTAAGTGTTTTATAGTTGTTTTATCATTTTGTCCCCACAACAAGCCTGGAGGTAGGTGCTGTTATTGTCCCTATTTTGCAAATGAGGAAACTGAGGCAACCAAAGGTAAATGACTTGCTTAGGGTCACACAGCTAGTACGTGTCTGTGATCAAATCTGAATTTACATCTTCCTGACTCTAGCTTCATTGTTCTAACCACTGTGCTGCTCCAGAAAGCATTATATAAATACTCATTCCCTCTCCTTCCCTCCTCTATATACACAGGAAAATCCAGGAATATAGCTAGGTAGAAGAAACATAGACCCTGCCCCTGGGCTGAGCTTTGGGGGAAAAAAGAAAAAAAAAAGAAATTTACCTGATAGCTTTATTATATATTTAAAAGGAATAGCAAGTTGTACATAATGGATTTGTCATTTCATGTATAGTCATCTTTTTTATTATACTGTTAGAGAAATGCTTGTTTTACTTCATAAATTAAAAATAAAATAATTTTTTAAAATGTTGTTCTATAATTTTCTTTGTGGTTTCTCTTTCCCTGATTTAACAGGTTGAATCTTAAGGGAAAGTCATGTTTTTTCCATGTTTCTTCATGTTCTTCCCTGTGCCCAAGGGAAGGCTTTTGCTGGAGTTGTAGGTTTTTCTCTTACATGTTTGCCCTGGCCACATGTTCTTTTTGTGTGTTCCCCCTTTCACATTTACTATAGCGATATGGGTTCTCTATGGATGTCTATTTCCATGAGTAAGTCCTTACCACACATGCTTCCTTTATGTTTCTACCCTTCCCATTGATGGTGTGTATTTGTGGGAGAGTGTGCCCCAAATTTATAGAGAAAATGCTTTTCTAGTTACTTTTCTCTTAATGCCATTTAAATAAAGCCTTTGTTTTTAATTGTGTCTTCTGGCTAACTAATACAGGCTATACATATTTGGGAAATTGTGAACTATATTTTTGAGTGGAGATGGACCACAGAGTACCTCGAGTCTGGAGTAGCCTGGTCTAGGGGATTCATTTTGTGAACTGGGTAGGCTATGCCCCCATGTGCTACCAGGAGGTGACAATCCCCAATGGCCCTTTAAAACTCTGATTCAATGAGTCCCAATGTGTTTTGTGGTTGCTTCTGCAAGCACCAACAATAGCCATACATGTACAAAATGGAAACTGATTCTCTTACTCAAGAAGGTGAAAGGGCTGGAGGGAATACTCTTTGATTTTACCTATTTCTTTTTTCCTACTCTTTTTTGTACCAGGGAGAATGATCATCAGATTGAGGAGGATATCAAAAGAACTTGTGGGTATGATTGATGAGTTGCTATGTGAAACCTTTAAAAATATATAAGGTGAATAGGAAATACGCCACAAGACTATAGACAGGCAAGTGTTCCAATTTAAAAAGAAAAAAGAAAGAAGGGACTATATGGAGCCTTTGGACTATGATTCTCCAAACTAAGGGCTGATGAACTGAAGGATTTAGAAAAGGAACTGGTGATTATCAAGAGCTCATGTGCCAGGGGTGGCTAGATGGTGCAGTCAGTAGAGTGCTGGCCCTGGTGTCAGAAGGACCTGAGTTCAGATCCGGCCTCAGACACTTAACACACACAAACAAAAAACCTAGCTGTGTAACCTTGGGCAAGTTACTTAACCCCAAGTGCCCTCCAAAAAGCAAAAAAAAAAAAAGACTATTTGCTTAGGGGCGGCTAGGTGGCGCAGTGAGTAAGAGCACCGGCCTCGGAGTTTGGATGACCCGAGATCAGATCTGGCCTCAGAAAATGAGCACCCACGCATAAATAATGACTAGCCGTGTAACCTTGAGCAAGTTACTTAACCCCAATTGCTTTAAAAAAAAAAAAAAGAGCTCATGTGCCTTTGTGAAGAACAGATCATGACTTGGATGAAATAATAGCTATCACCATCATTAAATTTGTATATGAAAGGAATCTGGGGGGCTAGCTGACATGTTGGATGATAGAGTCAGCATCTAAAATTATCTCAGTGGACTAGAATGATAAATTGCATCTAGCAAGAGTAAATCCAATAAAGATGAATACAAGTTTTTGCTTGGGTTTCAAAAATCAAATGCATAAGAACAAGGAATCAGTTCATAGTTAATAGAGGGTAAAGTTTGAGGGTTTTAGTCGAGTGTAAGCTTAATATGAATCAACAGTAAGAGGGTAGCCAAAAGTCAGTGCTATTTTAGGCTACAGTGAAAAAAAGTATGTGACTAAAGGAAGCAATGTGCCACTGCTAGGTAACATATGGATTGCATTCAGTTCTGGAAGGCAAACTTTAGCAAGAGCATTGACCAGCTGAAGAATGTCCAAAGGAGGATAACTGGGAAAATTGAGGGATTAGAGACCATACTCTAGAAGGATGAGTTGATAGAACTGGGAATACCTAGAAGGGAGAAGACTTAAGGGAGAACAGGACAGCTATCATTTAAGTACTTGAAGGACTATTCTTAGGAAGGAGGATTAGACTTGGTCTGACCCTATAAGGTAGAACTAGGAGCAATAGATGGGAAGTTAGAGATAGATTCCTGATGGACAAAACAAAAAACTTGCTAACAATTAGTTCTTAACATTTCTTGGATACCTTTTGTGTATTGGACCTTCTGGCAATTTGGGGAAGTCTAAGGACCCCCTTCTCAAAATAATCATTTTTAAATTATTATTTATTTTTTTAGCATTCTTTATAAACTTTGAGTTCCATATTCTATCTCTCCCTCCCACTCCCTGAGAAGGCAAGGAAAATGATGGCAACTATATATGTGAAATCATGCAAAACATATTTTCATATTAGCTATGTCACAAAAACCAAGAAAAATAAAGTGAGAAAATTTTACTTCAATTTGAACTAAGACTTTATCAGTTCTCTCTCTAGAGGAAAATAACGTTTTTCATCATGAATACTGTGGAATTGTCTCAGATTGTTGT
The DNA here is from genome assembly GCA_011680675.1 of Gymnobelideus leadbeateri. NCBI lineage: Eukaryota > Metazoa > Chordata > Mammalia > Diprotodontia > Petauridae > Gymnobelideus > Gymnobelideus leadbeateri. The sequence goes on from WOXC01002530.1 coordinate 155,994, forward strand.
ATTCATCAGAATAGCTAAGTCTTTTACGGTTGATTATCATTATAATATTGCTATTATGGTGTGCAGTGATCTCCTGATTCTGCTCACTTGGTTTTGCATCAGTTTATGTAAATCTTTACAATTTTTTCTGAAGCCATTCTTTTCTTATAGAATAACGGTATTCCATCACAATCACATACCACAATTTGTTCAGCCATTCCCCAGTTGATAGGCATCCCCTCAATTTTCAATTCTTTGCCACCACAGAAACAGCTGTTATAAATATTTTTCTACATATAGATCTCTTTGAGATACAGACCTGTTAGAAGTATTGTTGAGTCAAAGGGTATGCATAGTTTTATAGCTCTTTGGCTGTAATTACAAATTGTTCTCCAGAATGGTTAGAACAGTTCAATACTCTGTGAACAATTCATTAGCTTACCTATTTTCCCTTATTTGTCAAGGATTTATCACTTCTGATAGGTGTGAGGTGGTATGTCAGAGTTGTTTTAATTTGCTTTTCTCTAATCAATAGTGACTTGGAACATTTTTTCACATGACTACAGATAACATTGATTTCTTCTTCTGAAAAACTATCTTTTTATAGCCTTTGTCATTTTTATTCAGTTGATTTCATTTGTGTCTGAATCCATTTGGGTTTTCTTGGCAGAGATACTGGAGTGGTTTGTCATTTACTTCTCCAGCTTATTTTACAGATGAGGAAACTGAGGCCAACAGAGATTAAGTGACTTGCCCAGGATAACTCAACTAGCTAGTATCTGAAATCAGATCAGAAGTTAGGAAGATGAATCTTCCTGACTCCAGACCCAATACTCTATCCACCTAGCATACTGTTCTTTGACCATTTATCAATTGTAATGGCAGTTATTTTTATAAATGACTCAGTTCTCTACATATTTGAGAAATGAGGCTTTTGTCAGAGAAACTTTCTGTAAACATTGTTGATGTGACTTCATTGTCTATGGTACATTTTTATTTTTATCTTTTAATTAATTTATTTATTTTTAGTTTTCAACATTCATTTCCACAAGATTTTGAGTTACAAATTTTTCTCCCTGTCTCTCCCCTACCCCCACCCCAAAATAACAAGCCTACTGAATACCCATTCCACCAATCTGTTCTCTCTTATATCCTCCCCCATCCCTCCCCTAATTTTCTAGTAGGGCAAGATGGATTTCTATACCCCATTGCCTGTATATCTTATTTCCCAGTTGCATGTAACATGCATTAACATTTGTTTTTTGAAACTTTGAATTTCAGAGTTTTTCCCTTCTTCCCTTCTCACCCACCCCCACTGGAAAGACAAGCAATTCAACATAGGTTGTATATGTGTAGTTAGCCAAAACATTTTCCATAGCAGTTATATTGTGAAAGACTAAATATATTTCCCTGCATCCTATCCCGCTCCCCTCTTATTCTATTTTCTACTTTGACCCTGTCCCTTTTCAAAAGTGTTTGCTTCTAACTACCCTCTCCCCAAATCTGCTCTCCCTTCTATCACTCCCCTCTTATCCCCTTCCCACCTGCTTTCCTGTAGGGCAAGATGCCCAATTGAATGTGTATGTTATTCCTTCCTTAAGCCAAATTCAATGAGAGTAAGGTTGACCCAGTCCCTTTCACCTCCTTGCTCTTCCTCTCCATTGTAACAGTGTTCTCTTGCCTCTTTTATATGAGATAATTTACCCTAATCTATCTCTCCCTTTCTTCTTGCCCAATATATTCCTCTTTCACCTCTTAATTTTATTTTAAAGATATCATCCCTTCATATTCAACCCATCCTGTGCCCTTTGTCTATGTATACATGTACACACATATGCACATACTCACATATATATTTATACACACACGTATACATATATACATACATATATGTGTGCATATACATATATGTGTATATATATATGTATATATATATTGCCTTCAACTATCATATTGAGAAAAATCTCATGAGTTACAATTATCATTTTTCCATGTAGGAATGTAAATAGTTCAACTTTAATAAGTTTCTTATGATTTCTTTTTCATGTTTACCTTCTCATGCTTCTTGTGATTGAAAGTCAAATTTTCTGTTCAGCTTTGGTTTTTATTTTTTATCAAGAATGCCCAAAAGTCCTCTATTTCATTGAATGACCATATTTTCTCCTGAAGCATTATACTCAGTTTTTCTGGGTAGGGGATTCTTAGTTTTAATCCTAGCTCCTTTGACTTTCAGAATATCATATTCCAAGACCTTCCATCCCTTAATGTAGAAGCTGCTAGATCTTGTGTTATCCTGATTGTGTTTTCACAATATTCAAATTGTTCCTTCCTGGCTGCTTATAATATTTTCTCCTTGACCTGGGAACTCTGGAATTTGGCTGTAATATTCCTAGGAGTTTTCTTTTGGGGATCTTTTTCAAGAGGTGATCAGTGAATTATTTCAATTTCAATTTTGCCCTCTGATTCTAGAATATCAGGGCAATTTTCTTGGAGAATTTCTTGAAGGATGATTTCTAGGTTCTTTTTTTGATCATGGCTTTCAGGCAGTCTGATAATTTTTAAATTATCTCTCCTGGATCTATTTTCCAGGTCAGTGGTTTTTCCAATGAGATATTTCACATTGCCTTCTATTTTTTCCATTTGTTTGGATCTGTTTTATAGTTTCTTGATTTCTCATAAAGTCATTAGCTTCCAACTGCTCCAGTCTAATTTTGAAGGAATTATTCTCTTCGGTGAGTTTTAGAAATTCCTTTTCCATCTGGCAAATTCAGCTTTTTAAGGCATTCTTCTCCTCTTTGGCCTTTTGAACCTCTTTTGCCATTTGAGTTAGTCTACTTTTTAAGGTGTTATTTTCTTCCTTTAGCAGGATATTGACTTGCTTTTCATGATTTTCTTGCATCATTCTCATTTCTCTTCCCAGTTTTTCCTTCACTTCTCTTACTTGATTTTCAAAATCCTTGTTGAGCTCCTCCATGGCCTATGACCAATTCATATTTTTCTTGGAAGCTTTTGATAGAGTTCTGACTTCATTGTCCTCCTCCAGTTCTGTGCTTTTCTTCATTTTTGTCCCCCCAAAAGGACTGTGCCATCTGATTGTGTTTCCTCATCTTGCTAATTACTTGACTTTTGAGCTCTTTGCCACAACACAATTCTGCTTACAGAATGGAGAGAGCTTTGTCCCAAACTGCTGGGGTTTTTGCAACTGCCGGAGCTATTAGTTGGGTGCCCTTTCTACAGCCCCCACAAGCTCTGGCTCACTGGCCACACACCCCAGGAACACCACCCAAGACAGCCATCCAGATCCAGGCAGGTCAAAGCAAGAGCAATTACCATCTGAGTGGTCACTTGGTCCCCCATCGATTTGCAGGCCAGGAGCTCTGAAAGCAGCCACATACTGCTGTGCCTCCCTCTACTTCTTGCCTAGAGGGCAGGGGCCGGACTACCCCTGTTCCTTCACCCTTACAACAGAGTTCCCAACTGACCTTTTATTTTCTCTTTGGTGTTTATGGGTTGGGGGTGGGGGGGGAATCTGGAAACCGCCACAGCTGCTGGTGATTCACTCTCCTGACATCTGCTTTAGCCAGTCTGGGCGCTGGCTGGGGCCACCCTTGGGCTGGAACTGTGGCTCAATGGGACTGTGCTCAACTCTTAGCATGCTGCAATAGACCTTAACTGTAGGCCTGCCAGGATGCCTTCAGCTGGAGATTTGTTTCTCTCTGTCTCTTTGTGGGTTCTGTACCTTTAAATTTTGTTTAGAGTAATTTTTTACAGGTATTGGAGATGGTTGAAGCCAGAGCCCATGCCAAGTTTGTGCTTTTACTCCTCCATCTTGTCTCTACTCCTATGGTACATTTTTAGCAAAATGTAGTTTCCCTGATTATCATTTTTAATTGTCGGGCAGCTAAGTGGCACAGTGGATAGAGCCCTGCACTTAGAGTCATGAAGACCTGAGTTCAAATTTGACCTCATACACTTATTAGCTGTGTGACCCTGGGCAAGTCACTTAACCCTCTTTGACTCAGTTTCCTCATCTGTAAAATGAGCTAGAGAAGGAAATGGCAGACCACTCCAGTATATTTGCCAAGAAAACCTCAAATGGGGTTATGAGGACATGAGTGAAAACTTCTGAGCAACAACATTTTTGCTTTTACTTTGTCTGAAATCATTCTATCTTTACCATTTTCCTTCACTTTAGCTAAAACATATTAGATTCTGCTCCTGCCCTTTATTTGAACTCTGTGTGTCTTTCTCAAGTGTGTCTCTTGTAAACAACATATTATTGGTGGTTTCTAGTCTATTCTGCTACCCGCTTTTATTTTATGGGTGAGTTCATCCCATTCACATTCATAGTTATGATTACTAACTGTGTATTTCTCTCCATCTTATTTTTTTCTTTTTGGAGGGCAATTGGGGTTAAGTGACTTGCCCAAGGTCACATGGCTAGTTTTTGTGCTAAGTATCTGAGGCTGGATTTGAACTCAGGTCCTCCTGACTCCAGGGCCATGGCTCCACTCACTGTGCCACCTAGCTGCCCCCCTCCATCTTATTTTCTTATGTTTATCTTTCTCTCTCTATTTTTATCCTGTCCTTCCTCAGAAGTCTATTTTGCTTATGGCTACTGCCTCCTTGAATCTGCCTTCCCTTTTATCATCCCCTCCCATCTCTCATCTCCTTCCTCTTCTATTTCCCTACTGAGTAGGATGGATTTCTATACCCAACTGAATGTCTATGCATATTCTTCCCTCTTTGAACCAGTTCAGAAGAGAGTAAGATTCAAGTATTGCATACCCCACCCCCATTTTCCTCTTCAGTACAAAAGCTCTTCCTTGTGTACCTCTTTCTACGGGAAGATTTCCCCCATTCTACCTCTCCCTTCTGCCTTCTTCCACTACATCCATTTTTCACACACCCTCCTTTTTTTTTAGCAATCATCCCAACATAATTGTCTCACATTCATTCCCTCTGTGTATATGGACTCCTCCTAACTATTCTAATGATGATAAAGCTCTTAGGAGTTACAGGTATCATCTTCCCATATAAGAACAAAGAGAGTTTAACTTTATTGAGTCTCTAATGATTACCCTTTAATGTTTACTTTTTTTATGTTTCTCGTGGTTTAGTATTTGAATGTCAAATTTTCTATTCAGCTCTAATCTTTTCATCAGGAATACTTGAAAGTCCTCTATCTCAATAAAAAGCCTCCCTCCCCCCCAGGCTTATACTCAGTTTTGCTGGATGATTCTTGGTTGTATTGTTCTTTTGCCTTCTGGAATATCATATTCCAAGCCCTCCACTCCTTTAATGTGGAAACTGCTAAACTTGTGTGATCCTGACTATGAATTGTTTCTTTATGGCTACTTGTAATATTTTCTCCTTGATTTGGGAACTTTGGAATTTGGCTATAATATTCCTGGAAGTTTTCATTTTGGGATCTCTATCAGGAAGCGATCAGTGGATTCTTTTAAGTTTTATTTTGCTCCTTGCATCTAAAATATCAGGAAAGTTTTTCTTTATAATTTCATAAAATATGATATCTAGTCTCTTTTTTTGAGCATGGCTTGCTTTTTTTTTTTTTTTTTTTTGGAGGAGTTAAGGTAGGGCAATTGGGGTTAAGTGACTTGCTCAAACACCTAGTTTTTGTGTTAAGTGTCTGAGGCCAGATTTGAACTCAGGTCCTCCTGACTCCAGGACTGGTGCTCTATTTACTGTGCCACCTAGCCACCCTGTGCATGGCTTTCTTAAATGATCTCTCCTTGACATATTTTCCACATCAGTTGTTTATCTGATGAGATATTACACAATTTCTTTTATTTTTTCATTCTTTTGACTTTGTTTTATTGTTTCTTGATGATTCATGGGGTCAAGTTTCCAGTTGCCCAATTCTAACCTTTTAGGAATTATTTTCCTCAGCAAGCTTTTTTACTTCTTTTTTTTTTTTAATTTGGCTCATTTGGCTTTTTAAGGACTTACTTTATTCAGTGAATTTTTGTGCCTCTTTTACCATTAGACCAATTCTATTTTTTAAGGTATTATTTTCTTAAGTATTTTTTGTGCCTCTTTTATCAAGCTATTAATTCCTTTTTCATAATTTTCTTCCATCACTCTCATTTCTTCTTCCAATTTTCCTCTAACACTCATCTCTTTCTTTTTTTTTTTTTTAAGCAATTGGGGTTAAGTAACTTGCTCGAGGTTACATGGCTAGTCATTATTTATGTGTGGGTGCTCATTTTCTGAGGCCGGATTCGATCTCAGGTCATCCCAACTCCGAGGCCGGCACTCTTACTCACTGTGCCACCTAGCCGCCCCTCATCTCTTTCTTTAAGTGTTCCAGGAATTCTTGTAGACTTGGGCCAAATGAGCATTTTCTTTGAGGCTTTGTTTCTAGTTGTTTTCATATTTTGGTCATCTTCTGAGTTTGTGTCTTGGTTTTCCCTGCTACCATAGTAGCTTTACATAGTTTTTTGTTGTTTTCTCATTTTTCTAACCTATTTCTTGATTTTGACCTTTATGTTAAAATTAGGTTCTGAGAAACTGAGGGGATGTCCATCAATTGGGGAATGGCCAAACAAGTTTTAGTATATGATTGTGATGGAATAGAAAAACATGGAAAGACTTGCATGAAATAATGAGGAGTGAAATAAATAGAACCAAAGAAAGTTGTATACAGTAACAGTAATATTGTTTAAAGAGGAACTGTGAATGACTAAGTTATTTTAAATATTATAAATATTCAAATCAGCTACAAAAGACCTATGAAAATACTATCCATGTCCAGAGAAAGACCTAATAAATAGAAGTGTGTATAGTATGGTTTTACATATATGTGTGTATGTATACGTGTGTGTATATGTATATGTGTGTGTACACACATGCACACACATATATCTCTGTCAAATGGTGGCTTTCTCTAGTGTGGGGTGGGAAGGGAAGAAGAAAAAACAAAAATAAAATGTGTACAGCAGAGAACAAAAGAAAACTCAGTAGGAAGCACAGAAAAGTAGGGTAGTTTTGAAAAGAATATATAGTATTTATAACAGTTTTTTAAAAAATATACTGTATGAAATGGAGATTCACAGTTTCATACTGAATTGTCTTTTTGTGTTGTGCTGTGTACATGGAAATGCCTTTTTTTCTTTTTTTTCTTTAGGTTTAAAATGAATTTTAAAAAATTTTAAGGAATATTAAGTTCTTATTATTAAAAATTAAATTAAATTGGGTTCTACTGACCTGGGGATAGGGGAGCATTGTTCCAAATTTCAGGCTTTTTCATGCTACTCTTTTCAGAGTCAGTTTTGGGATCTGCAAGTTTTTGGTGCTTCCAAAGTGGCATGAACTGAGAAGTGTAGTCACTGCTCTCTTGGTCTGTATTCTGGTCTTTACTCAGGAAGGGCTCCTGCTCCCCTAAGCCAAAAACACTGGCACTCCTCTTGGCCCTGGAAATGTGATCAGGACCCCTGTTTTTCTGTAACCACGAGCTCTAGCACTCCTCTCCACCTTGGAACTGAGACCCAGAACTATGTATGGGCAATAGAGTTGCCAATCGTCACTAGGTATATCCGGTGCCAGCAAAGGATCAATCCTCTGTACTCTTTTTCTGACCAGTTTTTTGATCACCTTACTGTCTCTGGGTGGAGAGCTCCTGAAGCTGCTGCTGCTACCTCCAAGGCCCACTGCTAGTGCTTCCTTCACATGTACACTGGGTTGGTTCCCTCACCACTGTCAGATACTTCTCCTGCCAACCTCCTAAATTGTCTTAGGCTGGAAAGATGTCTCCCTCTGACCTTTGTTGACTCTGCCACTGCATAATTTGATTTGAGGAATTATTTAAAGTTGTTTGGAGAAAAATTTTGAGAGATTTCAACTGTGTTGCTACATATCCTCTACCATCTTGACTCCTAGAAAAATGATTTATAAATGCATAAAATAAAAAACATAGGATTACAAAGGAAACCAATTACATTGAAATATAGTTATCAATATATTTTTTTAAAAAGAATTTCACAGAACCCTTGAAATCTATCCACAGTTCCCTTAGGGTTCATGGATCCCAGTTTAAGAACCCCTGAATTAAAGGTATCTAAAAGTCAAATAGGGGGTTTAGAAAAGGAGCTGGTGATCCATTAAGAGAACAAGTTATAACTTAGATGAAGGAATAGATAGCCTGTTCACAAATTTGTATATGAAGGGAAGCAAGGAGGGCTAGCTAACATGTTTCAAGACAATTTCATCTTGGGTTGAATTGAGAAGCATGTAGATGAGGGTGGGTTCTCCCTCACCAGAGCTCTTCAAGGAAAGTCTGGGTGACATCTTGTTAGGGATAATTTTTTTTGCTTCTTGGAGGGGGGAAGGCAGGGCAGTTGGGGTTAAGTGCCTTGCCCAAGGTCACACGGCTAGTACATGTTAGGTGTCTGAGGCCGGATTTTTTTTTTTAAAGCAATTGGGGTTAAGTAACTTGCTCGAGGTTACACGGCTAGTCATTATTTATGTGAGGGTGCTCATTTTCTGAGGCCGGTTTTGATCCCGGGTCATCCCAACTCCGAGGCCGGCACTCTTACTCACTGCGCCACCTAGCTGCCCCCTGAGGCTGGATTTTAACTCAGGTCCTCCTGACTCCAGGGCTGGTGCTCTATTCACTGCACCGCGTAGTCACCCTGTGTCAGGGATATTTTTTTTTTTTTAGGGCAATTGGGGTTAAGTAACTTGCCCAAGGTCATATGGCTAAGTTTTTGTTTGTGTGTGCATTAAGTGTTGAGGTCGGATCTGAACTCAGGTCCTTCTGACTCCAGGGTTGACGTTCTACTTACTGTGCCACCTAGCCGCCTCTTCAGGGATATTTTTGAGGCATTTCCTGTTTCGTTTTGGGTTGACAAGATGTCTTCTGGGGTACCTTCCAATTAAAAATGTTAAGATTCTCTAACACTGATTGAGAGAACCAAGGAAGTCTTCACATAGAAGGTGGCACTTGGGCTGGACTTTAAAATATGAGTAGAAATTCAACGGGAAAAAAAAAGGAGAGAGGAGGCATTCTTGGCACTGAGAACAGTGGGAGCAAAGGTATGGAGGTAGAAGATCTTGGTGTGTGTTTAGAAAGTAGTCCAATTTAACTGTGTGTACTTGTGTGTGTGTGTGTGTGTGTGTGCATGTAGTACAATGAGATGTCTGGTAGGATGGTGTAGCAGCAAGCACCCCAATATCCCCAGGGTAGCTGCCAATATAGGTTCTTAGATCTGCTTTTCAAAAGGAAAGCAACTCAAAATGGGTTAACAAGCTTACTTTAATCAAACAAACATACATTACCTAGTTCAGGGGAAAAAGGTCAGCACCCCAAACTTCAGAGTTACAGAACTTACAGATCAAACAGACAGGCTTCCAAACTGTCCCAACATTATATCAATACCAAATCACAGTTACCAGAGAGGGAAGCATCAACATCTGGGTTTTCAAAGCCGGGGGGCTCTCAACAACGGCTTCCCAGAGTCTCATCTGGTCAAATCACACAACACTTCTCAAAGTGAGCCCCAAAGCAAAGCCTCTCCTCAGGGCTTATATAACCTTCTCTTGGCTCAGAGAATGTAACAACCTCCTTGACCCACTGCCCAATCACAAAGTATCAAGGTGTGGGCTTTCCTGAAAAACAAGCCTCCCACCACAGGCTCCAGGTGCACTTAAGCTAGGGGCAGGGAAGATCTTTAAATCTGCATTTCCATTACAGATGGCAACAGATTATCGATGGCCTTGAATGCAAGGTTAAAAGAGCTAAGACTTTCTTTACTGGCAATAGAGAACCACAGATGAATTCTGACTACAGAAGCAACATGACCATGTCTATGAGTTTATAATCTGTCAGCAGAATCACTGCAGAAAGCATCTAGTCCAAACTGTACTTGAACAAGAATGACCTCTACAACATACCTCCTAAGGGGTCCCACCTTAGCCTTTTCTTGAAGACCTCCCAGGGAGGAGGAATCTATTAGCTCTATATGGATCCAACCCATTACTCTTTTGGAGAGCTCTAATTACTAGGTAGCTTTTCCTTACATGGAGCAGAAATCTGCCTCTCTGTCACTTACACTGGTCATGGAAGTATGAATTTCTAGCACGACAGAGAGTGGAGGTAGACATATGCTTTAGATGTCTATTGTAGTCTGAGAGGAGAGTGAGGGGCTGTACCAGGGCAGTGGCCAAGGGAATAGAGCATGCAGGCTGTCCCTCTGTGCTTCTCCCTGCAATGAGTCTATTTTCCCTGTGTCTCAGTGATGTCAGTCTGTTTCAGATTATTCCAATCAAGCTCCTGGAACAGAAGCTGTTCAGTGACTTTGCAAGTTGTTTTTTTTTTTTTAAAGGGCCAGCCTAATTCTATCATAAATCCAAAATAATATTGCTCAACAGCCATTTCACAATTATGAGCAAATAGATTTCCATATACCACATAACCGTTCCCTGGAAGAAAGTGCAGGAGAAACAAGGTTATGTTGAATTTTTAAGATAACCAAGTACCAGTGTACTCATCCATCCTCAGTTCCAAATGTGTCAAGGCTCTATGTGCTTGGATGGCTTCCAGAGTTTTAATAGCAGGAAGAAAAATACCATGTCTTTTTCCTTCCCCTCCTTCTCTACCTATTCTTTCCTATCCCACATCTCCAAAAGCTACTGGGAATCTCTAAGCCACTTCCCAAGTCAGTCATACTGGCATCACAGTCCCCAGAACCATCATCTTCTAGGTGTGACCCAAAGTAAAATTATCCAAAAAATTAAGCTGATTTTTTTTTCATCTTATAAGAATGCTGCAGGGATCTGGGCAAATCTTCACCTAGGAATTGTGTGTGTGTGTGTGTGTGTGTGTGTGTGTGTGTGTGTGTGTGTGTGTGTGTGTGTGTGTGTGTGAGAAACACAGAGCACTTAGAGGAAGCTTGGATTTTGTATTTCCTCTTTGCACTTTAAATGGGGGCCCAGATTAATTCAAACACTAAGAAGTTCTAACTAGAATGACCCAGCTCTGTGTTTTGTGTGAAAGTTTTGGCCTCAGCCCATCTTCTCTGGTTTGACTTAGCAAACAAAATGCTTTTGGCAAAATGAGTGGTCCAGGCCATATGTGAAAGAGAACACTTCCCCCTCCCCCCAAAAAAGAGAGAAAGAAAAGAAGAAAAATCTTTCAAGAGGGCCTGGTGGTGCTCATTAGTAGTTGGGAGGAGAAGGAAATATCAGTTTTCAAGCAGAGCTAGGGGCTTGAATCACTGAGCACCCACTTCAGAAGTGGGTCTGCCAATCATATGGTGAGTGAAAACCAAATGAATGGGAGATTTGTTGCAAGGCAGAAAATTAAATTACGCTTACAGTCACACAATGTAGAGCAGATCAAACTTTGTGTGGATAATGACAGAGTGTAGCGTAGGGGTGAAATATGGCACATCTAACTTCCAAATTGACTTCCTTTTCGTTCATTTAAAAATAGTTGCTGAATATCCAATTCTCTCTAAAGGGCCACAGATAATTTTTGAAGGGGACAAGAAGATGCATTTTGCAGAGAGGTCTCATTCAACCTATAATCTTGTGTTAACCTGTAGCTATCATTTAGACAGAAGACTTTCATTCTTCATTGGATAAAACACAGCTAGGTCTGTGTAGGTGTGATTGGCCCTGGAAAAGATTAATAATACATAGTCACATTTTTAGCTTAGAAATGCCCTTTTCAAATCAACTGAACTATAGCAGTTGACAATAGAAATCATCCTTTTAACCTATGTGGAAAGGGATAGATGACCTTTTAGGTCTAAAATCAGTTAATCAGTAAACAAGCATATATTAAACACTTACTATATATGTAGTAGGAGCAATAGCCTAACCACTCCTACCACTCAAAGCAGGCTAATTTTTACTTAATAGGTATTGAAACCATTTGAATATTGGTTGGTTCAGGCTGTTGACATCCCTTCTTGGTCAACTGAGTATAAAGCAGGCCTGAGGAGTTCCTGAGCATTCTGATGCTTGGCTGATATGGATCATGATGGGTCACTCAGGTAAGGGCACTTTGCTCAGCTAAATCAACAGCACATGTCTTCAATGCCAATCCTTGTTGAATATTCTCCTACTGCTGTGTCTAAGTAAATATCTTTTTCTTAATTATTGAATGACTTATAAGCATCTCATTTTGTTCCAGTATTGAATCTAAACTACCAGGGGAATGGATTGAGTCAGGCCTATCCCAGAATAGTGTGCCAGGCATTATGTTAGACTCTGGCATTTATAAAACCAAAAATAGGGGCAACTAGGTGAATAGAGCACTGGCCCTGGAGTCAGGAGGGTCTGAGTTCAAATCTGACCTCATATACTTAATACATACTAGCTGTGTGACCTTGGGCAAGTCACTTAACCTCAGTTGTCCTGCCTTCCCCCCTCCAAAAAAAATTTTTAAGTCCCATTCTTGTTTAAGGAACTTATATCCTTCTCTTTTTTTTTCACTTAAATTTTCAAAAATGTTTACATCTCTTTTTTTCTAAAAATATCTCTCCTCTACCAAAAAGTCATAGATTTTAACAAAAACTAAAGAAAAAAAGAGAAAAAAAGCAACTCAATAAAATTAGTCAATATATTAGTTGTTTGATGATACATGGCAGTATTTTATATCCATAGCCCCCCACTTCTGCAAATAGAGGAAGGAGATGAATTTTTTTCCATTTCTTTTTTGAAGTCATGCTGGGTCATTATAATTACACAGAATTCAATGGTATTTTTTTTGTAGTGTTGTTCTTAAGAAATTTTATCCTATTAGGAGAAAAAAAAACATTTTTGTTCAGTTTTCAGTCATGTTCAACTCTTTATGACCTCATTTAGGGTTTTCTTGGCAAAGATGCTGCAGTGGTTTGCCATTTCCTTCTCCAGCTCATTTTACAGATGAGTAAACTGAGACAAACAGGGTTAAATGACTTGGCTAGTGTCTGAGGCCAGAAAAATTCATGTATGAATAAACACAAAATTCATGCAAAGAAAATACAAGATAATTTTTTCAGGTGGCATCAGCAGCTAGGGCATAAGGAAAGGTCTCATGTAGAAGGTGGCGATTAAGATAACTTTTGACAGAAGCTAAGGGGTGAGAAGCCAGAACTATGTAAGGACAATAGAGTTGTCAATCATCACTAGTTGTATGTCCCAGTGCCATCTAAGTGGCACAGTAAATAGAGTGCCTGGCCTAGAGTCAGGAAGACCTGAGTTGGAATCTGGCCTCAGATGCTTACTGGCTCTGTGACCCTGGGCAAGTCACTTAACCCTGTTTGGCTCAGTTTCTTCATCTGTAAAATAAACTAGAGAAGGAAACGGCAAACTCCAGTATCTTTGACAAAAAAAAAAAAACAAAAAAACCCCCAAAACTGGGTCACAGAGTTGAACAGGACTGAAATGACTGAACAACAAAGGCAGCTTGATGATTCTCTGCTCCCAGTGACTCATTTAGTACCGGCACCTGATCTGCTTAGCACACTGAAGTTTAGAACTCAGGAACTCAGCCAATTGGCCAGCCTCAGTCTTCCTGGTATTAGGGATTATAGAGGATTGCACCATATTCTTTTTTTTTTTTTAATTTGGCTTCCCTGTCGTTATTGTCCCTGGAAGTTGGATTTCTGTACATGATCTTTAGATAACAGAGGATCATACAGCTAAGTGGTGCAGTGGATGGATCACTGGGGCTGGAGTCAGGAAGACCTAAGGTTAAATCCTGGCCTCAGATACCTATTAGCTTGTATGACCCTGGGCAAGTCATTTAACTCCTGTCTGTCCTCAACCATAAACTGGGGATGATCATAAAAGCATTTACCTCACAGGGTTGTTGTGAAAGACAAATGAAAAAAAATGTTTGGAAAAGTATTTAGAAAAGTGCCTAGAACATAGTAGAAACTTAGTAAATACTCTTTTCCTTCCTTCATTGTGGCCAATATTTACGTGAGTTTCCTTGGCAGGAATAAGATAATTGCTGATCAAATGTACATTGACAAACAATACCAAATGGGAAAAGCCTGGAAAGTACTTTATGTAAAAAGTCTTTCTAAGGAACCTCTAATGATAGTCTCCCAATGTTGGAAGGTAGGAAAAAAAACAGGTATGAAAAATAGGCAGTTGCCTGCTGTAGTTAATGGTATAAATTAGAAGCAATCAATCAGTCAATCAAAAAAGCATTTATTATGTGCTTAGAGACACAAAAAACTAAAGATCTCAATTTTTTGCAAGTAGGGAAGGCAATGAAGGTGTTCCAATGACCTGTAATGACTGTATTTCCTCCAGAGCTAATTTATATCTATGTGTATACAAAGTCAAGTTGATGAAAGGATTGGAGGAATGGCTCCATTTACAATAGAAAACAAAAGAATGGAAGAAATGTTTCAAGAAGAAAACCTGGAAGGAAGGAAGAAGGAAGGAAGGGAGAGAGGAAGGGAGGGAGGGAGAGAGAGAGAGAGAGAGAGAGAGAGAGAGAGAGAGAGAGAGAGTGAAAAAAAAAGAGTGAAAATAATATGCTTGGTCTGGATTCAGATGACATCAGTTCTTTCTCTGGAAGCAGATAGAATTTTTCACCATAAGTCCTTTGGGATTGTCTTGGATCATTGTATTGCTGAGAATAGCCAAGTCATTCACAATTATTCATCATATAATATTGCTGTAACTGTGTACAATTCTCCTTGTTCTGCTCCCTTCACTTTTTATCAGTTCATGTAAGTCTTTCCAGGCTTTTCTGATATCAACCTGCCTGTCATTTCTTATAAATTCTAGCTATTATTAAGGAGCATGAAAATGACCATATATTGACCCAGGGCATGTATCTAGAATGTAATAGTCTCTCAAGATTTGTCAAACCTAATTGCCATTATCTACTTATAGTGATTTATGTGAATATAAATGATTCTACTAGAAAGAAAAAAGAATAAATCCCTAATGATTGTGAAATTCTGAATGGAAAACCAAAGACCTGAAGCACCTAGGTGATATTTTCAACAGAACTGTTGAACAAAGATAGAGACCTTAGAAAATAGCGGAGAACATGAGAAATGACCAAAGAGATAATATCCAGAAAAAATGAATTTATTTCTGGATAAGAAATCTGAAATCATGAGTTCTTGGTTAGATAGAGTAGACCTATTAATGTTTAGGATGACTATATCTGTCTTTTTTACAATTCAGAATCAGCATAGTGAGTGAAAAGTATGCTGGACTCCAAATTCAGAGAAACCTATCTCCAATATTTATCAGCTGTATAACCCAGGGCAAGTCATTTAACTTTTCTGCCTCAGTTTACTCAAAATGAGTATAATAAAAACTACCCCCCATTGTCACCATGATCAAATAACGTAATGTAGATAAAGCACCTTATAAACCTTAAAGCATTAAAAAAAAAAAAGGGAACTACATAATCATCATGAACTATCTAAAGGGTTTTACTTTGAAAATAGAGAGAAGAAAAAAATGCCCAATGAAAATTGCTAAGCTACAGAATATTAGTAACAGGTATGACATTAGAAGAAAGATAGTGGTGATGTAGGAGGATATAATCCATGAAAAGGGACAATAATAAAGTTAATAACCTCTATTTATGTTCAAATATGTAGAGTACAGGTAATAAAGTGAATTAGAGCTAAGTACAAAGATATAAATTCAATATCTGAGGGCTAAGAAATTCAGTGGGTTGTGACTTTTAACTGGAACATGACAATGTAACACCCCAGGAGTTATTCCCTCAATTTATCTTTGCAGGTTAGGTTATCTGGATGACAACTACCCTAAGTTCAGGCGTTCTGTGGATCCAAACATCTAAAATTATTGCTTGTGAGTCCAAATCAACATATTTATTTTTCAATGCCTACCTCCACCCCTCAAGGATATAATTAGCTTAGAGTGAAAGCATTTGCTAGAGAATTTTTAATAAGTTAATGTTTTAAATAGGTATTGTAGTTTTGTCAAAGACCTTTTCTGTATCTACTGGCTTGATCATGTGATTTTTCACTTGTAATTTGTTATTAATATAGTCTAATATATTTATAATTTCCCTGATTTTAAGCCAACCTTATATTCCTGGTATAAATCCAACCTGACTGTAATGTATAATTTTTAAAATATGTTGTAGCTTCCTTGATAATATTCAATATTTTCAGCAATATTCATCAATGATATTGGGTCTACAGTTTCTGCTTTCTTTACACCTGGTTTAGTTATTTTAAATCATATTTATATCACAGGAGAAATTTGATAAGATTCCTTCTTTTTCTGTTTTTGCAAAAAGTTTATATGATTTTTTAATTAATTGTTCTTTGAATATTTGATAAAAGTCACTTGTAGATCCACATAATCCTAGAGTTGCTTTTTTTTTTTTTTTTGCTTTTTGGGGGGCAATTGGGGTTAAGTAACTTGCCTAAGGTCACACCGCTAGGTTTTTGTTTGTGTGTGTTAAGTGTCTGAGGCCTAATCTGAACTCAGGTCTTTCTAACTCCAGGGCTGATGCTCTACTCATTATGCCACCTAGCCGCCCCGATTTTTTTTTTTTAATTTGGGAGTTCATTTATGTCTTGTTTTATGTCTTTTTCTGAAATTGGCTTACTAAAATTATCTATTCCTTGTTCTGTTAGTATGGATATCTTATGTGTTTGTAAGTATTCATCTATTTCATCTAAATTTTCAATTTTGCTTATATATAATTAAGCAAAATAGTTTCTGGCAATTTCCTTTATTTGTTATAATTTCTTTTTCACTTTGATACTGGCACTTTTGTTCTATCAGATATTTTATTAGCTTTTTTAAAAAATAGTTTCTAATTTTATTTATCAATTCAATGAGAATTTTATTTTCAAATTTGAGAGTCTTTTTATTTTCAGAATTTCTATTTTATATTTAGGTTTTTGGATTTCTTGCTTTTTTTTGTTACACACATAATTCATCGATCTATTTTTCTCAATTGCTTTGTTTTAGTCCAGTCTAAAGATGGTAGAGCGGAGAGTATGGGAGGGGATGTTTTTGTACTTACTATATTCTCTCAGAAATTATCCCTTTTAAGACAATTTATGTTATTGACTCTTTGGTCATATTGAAGAGATATTACTTGGCATTGGTGACAGTGTTTGGATGAAATATACTGGATTGGGGGCCTGAGCCAGTAACATCAAAAGAACCTTACTGCCCCTTAGGGATACCCCTAGAATCTTGATGGGAAACATATTTGGCAAGACCTAGGAACTCAACCTGCTAAAGCATGTGTGGGTTTGTGGCACATTTTGTTTATGGCCAATCCCTTTCTGATTATATCCTCCACTACCTTCTCCCTGTTTCCTCCTGTTTCCCTGTTGAGTTTGAGTGTGTGTGTATGTGTGAGAGACAAAGACAGAGAGACAGACAGAGACAGACAGACAGACAAAGAGAGGGGGAGAGAGAGAGACAGAGAGAGACAGAGACAGAGAGAGACAGAGAGAGAGAGAGACAGAGAGAGAGAGAGAGAGACAGAGAGAGAGAGAGAGAGAGAGAGAGAGAGAGAGAGAGAGAGAGAGAGAGAGAGAGAGAGAGATCAACTCTACTTTGCCTGGTTCAGATGAAATTGAAGTGCATGTGATACCCATCCAGCTTCCTCTGTGCATGTATAGTCTTCTTCTCATGTACCCTGAGATAAGTTGCATCCCATTTTCTTCCTCTCTTTCTCATTGTATTCCATTTATCTCATCATTGCCAAAGTTTAAGCCTTGAACTTTTCTCTTCTGCTTTTGATATAACTTTGCATATATAGAATTATGTTGAATAACAGTGGGGGTAAAAAGGTATCCTTACTTTATACTTTTAAGGTAGCTTTTGGTTTAAGATAAATACTTTAAATCTTATTAAAGTTGGCCCTTCAGTGATTATGCTTTGTAGAGTTTTTAAGATAAATGAATGCTAGATTTTGTAAAAAGTCTTTTTCTTCATCTATTGATAAAGTTCTGTGGTTTGGGATGATTTAAAATATGTTGCTATGTTAATTGTTTACTAAGTGTCAACAGTTCTTGCATGCCTGTCATAAACCTAACTAGGTCATAGTGAAATTTTTAAAATATGTACTTTGCCCTTGTCCTTTTGCTAGGATTTTATTTGAAAAATTTAAAGTAATATGCATTAGTGATATTAATCTATAGTTCTGTTACTTTGCTTTACTCTTCCCTGCATTAGGTATTAGGATTAAATTTGTCTCACAAAAGGTACGTGGTAGAGTATTCCTTTTCACAGTTTTTGAGTATGACCTGTATCATATAGCCATTAATTTCTCTTTAAACATTTGATAGAGTTTACCTTTAAATCTATTTGGACTATGGTATGGGGGAGGGGTTTCCCTGTAGTTTCTTTACAATTCATTCAATTTAATTTTCTGAGATTGTAATAATTAAGTTCTCTATTTCATATTCTATTAAACTTGAACATTTTACATTTTTTGTTGGTGATCATTACTTTCTTTTAAATTTTTAATTTTCTGGCACAAAATTGTATATAGGTATTTGTGATAGTCATTTTTTTAACTTCTCTGTCGTAATTTTGCCTAATCCATTTTGGAGGGTAATTTTATTTTCTGCCCTCTTCTTTTTGATCAGGTTAGCTAAACCTTTAACAATTTTTTTTTTTCTCAAAGAACTAGCTTTTGGAACTCTTTATCAATTGTATAGTCTTTTTGTTTTTACTTTGTGTTAGTTTATTGTTTCTTATATTTTAAAAAGATTACATTTTGATTCATTAATTCTCTCTTTTTCCATTTTGTTGATATTTATTTTTACAGATATGACTTCCTCTGGGGACGGTTTTAGCTATATCCAGAAACTCTTGTATTTGGTCTCATCATTTTCAGTCTATCTCACATAGTTATTGTTTCTATGATTTGTTCTTTGACCCACTCAAAAAATTCAGGATGCCATTATTAAGTTTCCATTTAGGTCTCTATTTTTTTTTTTTTTGCTTGTCTTCCCTGTGCTACTATTTTTATTGTGCTGTAGTCTATAAAAGATCTGTTTAGCATTTTTTCTTTTTTATGTTGATCTATAATTTCTCTGTGCCCTAGAACATGATCTATTTTTTTTTTAACTTTTTGGAGGGGGGAAGGTAGGATAATTGGGGTTAAGTGAATTGCCCAATGTCACACAGCTAGTAGGTGTTAAGTGTCTGAGGTAAAATTTGAACTCAGGTCCTCCTGACTCCAGGGCGGGTGCTCTATTCACTGCACCACCTAGCCACCCCAACATGATCTATTTTTGCATAGGTAACATGTAACGTTGAGCAATATGAATATTCTGTAATATTCCCATTAAGAAGATACCATAAGTATTTCTGCTCCAAATTCACAAATGGTTTATTCAGTTCTACATTTTTTATATCTTTCTACTATTGTTTATCTACTATTTTATCTAGTTTATCTACTATTGTGTTTATTAATCTCTGACAAACATTAAAACTTCCTAAAGTTATTGTGCTACCATTAAAGTATTTTTTATAACTCAGTTAATTTTTCCTTTGTGAATTTAGATGCTATGCTATTTGTTGCATGTTTAGTATTGATACTGGTTTATTGCTTATGGTTCCATTAAGCATAATTTTCCTTCCTTAGATGTTACATTCTTCTGTTAAAGGAACATTTAACATTTCTGTTAAAGGTGAGAATTTCTCTATGTCTCCTCACTTCTTTTTTCTTCTATTTTTTTTCCTTTTTTGGGGGGTAAGGGGGAGGCAATCTGGGTTAAGTGACTTTCCTAGGATCACACAGTCATTAAGTGTCTGTGGTCACATTTGAACTCAGGTCCTCTTGACTCCAGGGCCAGTGCTCTATCCACTCTGCCACCCACCTTCCCCTTCTTCCTCCTTGGAGTGATTCTTCCATTTAGTTATGAAACACGTTTTTTTCTCTGCTAACCTAAAATGTAGAGATGAATTCGGCCAGACCCTACTTTCATTTTTTCCCTCTATAAAGGAAGTCAGTTCGTATTTAGTGCATACACAGATGGTCAATTTAATTCAACAAGTATTTACTAAGTCCCTACTACATGCAAGGCTCTGTGCTAGGTATGTGGAAAGGAAGAGAGGTAAATAACAAGACAAAAATGAAAGATACTTTTACAGTCTATACAGGGATTTGACATCTGTGGCTTACCTATAATAGGACATTTTCAGCTTCAGCTTAGTTCCCTAGGGAAGTAGTGGATAAAAAAGTAAGCTTGTACCTCCAGACCTGGACATATCTGGTGTACCAGCATAGATTGAGAGTAACTCTAGTCTGTTCAAAGTATTAACAGAATATTAGGAATATGAACTGGAACTCAATGCCTGGACTATCTAGAAATCCTTGGGTTTTGTTCAGATAATTAACAAAGGAAAAAAGCCAATGGTGGAAAAGATATCAAAGGAGGAGTATTGAATGAATCCTCCATCTCAAGAGAGAATCCAGAAATTTGACTTGTTGATTCTTCAGTGCCTAAGGAATGGAATGACCAATTTAAGGATAAGTTCAATTTGAGGAGTGGTGTTTTCATTGCACAAATAAGATGCATCCAAGGAGAAATATAGAGAATCTATATCAATGTTTCCCAATTGTTTTGAAATAGATTTCAGAAGATATATCTTCTTGGGGTTGAAGACATCAAAAAATATTTGCGGTATCTCCAAGTCAATGGCATAATCATAGTGTCCTGATGTTCATATGCCTCATCTAAGATGGTATGAAGAAAGAACCTTGGAAAATGCAGACATCTGAGAACTATCGGGCTTTGAGTGAGAGAACTAAAATATACCAGCACACCAAGCTGTGTTTTCAAGATACCCTAAACTGTTTGCTAGGCAACTGGGCATTTCCAGTGTTAGATCTGCACAGTGGGTATGATCAGATTCCGACTGCAGAGGAAATAAAAGAGAAGATAGTCTTCATCTGCCTACCAGGATTCAACCACTTTGAGTATATACCCTCAAGGAATCTTAAATTCTCCTGACATTTTTCAATAACTTTTAGAAAAGGTAATCGGATATGGCTAATGTGGAAATATGTTTCTCATGATGTCATAAGCAGAATGGGTATCATATTCCTTGCCTTCTTGATGGGTAGGGAAGAAGATGGAGAGAAGGCGAAAATTTAGAACTGAAAATAAAAATTTTAAATAAAAAGAGAAGGTAGTTGGAAACATGAATTACTGGGAGGCATTCCTGTATCCGATGCACTGCTGAATGTTCTCATTGTCTTTCAGAAGATTTTGGGAAAACATAAGGACAAAGCTAGAGAAAAAGATCTTTTGGATGGAAGCTAATGGTCCAAAGCTATCAGTTTCTAAGTACCAGTTATTTTAAAATGTTTGATTGATGCTCTTTTTAAAAAATCACTATCATTTCCCAATGGTTTTCCCCTTATTCCCCACCAAGAGAACTCTGGTAACAAGTAAGCTCAGTAGGAAGCTCTGAGAGAGACCCAGGGGAGCAGGATGGCTTTGGAGCTGCTATGTTGAATTTGTTACACATTTAATTAAAATAACTACTCTATACATAATAGAAGTTCATAGTTTCGTAGAGAGTCCACTTTTCCTATGCTTCTTTGTTAATGTTTTTCATATTCATGGTAATCAAAAGAAAAATTTAAAAATACAATGAAGCAAAGCAAAATAATACATTAACTATATCTCAAAATATTATTTGCATTCTGACAAATGCCAGCTCCACAGAGCTTCTGTTAAGTCCATGGGTCACCTACTATTTTGCAAGGGATGAAAGTACTGAGCCTGAGAAGATAAACACACCTGTCAGCTGGTCACACTGGAAAAGTCTTCAAAAGGAAAAAAAGAAAGGCAATAAGCATTTATGTAGCATCTACTTTGCCAAGGCAGTGTGCTAAGTACTTTACAAACATTATCTCATTTGATCTTCACAACCACCCTGGGAGGTAGATGATATTTTCCCATTTTACTTTTTGAGGAAGTTGAGGCAAAAAAAGGTTAAGTGACTTTTCCAGGGCTATGCAGTTAATAAGTATCTGAAGTCAGATTTGAACTCAGATCTTCATGACTCCAGTCCAGCCCCAGTACTCTCTCCACCATATCACCTACGAGGTGCTTTTGAGCATGAAAAAAATTTTCCCCAGAGCTGAATGCCCACTGCCAAAAATGTGTTATGTACTTGTAATGCTATGCACAAGCAGCTTTCCAGAAGAAGGTTACTACGAATAGCTTTTAAGGTTCTGATTACACAGTATAGTGATCACTCTATTCCATAATAAATCAAAACTTTCACAGAAAATCAAGGTACAGCATTCACAACATTAAAACTTATCACAGAAAATCACAATATGATATTCACAACATGGTATCAAAATACAATAGTAAAAAGTCTTCCACTTATGAGGCAACTAAGTTAACTCAATCAGTCACTTATTCAGCAAAGTCTTCCACTCTTGGGCCAAAGTCTTGATTAACTCAATCAGTCACTTGTTCATCAATCAATTACTAAGTATCATACACAAAACCCTCCACCCCTTAGGTCACTAGTAAACTATAATTCCATCATTACTCAGCATTCAATGAGAGGTCTTTTCATCTTGACTTGGGGCCTGTTCTCAGATTCCCTGGATCCCCTTCCATGGTCCCAGATTCTACCTGGATTCACCAGACTGTCACTGGGGTTCAATGGCAGACAGCTCCCAGTTCTTTGTCCAGCTCTCTGGGCAGATCCTGCTCCACATTGAATTTCCCAGGGTCTGGTCCATGTCAGATCCTTCACCATTTCTGCTCCAGGGAATTCAACCAAGCCACAAACAGACAAAGTCTCAGCATCCCAGTCATGCTTCAGTCCCCTGGCCTCCCGGCTCCTGGGCTCCTGTTCAGAAGAAGCTCCACCACAAGCTCCCAGGAAATTCTGGCTCAGTTCTCCATTCTTCTGTAGCTGCTCTGCCACCAGATCCTGGTCTCAAGAAAATTCTGACTGTGCCTCTCTGGGGTTTTTCTTATATACACAACAGCATTAGCTACTTCCTGTTTCAGCCAACCCTTTACTGTTCTGTTAGTAACAGGAGACAAGAGTTCATACCTTCTGTTTCCCCAACAGAGGTTTTATCAGTTACTAAGTGCTAAATACCTGCTACCTTTGACAATACAAAGGGATCTTCACATTCAAAATTACATCACCATTACAGTACTCTACCATCAAGGCTATCTTTCAGTGAACTCATTCCTGCATAATTGATTGAGATGAACTGAAAGCATAAGGGGAAAAAAAGTCAAGCTGACCTGATTTCTTTGGCACCATTTGGAGATGTTCAATGGAAAAGTGGGAACAGACTTATTTTAAGAACTTGGTCAGTGGCTTCAGATATTGTTAGTTTATGGGATCCTTTTTGTTACACAATGAAGTTAGACTAAAAGGCTTGTACCACAAGAGAGGTGACCATCAAAAGCTGACTGCAAGTGCAATTAGAGGATATAGTGACAGGGAGAGTTGCTGATTTGTGCACAAAAGGAGTTCTTGGCTATAAGAAGGGCTGTGACAGGTAATTTCAGAGACTATAAATGAAGGGGCCAATCAGGGAAGATACTGGCCAATTTTATGAGCTTTAGGGTTTGTTTTGGAACTTTGAGAACATCTGTCTATGGAGGGTGTTGGTGAATACATTGTCTGTTTGAAGATCTCCCCAGGAGGACTGGGGAGAGAATCTGTTAGATAATCTCCCCAGGAGGATTTCTGGTGCATTCTTAGTAACACTATTTCTTTTTTGAGGGAATAGACATGTTCTGGGCCAGTTTCAGTATTGAATAAAGACTATTATTTACTCATCTATTGTAACCTACAGCTACTCTTTTACTCCAGCTTATAAAAAGGGAGTGTTTTTTTTTTATGACTTAACCCTTTTTATCTTTTTTTTTTCCCCACCAGGGAGGTTTTGCTGAGATAGGAGAATACCTGTGGTCTGGGAGAGAGGGAGTACAGACAATATGGGACCTGCAAATGTTCTCATCCTTGTAACCTGGGAGTTTTATTGAGACATACTTGCAGAAGTAGTGGCATAATCTTTCAATTAGAGAAATGGTAATCATGGAGAAAGGAATTACATGGCCAGAAAGGTAGGAATTATTGAATCTTAGGCTTGTGGATAGAGGAGAGTGAGTTCTTGGACAGTCCTGGACCCTTGGAAAGAAAAGATCTTGACTAGAACTCTTATAGCCATGACCTGGGGGGATAGAAGAGGAGAGAGTAAAAAAAAAATGAAACAACCCAGTCTTTACCCTCCACTATTATATTCAGTGCCTCAAAGGAATTTATTTTCTCATATATTTGGCTCTTCTCTCTAATGAGGTAGGTTGTAAGCCCTCTTTGCTTGCCCATCCTGGGTGACTGTTGTCCATTTCCTCCTATAATTTCACCATAAGTGAATGTTATGTAGGACTTTCCCCCATTCTCCTAATATCACGAAGATGCCAGTGGGAGGTTGTACACTGGTCATCTTTTGCTTTTTGCCATGTGATAGATCTGAATTCTCTTCCTATCATACATTTTCTTGAGGCCATCTTTTATTCAAGTCTTCTTTGAAGTTCCTGAATTGTTATATGGTGTAGCCTGTTCATGCCTACCATACTTCTCTCTAATGCCCTATATTTAATAATCATGTCAGAGTTTGTGGTCTTGTGATATATAACACTGTTAGCATATTGGTACTTTAATAAAAATAGGCTTTCAGAGTGGAGTACTTGTCTAATGTTTCAGGCAGAGAGGAATGCAATATTTTATGGTCACAAGAGAGCAGGGTCCAAGTTGCTTTTTTAGGGTCAGAGGAAATGAGAGCATTCACAGTAACAGGGGAGCAGTTCTGGGGCATAGAGAAGTGCTTGTGGAAACTTGCAGGTCACAGCATGGGCCAGGAGAGCAGCAAGATCTCTCCTTAGATCATAGTACCTAGGAAGAACTGAAAACTTTCAGATACCTAGAATTAACTCTGAAAATAGCAACACACACACACACACACACACACACACACACAAAAACCCTGAAACTTGGGACAATGTCTCCTTGACCCCAGGAGCAGAGTCCAACTTTAGTATATAGTTGAAAGTCAAGAAATAGAATGGAAAATTGAACAAACAGCAACAACAACAAACCTGACTATAGAAAGCTACTATGGAGACATGGAAGATTAAGACACAAATCCAGAAGAAGAGGAAATCAAAACAGCAACAAGCAAAGCCTCAAAAAAAAAAAGTGAATTAGACACAAGCCCAAAAAGAATTCCTGGAAGAACTCAAAAAGAATTATAAAAATCAAACAAGAGGGGTAAGGGAAAGATTAGGAAAAGAAATGAGAATGATGGGCAAGAAAATTATGAAAAGAGAGTCAACAGCTTGGTAAAAAGAAGCACAAAAAATGCTAAAGAAAATAACACCTGGGGTGGCTAGGTGGTACAGTGAATAGAGCACTGGCCCTACAGTCAGGAGGACCTGAGTTCAAATTTGGCCTCAGATACTTATCACTTACTAGCTGTGTGACCTTAGGCAAGTCACTTAACCTCAATTGCCCTGCCCTCCCCCCTCCAAAAAAAGGGAAAAAATAAAAAAGAAAATAGCACCTTAAAAAAGCCAGAATTGGACAAATGGTACATAGATAGATAGATATAGATGTAGATATAGATATGGATATGGATATAGATAGGGCAAAAAAGCCACTGAATAGAACTCCTTAAAAAAGTAGAATTGGCCAAATGGAAAAAGATGTACAAAAGTTTGCTGAAAAAAATAACTCATTAAGAAGTAGAATTAGTCAGATGGAAAAGGAAAAGGAAATTATTTTCTTCCTCTCTGAAGAAAATAATTCCTTAAAAATTAGAAGAGGGCAAGTGGAAAGCTAATGACTATGAATCATCAAGAAACAATAAAGCAAAGTTCAAAAAATGAAAAATAGAAAGAAAAAAGGTAAAATATCTCATCTGAAAAACAACTGATCTAGCATAGATCAAAGAGAGAGAATTTAAGAATTGTTGCATGACCTGAAAGTCAGGATCAAAGAAAAAGCCTAGACATCATATTTGAAGAAATGATCCAGGAAAACTGCTTTGATACCTTTGAACCAGATGGTAAAATAGAAATTGAAAGAATCCACTGATGACTTTCTGAAAGAAATCCCAAAATGAAAACTTCCAGGAATATTATAGCCAAATCCCAGAGCTCCCAGATCAAGGAGAAAATAATGCATGCAGCCCAAAAGGAATAATTCAATTATTGTGGAGCCATGGTCAGAATAACACAGTATCTAGCAGTTTCTTCATTAAAGGACTGGAGGTCTTGGAATATGATATTCCAGAAGGCAAAAGAGCTAGAATTACAACCAAGAATCATATATTCAGCAAAACTGAGTATAATTCTTCAGAAGAAAAAATAACTTTTTAATGAAAGAGGACTTTCAAGCATTCTTAATGAAAAAACCAGAGCTGAATAGAAAATTTACTTTCAAATGCAAGACTCAAGAGAAGCATAAAAAGGTAAACATGAAAGAGAAGTCATAATTCAGTAAGATCAAACTATTGACATCACTATGTGGGAAGGTGATGCTTGTCAACTCCTAAGAACCTTTTCATTATTAAAGCAGTTAGAAGAACTATATATAACAAAAGGGAATGAGTTTGAGTGGATTATTTTAGGACAATCTCCTTAAAAAAAAAAAGAAGGGGTGAGAAAGAATGATGGACTGGGAAAAGGAGAAAAGGACTGAAAGAATAGGGAAAATTCTTGTCATATAAAAGAGATATAAAAGGAAGAGCTTCTATAGTTGAGGGGATGATAGGGGTATGGTAAGACATGCTTGAACCTTACTCTCATTGGAATTGGTTCATAGAGGAAATAACATACACACTCAGTTCGGTACAGAAATCTATCTTACCCAACAGGAAAATAGGAGAGAAAGTGGTAAGGCTGATAGAAGGGAGGGCACATTAAGGGAAGCGGTGGTCAAAAGCAAACCAGACTTTTGAGGAAGAATAGAGTGAAAAGAAATGGTGAAAGAAGGATAAATAAGATAAAATAAGGATAAAAAAATATAAAAAATACAAAGTTAGTCATCATAACTGTGAATGTGAACAGGATGAACTCACCCATAAAATTAAAGTGGATAATAGAATGGACTGAAAACCAGAATGCAGCAGCGTGTTGCTTACAAGAAATGTACTTGAAACAGAGAGAAACACAACAGAGTAAAGTATGGGGCTGAAGCAGAATTCATTATGCTTTAGTTGAAGTTTAAAAAAAAGAAGTAGGAGTAGCAATCACAATCTCAAAAATAAAAATAAATCTAATTAAAAGAGATAAACAGGGCAACTACATTTTGCTAAAAGGTACCATAGACAATGAAATAATATCAGTAACTAAACCTTTATGTACCAAATTATATAGGATCCAAATTCTTAAAGGAAAAAAGAGTTGCAGGAGGAAATAGAGAGTAAAACAATACTAGTGGGGACCTCAACTTTCCCCTTTCAGAACTCAATAAATAAAATAAAAAAAGAAATGAGAAATAAGTTAAGGAGATGAATAAAAGTTTAGAAAAGGTAGATATGATAGACATCTGGAGAGCACTGAATGGGAATAGAAAGGGATATAGAAATGGGAATAGAAACCTTTTTCTCAGCTGTACATATAACCTTAACCAAAATTAACCATGTATTAGGCAATAAAAATGTCACAAACAAATGTAAAAGAGCAGAATTATTAAACGCATCCTTTTGAAATCATAATGCAATAAAAACTGCATTCAATAAAGGGCCATGGAGACATAGATTAAGAAGTAATTGGAAACTAAATAAACTAATCCTAAAGAATGGGTGGGTCAAAGAGCAAATCATAGAAACAGTAAATAATTTTGTTAAAGAGACTGATAATAATGAGACAGCACACCAAAATTTATGGGATATAGCCAAAGTAGTAGTTAGGGAGAAATTTATATTTCTAAAAACTTAACAATGAAAAAAAAAATTAGAGAAAGAGCAGATCAGTGGATTGGGCATGCAACTAAAAAAAGAACAAATTAAAAATCCACAATTAAACACCAAATTGGAAATCCTGAAAATCAAAAGAGAGATTAATAAATTTGAAAGTAGGAAAATAATTGAACTAATAAAATAAGACTGAATAAAACTGGGAGATGGTTTTATGAAAACAAAAAGCAATAAAATTGACAAACCATTGGTTAATTTGATTGAAAATTAAAGAGGAAAACCAAATTACCAGTATCAAAAATGAAAAGGGTGAATTCACCACCAAAGGAAGATGAAATTAAAGCAATTTTTAGGAGGCATTTTGCCTAATTATATGCCATAAATCTAATGAATTAAGTGAAATAGAATAATATTTGCAAGAATAAAAATTACCCCAATTAACAAGAAAAATAAAACACTTAAATAATGCTATAATTGAAAAAGAAATTGAACAGACTGGGGCAGCTAGGTGGTGCAGTGAATAGAGCACTGACCCTGGAGTCAAGAGGACCTGAGTTCAAATCCAGCCTCAGACACTTAACACAAAAACCAGCCATGTGACCTTGGGTAAGTCACTTAACCCCAATTGCCCTCCAAAAAAAAAAAAGTAATTGAACAAACCATAAGTGAGCTCCCTAAGAAAAAATCTTCAGGACCCAATGGATTCACAAGTGAATTCTACCAAACATTTAAAGTACAATTAATTCTAATATAAACTATTTAGAAAAACAGACAAAGAAGGAGTCCTACTAAATTATTTTTATGACACAGATATGGTGTTGATACTTAAACTTAGAAAGAACAAAAACAGAGAAAGAAATCTACAGCTGAATTTCCCTAATAAATATTGATGCAAAATTTTTAAATGAAATATTAGCAAAGAGGTTAGGGCAATGTATCACAAAAATCATACACTAGATATTTAAACCAGGAATGGAGAGCTGACTCAATATTAAGAAAATCCACAGTATAATTGAATATCTCAATGAGAGAATCAACAAAAATCACATGTTTATTTCACTATTTGCATTGAAAAAGCTTTTGGTAAAACACAACACTCATATTTAAAACTCTAGAAAGCATAGGAATAAACAGAGCTTTCCTTAAAATAATCACTATCTATCTAAAACCATCAGCAACGGGCAGCTAGGTGGTGCAGTGAATAGAGCACCGGCCCTGGAGTCAGGAGGACATAAGTTCAAATCCAGCCTCAGACACTTGACACAAAAACTAGCCATGTGATCCTGGGCAAGTCACTTAACCCCAATTGCCCTCCAAAAAACAAAAATGAAATAAAATGAAATAAAATAAAATAAAACCATCAGCAAGTTTTACCTGTAATAAGGAAAAAGCTAGAAGCCTTCTCAACAAGACCAAGGATGAAGCAAGGAAATCCACTATCACTACTATTGCTCAATATTGTTCTAAAAATGCTAGCCATAGCAACAAGCTAAGAACAAGAAATTGAAAGAATTAGAATAGGCAATGAGAAAGCAAAACTATCACTCTTTGCAAATATGATCATATATTTAGAGAATCCTAGAGAATCAACTAAAAAACTAGTTGAAATAATTAACAATTTTGAGTTGGGGGGAGAAGCCAAGATGGCAGAGTACAAACAGCACTTCCAAGGTGCTCTGCCCCACACCACCTCCAAACAATGTAAAAGGGGAATCTGGACAACTTCTGGAGCCCCAGCACCCACAGAACGACACAGAGAAGCTAACCTCCTGCTGAGGACAGCCCAGCAGCCCTGTAGGGAGGGGCCAGTGCAGTGCTCTGAGAGCAGGCAGCACAGTGCGCTGGGAGCCAAGCCCAGGCCTGTGTGAGCCAAGGTTTTAGCCCCAAGGCGGCAGGGCCAGCAGCTTACTGGAGGGACCCCAGAACACCAGCAGCTATGACGATTCCAGAATTATCAGCACAGATATGCCTAGGACAAAGTGAGAGGTTAGTGCCCTATGGACTTTGGGAACAGTATTTGGGAATTGTGTTGGCTTCCTCCCCTGGGGGTGAAAAGCTGCTGAGGAAACGCGGCACAGAGGCCATTTTGCAGTGTCAGTGGCAGCTCCAGCTCCTGGTCTGTGAACTGTAGAGAGATCCAGTAATCAGTCTGGGGGTTAATCGCTCTTGCTTTAACCTGCTTGGATCTGGATCCTGGTCTTGGGGGGAGACCTGGGGTGGGTATCCAATTTGCCAGAGCGGGTGGAGGCTTTACAGAGGCCACCCAACCTGCGGAAGTTGTGAAGACCCCATGTTTAGGCGGAAGCTCCCCTGTCTGGTGGCAGAGTCCTGCTGTGGCAACAAGCCCCAAAATCAAGTAATTAAGTGGCAATATGCCTAGGCAAAGGAAACAAAATAAACAGAAAAATGCAACTTTAGACTCCTATTTTGGGGGCAAAGAGGATCAAAGCATGGAACAGGAGGGCTGTGAGGTCAGAACTCCTGCACCAAAAGCCCCAAATGAAAATACAAGCTGGCTACAGGCCATAGAAGACCTTAAGAAGCAGATAAGAGAAGTGGAGGGAAAATTGGGAAGAGAAATGACAAAGATGCAAGAAAAGAATGAAATGACAGTCAACAGCCTGACTAAGGAAAATAACACCTTAGAAAATAGACTAACTCAAATGGCAAAAGAGGCTCAGAAAGGCAATGAGGAGAAGAATGCCTTAAGTAGCCAAATTTGCCAGATGGAAAAAGAATCCCAAAAGCTCACTGAGGAGATTCATTGCTTCAGAGTTAGACTGGAGCAAATGGAAGCTAGTGACTTTATGAGAAACCAAAATGCTGTTAAACAGATCCAAACAAATGAAAGAATAGAAGGCAATGTGAAATATCTCATGGGAAAAACCACTGACCTGGAAAATAGATCCAGGAGAGATAATTTAAAAATTATTGGACTACCTGAAAGTCATGATCAAAGAAAGAACCTAGAAATCATCTTAAAGAAATTCTGAAGGAAAATTGCCCTGATGTTTTAGACCCAGAGGGGGAAATAGAGATTGAAAGAATCCACCAATCACCTCCTGAAAAAGATCCCAAAAAGAAAACTCCTAGAAATATTATACCCAGGTTCCAGAACTCCCAGATCAAGGAGA
This sequence comes from Gymnobelideus leadbeateri, assembly GCA_011680675.1. Taxonomy (NCBI): domain Eukaryota; kingdom Metazoa; phylum Chordata; class Mammalia; order Diprotodontia; family Petauridae; genus Gymnobelideus; species Gymnobelideus leadbeateri. The sequence goes on from WOXC01002530.1 coordinate 187,023, forward strand.
AAATACTACAAGCAGCCAGGAAGAAACAATTCCAATATTGTGGAAACACAATCAGAATAGCCCAGGACCTGGCAGCTTCTACACTGAGGGATCGGAGGGCATGGAATATGATATTCCAGAGGGCAAAAGAGCTGGAATTGAAGCCAAGGGTCACTTACCCAGCAAAACTGAGTATATTGTTTCAGGGGAAAATATGGTCATTCAGTGGAATAGAGGACTTTCAAGCATTCTTGAGGAAAAAACCAGAGTTGAATAGAAAATTTGACATTCAGACCCAAGAAGCAAGAGATGCTTGAGAAGGTAATCAGGGAAGAGAAATCAAAAGGAACTTATCAAAGTTGAACTATTTACATTCCTACATGGAAAAACAATAATGGTGTCTGATGAAACCTTTTTCATTATGAAAATAATTGAAGAATGGTATATGAACATATGAATACATATGTGAATGTGTGTATATATGTTTACAGGTATACATGGATAGAGGGCACAGGTTGAATTTGGTGGGAAGGGATGATACTTAAGGGGTGAAGAGGTGAGAAAGGAAAGTGACAAGAGGAGATGGGGAGAGACAAGGTAGGGTAAACTATCTCATGTAGAAGAAGTAAGGGGTAATTGCAGGGGAGGGGAAGAACAGGAAGACAAAAAGGAAAAACCCTATTCTCATTGAATTTTGCTCAGGGAGAGAATCACATACATACTAAATGGGATATCTCACCCTGCAGGAGAGTAGGGGGAAGGGGCATGAGAGGGGGGGATGATGGAGGGCAGGGCATTTTCAGGGGAGGGGAGGTTGGAAGTACCCACTTTCGAAGAAGGACAGGATCAAAGTAGGGAATGGACCAGGTAGGGGGTGGGATGGGTGGCAGGGAAATATAGTCAGTCTTTTACAATATATCTACTATGGTAATGTTTTGCATAGCTATACATGTACAACACATACTGAATTGCTTATCTTCCTAGATGGAGTGGGTGACAAGGGAGGAAGGGAATGGATCTGAAATTCGAAGTCTTAAAATTAAATGTTTTAAATGTAAATAAATAAATAAATAAAAAGTAAACCTCCCCAGGTAGATTCAAGATTATTTCTGAGCAGTGAGGCTGGAACCTGTCCAAGCAGGTACTTCCAGTAAAGAAAAATGGGGTGGGATGGGGAGAGGAAGATATCTTTGATACCAAATGATCAATATTCTTTCCTCCCTTCACTCATATTTCTCCCTTAATCCAAGTTCTCTCTCAGAAGGTGAATAATTAACTCATTAAACATGTATAATACATATAATATAAAATATATTATATAAATAATAAATTCATTAAAACATTAAAAAAATTAATTAACAATTTTATCAAAATTTCAGGATATAAAATAAACCCACATAAATTATCAGCATTTCTTTCTATCACTAACAAAATTCACCAGCAAGAGATAGAGAAATTTCATTTCAAATAACTACAGAGAATATAAAATACTTGGGAGTCTACCTCCTAAGACAAATCTAGGACTTAGATGAACACAATTACAAAACACTTTTCACACAAATAAAGCCAATATAATAAAAATGACAATTCTACTTGAACTAATCTACTTATTCAGTACTATACTACTCAAACTACCAAAAAATTTTTATCTTTGCTATTTGTGATTACTTATGCTAACTGATTTCTTAATGTTGGCATATCCTGGTATCCAATTATGAATGCAATTGGTCATAATGAGTATCTTCTATACATATTGGTAAAGTCTTCCTATGGAGATTTTGTTTTGAAAATTCACATAAATAGTAATTAAATTGGTTTGTGATTGTTTCCACTATTTATCCTTCCCTTCTTCATTTATCAGACACATATTTACCTCATAAAAGGAATTTGATAGATTTTATTCTTTTCCTAGTTTTCAAAAAAAAATTTTTTTTATGGAATGGGCATTAATTGTTTTAAATCACTTGCTAAAAACTTGTTTGTAAACCCATCTGATTTGCTTCCTCCCACCCTTTGAAATTTATGGTTGTTCACATTCTCCTTGCATTTACGAAATAATTGGCATGTATTAAATAAGTAGGTTACTTGGTTTTAATTTTCATCCTTAAAAGCAACGGAGGTCGCCGTGTAACCTTGAGCAAGTTACTTAACCCCAATTGATTTAAAAAATAAAAATAAAAATAAAAATAAAAATAAAAATAAAAATAAAAATAAATAAAAGCAACGGAGGTCTACCCCTATTTTTCCAATAACTTCAGAGATTTAAAAAAATTGGTCTATACCCATATGGTTCCATAGCACTTAGTGTCATAAGTAAACCCTCTATATCTTCTTCAACTAACTATGGGTAATCAGTTTCATACTCTCACTCCCCAAAACCAATTACTGCACTCAAAGACCCCCTAAGTATTGATAAGGAAATAAAGGTAAGAGATAACATCTTACTCCCCACTAATCTCCATCCTGGAATCCATAAAAATGAAGGAACATCTCTAATGCATGTCAGAGATGGCACTTTTTCTATATGAAAAGAAGAACTTGGGAAGCCATATTTGAAGTTGCCATTCCACTACAGTATGAAGAGTTAAAGCATTTTCCCAATCTAGCTGCAAATTTGGAGGTCTAAAGTATTACAGTACTATATACACATGGCTACAAAGAGTATCTTTTTTTTTTTTTGGAGGGCAATTGGGGTTAAGTGACTTGCCCAAGGTCACATGGCTAGTTTTTGTGTTAAATATCAAGAGGCCAGATTTGAATCTTCTTTGGACTTTCAAATTTTTGCATAGGTTTCCTTTTCTCCTCCCTAGTGCAGGCACAAGATTACCATGTAATCATTCATTTGGAGAAGCATTTACTGCCAAATCAAGGAAACAGGTAAGAGAATCTTATCAGATATGTTAAATTTTTTAATCCTTTGAACTCAAGGACTCCTCATTTCTATTTCTTCAATGAAATGCTGTACCTCATCATTAAAAAAAATTAAGTCCCCCTTTTTGTAATGTTATTTGGTCCTCGACATGTCGAACACCCATTGATCCTTTTATTAAAGAGGATATTTATGATATATAGGTATGTCACCCCTGATGTCTTTGACTGTTCTTGTTCCTTCTTACTAATTCTTATTTTCCAATATTTATCTTTCATTTATGTCACTGTCAAAATATGTCTTATCAGTTCTTCATAAAAATTTTCTTCCTCTTCTTTAATAGATCTTGGTATATAAGCTGCCGTCATTTTAAAGTTGTTTATTTTGTACGTATCATCAATTCTACTGCTTTCCTCAAGGTTACTCTCCATAAGTGTGTAGATGAGTCTCATAAAATATTTTTTATAGAAAGTAGGCATATAGGTCAGTTGTTTCCTTACTCAACTTTTTCAGTAGTAATAAGGACTAGTAATTTTTCTATGCCATCTGGGAAAGATATCTAGAAAATCCAAATTTGTTTTCCTTCCATTGTGAATCCAAACCACAGGGCGGTAGCAAAAACTGGATGCCTCAATGAGTCTTTGTTGTATAAAATGCAAACCACTGGAAAGATAGTGTGAAGGGAATTGTCCTAGTTACAACCCCAAGTTTATTTCCTTTCTGAGGGAGTTCCAAACTACAAGACTATGTTATAAGTCTGGAAGACTCTAGAATTCTGAGAACTATGGGACTCTTCAGACAGGGTAGATAATTGTATTGATTTTTAGGGGATACTAAGAATCTTTTATCTTTTTTTTTTCATTTTCTGTGGGCAATAAAGACTATCCTGAACCCAGCATATACATTGGTACCTTGAATGCATATATGGGATCTAAGGATCTTTTTACTCACCTACATGGAAATCTAGGCATACACATCTTCATATTACAGTCTGAGTTTTCTCACAGGCAACTTTCAGTAGGGATGGGGCATTGTAAGTCAAAAAGAATAATTTGGGGTGCAGCTCCCAAAATTGAACCTGGTCTGTATAAGCCGAAAATTTTGGAAGGAATGCTACGTCATGGAGCTCAAATGTAACTGTTCTGCAAACAATCCACTGATATGTTCTTATCAACACTAAGTTTGATATTGCTTACCAATAATGGTTATTAGAACTAAACAATTATGACATCAAGGTGCATTGTCAGTCAGAGACTCCCTCCAATTATAGATCAATGAAGGTGGATGCATGTGCTTACCTGTAGGCCACATCATTCTGAAAGTATGGTGAAGAGACCCATGGAAAGAATAAAGACAATCTATGAAACTCAATCAAGTGAGTCTCTATCACATCAAAGCACACCTGAAACTCTGGAATTTTGACTAGAGAGTGTCCATTATAGGTAAATATGAACTTTGTTTTGTTGAACAATCAAGCTTCCTTGACTGTCCTTGGATGACTTAGCACTGGAAACAATTGCATTATGAAGATCTAGGAGAAGTGATACAAGCCAAGAATCAAGGACATGAGCTTGAGGACTCCAACTTTGTTCCCTAGGGGTCACTTTATTGTTGAGGGACTGGTAGCAGTTGGAACTATGCAACTGAATATTATACTAGCCTGTAACCCATTCCATAAAAGGTGGCAAGAAGTACTAAGTGCTGCCAAAAGTATTTTGCTTTATGGTCATGAAAGATTATATTGGACATTTAGGTCAATAATACACCCTGCAGGTAGTACAAAACAGGTTCTGTTGGCAGCAGATGTTTGTGAGAAGTGTGACATTTGTTCTCTGTGAATTCAAAAGATCAAGTTCTTCAACTCATTCTGCATACTTGAAGAGTGTAAGAACTAGAAAATCTTTGGAACTTGTATGAGCAAACATTTTAACTCTGGAAAGAGACGGGAGAATATAAGTAATGTCTTAATGTGACAAGTTTTATTTTTATTGGCTTCTCAATGGGTGGGGAAGGAAAAGAATTCAGAATTTAAAATAAAATAAGAAACTTATTGGATCATAGCACCTTGGCTCTAAGCTCTGGTCCTGTGAAATACTCCTTCTCATTTTATAGATGAGTAAATTGAAGCTTAGGGGAATTGAAATGATTTACCGAACATCACAGAGGCAGTAGGCATCAGAAATAGGATATGAACTAGGTCCTTAGTGATATTGTAAATGTCTATAAGCACTATTCTCTGAATGACTGCTATTAAACAAAAGGCACTCTGCTTTTGGGTTTTCAGCAGAAAATCCTCAGGCATAAGGGCACCAATATTTCAGAGCTTAAAGGAGCTATGGAGGCAGCTGGGTGGCCCAGTGGATAGAGTGCTGGGCCTGGAGTCAGGAAAACTTGAGTTCAAATTCAGCCTCAGACACTTTCTAGCTGTGTAACACTGGACAAGTTATTTAACATGTTTGCCTTAATTCACTGGAGAAGGAAATGGCAAACCATTCCAGTATTTTTGCCAAGAAAACTGCATGGACAGTATTGAGGTGCTATGGTCCATGGGGTCATAAAGAGTTGGCCATGACTGAATAACAACAATAAAGAAGCTATGGAACAAAAGGTTTTCCCAATTTTCATCCCATTTTGATCTTAGTAAGGATTCTGATACTGAAGAATTTTCACAGTTAGAAACAAGCATTGTTTGTGGGACTTTAGGGGGTAGTTCTTCCAAAATTTTGCTGTAAATCTGAAAATCTCATTGAATTTGTCTTCTAAGAATGTGGTGAAGGAATGATAACACTAATGCTAAGGTGCAAGTAGGCTATAGGCTGGTAAACTGAGGCTGCCATTGCTTCTACTAATTCTATTTCTATCCATTAGATTTATAAAAATGTCATTCTTCCTCTCCAACCTAACTGATAACAAGAACTAACATTTGCATAGTGCTACTATGCGCCAAACTTTTTTATTATTATCACACTTGAGCCTCACAAGAAATTCCCATATTACAGATGAGAAAACTAAGATTAAGTGACTTGCCCAAGGTCATACAACTAGTAAGTTCCTGAATCCAAATTTGAACTTATTTTCCTTATTCCAGGCCCCATGCTCTATCCACTGTGCCACCTAGCTGGCCCTGAAGCTTACCTTAGATAATAGCTATTATTTAATATTTAATGTCCTCCAATATTGTACCCTGGAAGCTTTAAGTCATTTTAAGATACAACCAAAAAAAAAGATAGTACAGAGGAAGAAAATAGGCAGGTCACAGTAGAGAACCAGGAGACAGAATCTTCTACCTTGCCCCTTCTCAGTAAATGCTAGAGGCTATGGGAGGACAAGGTTGAAATTAGATAGACACCAGAGCAAGAAACCTTCAGAGAGCAGGTAATGGTTTTACACTTATATGTAGAGTCACTGAGGGTGAACACAGCATTACTACAGACTCTAACATACACCTGTCATAAACAGGCATCTTGGAGCCCAGAGAACTGTATGGGGATGCAGGCAGAGGCTGGGAATTTACACATAGATGCCTAGCCTTCCAGGGTAAGGGGCATGGAAGTCCAAAAAGAAGAAGAGACTGGGATATAAGTACCATAAGCTGGATTGCACGCTCCAGGTCTCAATCTATGAAGATTAGATGCAGTGATCATTCAATATCCAAATGGTAGACACAGGTCCAGAGAGAAGCTTCTGGGCCTACTGCAACAGACCTGGGAGCAACTGGAGTAAAGGGTTAGGTAGGTCTTGTAGAATGGGCTACAACAACTACCCCCATACACTGGGAGATAGGAGTTCAAGAGTTTGACTTTGCTGTAGCTACTAAGAGATTGAAGACAAGAGCAGAACTCTAGTTACAGGAATATCAGAGTTTAAAGACAGAGCCCCAATAACTTTAGAGACAGAAATCCCTAAGACTTCAGTCAGATTAGGACCTGACTTGATGCTAAGCCGGAGAAATATCACAGTGTGGCCTCTCATATCCTCCTTGTATATGGTTCAGAGCAGGTCCCAGAGAATGAGGCAAGGTCAGGGAGCCATGCAGATGAGACATACCTGCCAGAGTCAGATGGATTCAGGAACAAAGAGACAAGCAGACCCTTACCCACAAGCCCACTGTGACCTGGAAGCACACTTAGGCAAGACGCACCAAGGTGAAGCCTGACAAGGGTCGAAAGGTGGAAAGAACCTGGGGAACTTCCAGGACTCTGAAATCTGGACCTCAGGAGCATGAAGGGCAGCTCTGACCCCAAAAGAGTTTTTCTAGAGACAATGAGCTAGGCACTCAGTTCACATGGTAACGGAGACTATGACATCCTCAGTGGGCAGTGAGGTCATAGAACGCATGCTATAAAAAAAGGGAATCATGGGGGTTTCCTTTATCTTTAAAAGAAACTCCTGAGAAGAGCTTAGAACAATTTTTTCCCCTCGAGTGCCCTTTTACAAAGGTGCTCACTGACAAATAAGGTGTGACTGTAATGGCTGCACTAAGTTGTCTATTGGACAGTGTAAGAAGGGACATAAGGAAGGTGGACAGAGAACTACAGCAATTGAAATGCCTCGACAAATGCACACGTTGCCTCTGCGACTTGTATGTGCATCCTTATTGCTGTTGTGACTTACATCCATACCCGTATTGCCAGTGCTATACAAAGTGTTCACGCGTTTGTGGACTGTGTGATCTATATCCATATTGCCTGTGTGATATCAAGCTATTCTGTCTTCGACCATCAATCAAAAGCTTGGAGAGGAAAGCCATTAAAGCCATTCTGGATGAAAAGAAAGAACTGACCAAGTAAACCTCTTCTTAGCTATTTATAGTTGCTAATATTAACCTGATAAGATGGGATAAAGAAAGAGATTCAGTGATTGTTCTTGCACAAAGGTGAAATGATGTGTGGGAATAATAAGAAGGCTTTAGCAAGGAGAAGGAAGAGGCAGTGAGCTCATGGAAGAATAGAGCTAGTAAGAGTGATTGTATGATATGAACATAGGTTTATGGTAATACCATTATTATTATTATTATTAGGTTTGAGGAAAAGAAGTGTGGGGTATCCAATGATCAAAGGCAACAAACTCAGCATCTTTTCCTGCCTGGGGGACAAGTGAATTGAGTCTGTTTGAAATCAGAAAAATGATGATGGGGAAAGTAGTGATAAAAGATATTTTAATGCATACTCTAAGTTTTGTCAGCAGGGAAACAAAGAGGATAATACAGGGAATAACAATCCCCCTCCCTCCCAAAAGGCCAAATGATACCTTGAGACTTGTATTTATTTCATTACTTCCTCATCCAGTTTTTAATATAATAAATTAATACATATTAATGTAATAAAATTTAATACAGCCAATAATGTATCTGAAAAAGGGAAGGAACCTATGCTAGGGTGGAAAGAATTCTGGCCTTGGAGTCAGAGTAACTGAGTTCAAATCCCTCTTCTGTCACTTAATACCTGTGTCACCTCTGAGCAAATCCTTCCCTGGACCTCAGTTTTCCCCATCTATAAAATGAGAGGATTGGACTAGAGTGGTATCAAACTAAACTAGAAACACTGCATATTAGTGTGACTTAGCCACAAATTAGCCTCATCTTTACAGTGTTTTATTGATTTTGTTAAATATTTTCAAATTATGTTTTAATCTGGTTCAGACAGCACTCTGGAGTTTCTGGCTGTTTGTGGCACAAGGGAGTTTGACCCCTTTGGCTCTCCAGGACCTATTTCTAAGGTTCCTTCTGGCTCTAGATTCTATAGAGCTGCCTTAAAATCACTAATTATTTTCAGACTAGACTCCAAAATACTTCAGTTTTTAAAGATGCAACATTAAAAAATTTGAGGGGGTTGGGGCAGCTAGGTGGCACAGTGAGTAGAGCACTGGCCCTGGAGTCAGAAGGACCTGAGTTCGGATCCATCCTCAGACACTTAATACACACAAACAAAAACCTAGCTGTATGTCCTTGGGCAAGTTACATAACCCCAACTGCCCTCAAAAAAAATTTTTTTTGAGGGGGGAAGTTATATTTTTTCTTTTTGCTCAGACCAAACATTCCTTTGTAACTTTTTCTCCTTCTGTCCATTTGATTACAGTGTTAAGTTTAGCTGTTCCCATTGATGAAATTAGTGCTTGAAGACTTCTCACTGATAGGAGGAAGTGTAGACAATGCTGCATTACACATGCGGACAGAGAAAGAGAGCACCATTCTCCCACTGGCATGGAAGGAGGAAGTGTAAACAATGCCATGCCCCCTGGCACTCTGAAGCATCATTCTCCCATTTGTTGAAGGCCTTTTGTGTGATCCTTTCTCATGTTTGACACACTTCAGGATATGGGAGAATAGAACTTACCACATTTACTACAACAAAAAGGTACAAGAATTGAATGGTGATGAAAGTGCAAGAGAAAGGTCCAGTTATGAGACACTCAGAAGTGTTCCTTTAAAAAACAAACAAAACCCAGATGTCATCAAGTGAACTTGTTTTTGAAAAGATAAAATCATTTAGCACATTCTATTTGGTCATATTGTTTCTTTTCCCCCACTTTTTTGTATTACAGAAAAAAATGTGAAACCATAAGTAATATAAAAAGAGTGGCTCAGTCCAATATTATAATGTTTTGAGAGGGTCATGTGCAGTCTTATCTCGCCACTGGACCCAGATGGCTCTGGAGGAGAGAGTGAGGTTGGTGACTTTGCACAGCCCTCCCTCACTTAAATCCAATTCACTTGCATGTCGTGGCATCACCTCCCTGATGTCATGGTCCTCCTTGAGAATGAAGGACAAATAACAACAATGCTTTGACAACAGCATCAAAGGATGTTTGTCTGGAGGGCCTTAGTCATCTGTTACAATCTACCTGAAAAGACTAAGATGTCCTTCCCCTAATAACTAATTCTTACTCATCTATAAATGTATTTAAACCCTTCTTGGTTTCCTATTTTGAAACCTCTTGGAATAAAAATCCCCCAAATATCTATTACCATCATGAAAAGAATCTATCCTTATTTTCTTTTTTCTAAACTTATAAGTATCTCATTTAAGTGTCAAGGAATGTCCCTCCAACATCAGTTCTGGCTTTCCCAATTTTATGAGAACAAGTCCATTTTCACTGGTATTTTTGGTGGGGTGATGGGAAGGGCAGACCCATGACTTTCATCAGTGTGAAAGATTCTCTATGTGCTCCTCATCAATGCAGATCTGCAATTCATTCAGAACTTAGCAGTACAGCATTGGTCTTTGTTTTACTAACACACTATCATACTTAGTAGTGTTCATTGAGAGCTGCCTATGGGCAACTTGCCCATAGTCATATAGCTTGTCTGTGTCAGAGGGAGAACTTGAACCCAGATCCTGAACTCTAGACTCTAAGGCTAATCCTCTCCTCACTAGACCTGGGCCCTGGATATAAAATGTCCCTCCTAATTATGATAAACTCTGACACTTTGTTTGCTGAGCCTTGGTCTTCCCAGGCTACACCCCTGATTTTCCTAAGTCCTTGCTTATGAAGAAGCATCCCCATTGTCTTGATCTCTGGCTTTACTATGTTTTTCTTGAGGTTCAGGGATTAGATCCCATGTGCTGTATTATTATTACCTGGGGTCGTGGCTACCCCAAGTGTTATATGTAGCAGGCTCATAATTTCTATTTTATTCTTTTTGTGATATTTTAAGAATGCCCAGTATGTTGTTTGTTGTTGGCCCTTTTGAGCCACAACAGCCCAGTCTATAGTAACTCCCAGTTCCCTTTTTGGGTTCATAGGTGATATTCTGGGTTGATCTGTTTATAAACTATTTTTATTTATTTCTCAATTATTTTACCCCAAATCCATTACCTGACCCACATAGAAACTCATCTTACACTTCCTTACCTTTTCATCTCTGCCTCTGATATTTTGGCATTTCACCAAGTAGAAAAATTTGGTATCACTCACAGATGTAGTTCTTTCACTTTCTTGAGGCATTGAAGAAAGGAATCAAATAAAACTGATCCTAGCTCCCATCTTTAAAAGACTCCCCCACCCCCAGCAAATACTCCTTCTAAAGGAATATGTGATTAGTCCTATCCTGTTTTCTACCCTTGAGTTCTCAAAGGATGACCACACAGACCCTGCATGTTAAGGTAACAGTTTTTAGAATAGCTGTTTATATAGAACCTTCTTCTATGGCATTTAAAAAATACAAGTTAGTCCCATTCACAGAATTGCCCTATTTCAGAGTGGGAAGGGTCCTCATAAGTCACCTAGTCCAAACCTATACTTAAAAAAGAGTCCATGTTCTAACATACCTTAAAAATGCCCAACCAACCTTTGCTTAAAGATGTTTAGTGATGGGGAACCTATTCCATCTCTTGCCCATTGCTCCTAGTTCTGTCCTCTGGAGCCAAAAAGAATGTTTGATCTACCTGATGTTGATTCCACCTGATGGCCCTTAAAGCACTGGAAGATGGCTATTATGTCCTTATCTGAATCTTCTCTACAGGATAACATCTATGGTTCTTTAAACTAATCCACATTTTACATGAATTCAAGGTCCTTCACCATCTAGGTCTCCTTTCTCTGGATGCTCTCCAACCTATCAATGATGTTGTTCATTCACTCGTGTCCTAGGGACTAAAGCATGCCAGGTCCTCCTATCCTCCAGTATCTTGAGAAGGTTGTTGAAGCTTATGTTCATTGCTTCCACCACACTATCTATCCATCTCGTTCTTTGACTGCCCCTTCTCTTTTGCCTTCAGTTTTTTCTAACATCAGGGTCTTTTCCAATAAGTCCTCATCATCTCATTATGTGGCCAAAGTATTTCAGCTTCAGCTTAGTATATGTCTTGCCAATGAGAACTTAGTCTGAATTAATTACTTTAAGTATTGACTGCTTTGATCTCCTTGCTATCTATGGGCTTTCAAAAGTCTTTTCTAGCACCTCAGTTCAGAAGTGTTGATTCTGCAATGCTCAGCTTTTCTTATAGTCCAACTCTCACAGCCATACATTACAACTAGCAAAACTATAGCTTTGACTATAGATGTGGACCTTTATTGGCAAAGTGATGTCTCTGAGAGACATTTCTTTTTTTTTTTTGGCTTTTTGGAGGGGCAGTTGGGGTTAAGTGACTTGCCCAAAGTTACACAGCTAGGTAAGTGTTAAGTGTCTGAGGCCGGAGTTGAACTCAGGTTCTCCTGACTCCAGGGCCGGTGCTCTATTCACTGCACCACCTAGACACCCCATTGCCAGACATTTCTAATGGAAAAACCATAGCTTTGACTATAAGGACCTTTTTTTTTTTTTTAGCAAGGGAATATATCTGCTTTTTACTGTGCTGTCCAGATCTGCCAAAGCTTTCCTTTTAAGATGGCTGCAGTTGCCATCTGCAGTGATCTTTGAGCCCAAGAACATAATAGCTGACACTGCTTCTTCCCTTTCTTCTCCCTCTATTTGCCAGGTAGTGATGGGACCAGTTTCTATGATCTTCATTTTTTTTAATGGTTAAGCTTCAAGCCAGCTTTTACATTCTCTTTTTTCAGCCTCATCAAAAGGATTCTTAATTCCTGTGTCCTGAACAGAATACACTGGATAATGAATCATTAGGCTGTATTTCCCCTTATAGAAACCCTCTTACCTCTCCCTGCAAAGGTTGTTGATCAATCATTTAATCAGCAAACATTCAACAAGTACCTGTTCTATGTAGACAGGCACTATATTAAGTACTATGGATTAAAAGCCAAAGATGAAACAGTTCCTGCCCTCAAGGGGCTTGCATTCTATTGGGGAAGGCATATAAATACAAGGCAATTGGGGGAAAGGGAAGTCAGGACTGGCAGATGGAGGAACAAAGGTCTCACTTAAAAGATGGTGCTTGACATGAGCTTTGAAGGAAATTAAAGATTCTAGTTATGCTTAGGTGTTCAGTGATCTTGCAGTTTTATTACTAATTCCATCATTTTGTCTCTAGTAGCTTCCAGAATGCCATTGGTCAAACTTCTTATACAAATACCAACCCTCTAGCATAATGATGTTTTGGCATGTGTGGTCATTGAGAATAGCACTCTGGGGCCCCTGTAACAGATTGCAAAGGATTTTTATCAAATAGTCCATAATATTTTTTCATGAGATTTCTTCAGAAATCCTGGCTCAGTGTCATCCCCTCCTACTGCTTTATAACTATCTATCTATATGATTATCTGTCTATCTCTATCCATATATATGCATGGTGTATGTATACCACATATGCATAATGTATATATATGCTTATATTTATATATATATATATATACACACAATGTTTGTCATACTATATATTGTGTCTGTATATGTGTATACATATGTATGTATACACTTATATATGACCTCACATATATACAAACATGTATGTTTGGTTAGCTGGATTGAGAAGATCTTCTGTATTTACCCTCATCTGGACTTTATGGTCTAACCTGTGACTTCAAAAGATGATTGGGAAGTGAGCCTCTGTCTCCTCAATAGAAAGTGAAACAGAAGATTCTCTTACTATCCTTCACCCCCCAAAAAAGATTTCTCTTAATCCCTGAGTGTCAAGTGATGCTGCCACCTTTCCTCTGCTCTAAAGAACCATTGATCTTAGATTTCAAGATTTCTATAAGGTTTTCCTCTGATTTTTGTTTTTTAGACATCAGGGCTTCAAGTTTGACCCGCATTTTATTTATTTTTCTCTCTCTCTCTACTTGATAAATGCACAAAGAAAACCACATAAATCCTGCCCTTTCAGAATTTATAATGTAGTAAATGAACGCTTCATGAACTTAAAGATAGAGTAATTAGGGGTGGCTAGGTGGCACAGTGAGTAGAGTACTGGTCTTGGAGTCAGGAGGACCTGGGTTCTGATCCGGCCTCAGACACTTGACACACACACCAAAAAACTAGCCATGTGACCTTATGCAAGTCACTTAACCCCAATTGCCCTACCCTTCCCCCTCCAAAAAGCAAAAAAAAAAAAATAGAGTAATTAAAGGGAACATGATATATATACATACACACAATACCTATATATGTATACATACATGTGTGTACATACATACACATACATATATGCATGTGTGTACATATATATGATTTGAACCTTGAAGTAAGAGAATCTGGGTCCAAATCCTTTCTCTAGTGTTTTTATCTGTGTGATTTTTAGCTAGTCCCTTAAACTTCCCAGGCCTCAGTCTTCTCATTTATAAAATGTGGAGGTGAGACAAGGTGAATTTTAAGATATCTTCCATCTCTATTTGTGTATAAATAACTCTGTCATTATGGAAGATTTGATAATGCTACGTAATAAGGAAGGAATTATGGCTAACACCAACCTGGAAAAATGAAACATGGCACCTTTTATTTATCAAATATCCCTAAATAGGGTATCTTCCCCATTGGGATTAACCCCACTGAGTCTATCATTTCTCTAGCTGACCTCAAACTCAAGCATAAATTCATTCATTCATTCATGTATAAACTGTTTATTAAACACTTTTTCTTAAATTCTTAAACTGTCTGTTGTCCATTTTCTATGCAAAGCATTGTTTTCTGAATTTTAGTAGAAAATCCTCAAAAACATTAGGTACCATAATTTCACAGCCTTGAGAAGCTTCCATTTCTCCCCTGCCAAGTTTTTGTTTACCTCCTTCCCCTCTCCCACCAACTTTACTTTTGGTGGAGGCTGGTGAACAATTAGTGTTATGAGGGAATAAATAATGAGAACCTTTGGGTCCCAGGTACCTAGATCCCAACTTACTCTAAATTTAAGGTTTATATTAAATCAGGTTTTATTTTTTTGGAGTGGGGCAGGGAGCTATAAAAATATAGTAAAGTAATACACAGATGGAATTTCTCACACAAATGACAGAATTACTAGAGGTCTGCTTACAGCCAGGAGGACCTGGGTCCAAATCTTGGCTCTAATAATTACTGGTTGTCTGATTCCTTGGGCGAGTTACTTAATCTTTGAACCTCAACTTTCCCATCCATAAAGTGGGAGTTAATATCAATTGTACATACCTTACGGGATCATTGAGAGTATCAAATGAAATAATGTAGGGAAAGTACTTTTCAAATGATCAATGCTATAGAAAAGTCAGTTACTATTTATAATATGGTACCTCCATTATCTGAGCCCAAGGGTTAAAGTGTGTAGGCTGGGTTATCAGAAACCTTCAGAGTAAAGTCTTAAAGTCAGGCTTATGGTGGGATGAGAGAATTGACTTCTCACATCCATGAGAGCAGCAGGGGTGATGTACCTAGCAGAGAAAGGCCACACTATGCACTTTCTCATTAGTCCTTTCCCACCATCATCCATCCACTCAATGGCCACACACAAAAAAGAATTGTTTCATGCTCACCAATTTTGGTTCCAAATTTAGTTCCATTGCATTTTGTGCTACGACCTTGCAGTCTAGGAGAACAGTACTCATCATCACCTGATCTGAAGACTCATTCAGGCCATATTAAGGTATAGCTGGTGAGTCAGATTACAATCTCTCTCTAAGGCTTCAGATGGTACTATAAAAAAAAAAAAAAAAGGCCTGGAACAATTCCTCTGCTCCACCTCCTCAAACTCCTCCCCTCATAGATTTGGCATCATCTATAGCCTGGGACAGTGGGAAAAGCATTGGCCTTAGAGGAAGAGGTTGTTGTTCAGTTGTTTCACTTGTGTCTTACTCTTCCTGACCCCATTTGAGGTTTTCTTGGCAAAGACACTAGAGTGGCTTGCTGTTTCCTTCTCCACCTCATTTTATAGATCAGTAACTGAGGCAGACAGGGTTAAGTGACTTGCCCAAGGTCACACTGCTAGTGTTTGAGGCCGGATTTGAAATCAGGTCTTCCTGACTCCAGGCCCAGAGACTTCAAATTCCATCTCAGTCCCTTAATAGCTGTATTAGGCTGAAAAATGTCACTTAGGCTCTCTCTTCCTTATCTGTAAAATGAGGGCATTGGTTGGCTTTAAAACAACAACATTATGGAATGGGAAGTAGAGGGAGGATGTGATATCATCATGGTCCTCTTCAAGAATGAAGGGCAGGGGCGGCTAGGTGGGGCAGTGAGTAGAGCGTCAGCCCTGGAGTCAGAAGGACCTGAGTTCGGATCAGGCCTCAGACACTTACCGTACACACAAACAAAAAACCTAGCAGTGTGACCTTGGGCAAGTTACTTAACCCCAATTGCCCTATAAAGAGCATAAAAAAAAAAAGAATGAAGGACAACAACCACTACTTCTATCCCCAGAGTACAGTGCATGACCCTAAGTAGGGCACTTAATAAATGCTTACTAATTAATTGATTGATTGAAGCAATCATTGTAATTTTTCCAAAGTGTTTGGGAAAGGGAGGAAAAATACAAGACAACAGGTTGAGGGAATGAAAAAAGGTCCAATGAGGGTTTTTGTTGTTGTTACTATTGTTATTTGTTTGTTTTAAAAGGTGAGATACAGGCATCTATGTAGGTACAGGAAAGAAATAAGACAGTAGAGATATTGAAGATTAGAGAGATGAAGGTAATCCTTCCAGTGACCCAGGGCATATCTTGTCCTTTTTGCATTTTTCCCATTAAAGAGAGGGAGCTCAGTGATTTGAGGTCTTGGGAGTCTTGCAGTGTAGTCTGGTGCCTTAGGGCTTTTCCCTCTTCCAACTAGGAACAGAACAGGGGCTTTCCTAACTTTAGCCTGGCTTAAGAAACTGTGAATCGGACTAGAGTCCTCTGACTCTTCGTTCCCACAAAGTGGGTCCCTTCAGGGATGTACAGGGACTGGGGATCCTATCCCTCAAAAACTATATGCTTAACGTTGGAAGCTTTAGCCCAGGCTGCTCCCACCAAAGGAGATAGAAACTTGTCCCTTTCAAATCCTCTTCTCAACCCCAGGAAGCCTGCTACCTGGGGTGTCCAACCTGGCCAGGCTCCTTGTCTGAACTATTCCATATCCATACTGGATATCTGTCAGCTTTCTTACTAGCCCAGCAGCTTTCTTAACAGTAATATTTATACCTTCCTCCTACTTACCCCACAGGCATGCTTTCTGCATCTGCAGCGTTATTGAAAATTTTCTTTCTCTCCCTGTCCCCTACCTCCTTAGGGTGACATCAATATATGTTGGAAAGAGAAGCTGTCTCTCTCCCTATGCCCAAACTTAATGCCATGCATTGTTGCAGCATCTGTAAGTCAGTATCTGACTTGACACCTTGCAAAAGAGCACATGAAAGGGGCGGCTAGGTGGCACAGTGAATAGAGCACCTGCCCTGGAGTCAGGAGGACTTGAGTTCAAATGTGACCTCAGACACTTAACACTTACTAGCCATGTGACTTTGGGCAAGTCACTTAACCCCAATTGTCCTGCCTTCCCCCCTCCAAAAAAGCAAAAAGAAAAAGAAAGAAAGAAAGAAAGAAAGAAAGAAAGAAAGAAAGAAAGAAAGAAAGAAAGAAAGAAAGAAAGAAAGAAGGAAAGAAAGAAAATGTTTTGGGGAGAGGAGGAGAGGGGGATAATTTGAAACTCCAGGGACTGTGGAACTGAATCTTGTAAACTAAAAGTAAACAAACAAATTAATAAAGACAAAATAATGCTCTAAAAAAAAAAAAGAAAAAGAGTACATGTTTCAGGGTGAAGCAGGAAGGGGTTTCATGGCATCCCTTTCATATTAAAATTGCAGATTCTATTGGTGGGTTTCTCCTTAGTGACCAAGAGATGTATCACTAGAACTTTGGTGGGCTCAGAAGAAAAATTAGAGCTGCATGCCAATGAACCTTTTTTCTATTCTGAGGTCCTTTGAAAGAAATGAGCTTTTTATGTCAATGTCTGACTTAAAGCCCTTTGGAAATGAGAGCTGTTTGGCTGTTTGTTATTTAATAGAATAGGGGCTTGAACTGTCTTGCTGAAAGACTTAATTGCTCTGTTTTTAGCCATTTAAGTTCACATGAGAAATGCTCTTTCCATCAAAGTGCTTTCCTTAAACCAGGCTACTTTTTTCAAAATACTTTTAAAGGAAAACAAAAAGAAATTTCTAATATACCTAAAATCAGAATATCTTTGAAATTCTGAGGCAAATGAAATGATGTGTAAATGCAGACTATTCCTTGTCACTAGAGAGGCCAGTCTATGCAGGGTTACATAAAGCCATATTAGAGGCACAATTCTTTTCTTTCTAAGGACTCACACAATGGAGTTAAGTGGCATCAACCTGAAATAAAGGATACTTCAAAAACAGCAAAAGCTACGGTCTTTTAACTGAGGCAAGAGAATGCAGTCCAGGGTCACTAAGCTTGTCAAAGTACTGGTGTATCCACCAAGGGCAGGGTTAAATATATTTTAGCCGGGAGGGAATCTCAGAGGAGACACAGCCTTAAGAAGCTGTTACATAAGCTGTTTTGTTATAACTGAAAGTCTGTAGAGAAGACTCAGAGAGCCTTGGAGAGAAGGGTGACATCTGGTCAGAACAGCAGGCTTGGGCTCCAGGTGTAGCAACAGGAAAACTGGTTTAGACCTGCTCCAATCATGGGGACAGATGAGATCAAAGTCAGGTAGCCCCTTCTGATGTCTAGCTTCAACATTCTTTTTATAAACTGGTTTCAATAGCCCTCAGGCAACTCATAGCTCTAGGATCAAGCAAGCTCAGCAGTTGCATTCAACATCCCCTCCTTTTGGTCAAGACAAATTGCATTGCTGACCAAGGGAGACATTGAGAGTTCAATGAGCTGCTGGTCATGATGGTATCAGTAACACAGATCCTAATACAAGAAGGGATGTGGAGGCAACACCTAATTCACCTCCCAAAGGAAACTAGGTACAGAACTATGGGGGATAGGAATAGTGCAAGGGGAAAAGGAAAAGAGATTCGATCAACACATTGACAGGAGCCTTTGGGGACAGTCCCCTTTAACAAGAAGGCCTTTCAAAGAATAACTGCACAGGGGGAGGAAGTGAAATGGAAAAATAACCCACTTTTGCTGAACATTTTATTAGGGCTCAGATGTCTCATGTAGCTGTCTAGTTTCTTACAACATCTCTTACTGCAGTCATCTGGTCTTCTGGAACCCTCCCCTTCTAGGCATTCTGAACACTATCAACAACAAGCCAAAGGGGGAACCTAGAAGAATCTATGAGAATCCAATTTATGGAATAAAATCTTTAACCAAATTATCAAAAGGAACAGATGACTTTAACTTTTTGCATATGTGTATATGTGTATATATGCAAAACTGAACCCCACTGTACCTTAGCACAGTACCTTACATGTGCTTGATTTTAAATTATTGTAAGGCACTCAATGAAGAACTTAATGATCCATGCTGTCAGCAACAACAGTCATACAGTATTTTTGGACTTATTGAAATGTCTTGATGGCCTTTTAAATCATTTAGCATTGGTGCATAGAGCAGTAGTGAATGTTAATCTTATGAGCCATCTTGATTTAATTAAATGTACAGTATGCTTTTAGCATCCTCTTTTTACATTTTCATTAGAAATTAATTATAACAGTAATCATCAGAAATTTCTCGAGCACTTACACATACTACCAGGACTGTTTACAAGTATTTCAATATGGGGTTGACTCAGAAGTACTTAATTACCTTTCAGAGAGGAAAGAGAAAAAAAAGAAACAGAAAAGGTTGGATCTAACATAAGTCCCATTTGGTAAGAAAATGGTTTGCCTAAAAATACCATAATAGTGACAGAGGTAAGACAACATTTAAAAAGTAGATAGATGAAAACTAAAAACAGAACACAGGTTACCAAAGTTCATAAACTTGGCAATGGGACAAAATACTACTAATGGAAGGAAAGGGATTAAAATAGTATAAGTGTGCTTTAAAACAAAAAACACCAGATAGTAGTAAAATAAATTCTAGTCAGATATCCTATTGTGAAACAAAGGTCTTCCTAAATACAGAACACAAGATGCTTAATTTGTAATGCTCTTCTGTATCTATTACTTTAAAATTTTGTTTTTGATAAAAGATACTATATTTTAGCAAAGTGCTTGCTCAAATACAAATCAATGAAAAATATCAAATAACTACGCAGACCCATCATACGATTTGAATGTGAAGAACACGAAAACTAAAAATGTCTGTAAAGCTTACAGGAAAAAATAGGACAACTCATTCCTTTCTTAGGAGAATGAGGTGCTGCTAAGAATCTAATAAAAACACCCTTTGTAAGTAGGTGATTTCTGTGCCTACGTTTAATAGCCACACAAATGAATTCACCCAAAAGATGCTTTAAAAAAAACAAAACCACAAGACTGTGTTGGAGTGTTGGAATAGAGTAAGTAAATAATTCCAGATTTTATCAAATGAGTTGTTTACAACCATGATCAAATGAACTGGAAATTATACCCACCCCACCACTGCTCTCAAATTCTTTTTCAAATCCTTGTGCAATTTCTTTTCATTTCAGGGCATGCTCTACATACAAATGTTAATCTCATATTAAATAATAAATCTTAGTAAAAAAAAAAGTAGAATTCCCTTTGAGATAGCACAGGATAGTCCAAAAGTTATTATCTTTTATTAAACTTTATTTATTTTTAGTTTTCAACATTCACTTCTGTAAGTTTCAAATTTTCTCCCCTTCTTTTCCCTCTTCCCTCCCCAATTCAGCATGTAATTTGATATAAGCTCTACATATACATTTCTATTGAACATATTTTCTCATTAGTCATATTTTATATAGAAGAATTAGAACAAATGGGAAGGAACCATGAGAAAGAAAAGAAAAGAAATCAAACAAAAAGAAAAAAAATCTGCTTCACTCAGATTTCATATTTCTTTCTCTGGATGTGTTTGGCATTTTTCATCATGAGTCCTTTGGAATTGTTTTAGGACCTTGCATTGCTGAGAAGAGCTAAGTCTATCAAAGACAGTCATTACACACTATGGCTGTTTCTGTGTACAAGGTTCTCCTGGTTCTGCTCACTTTACTCAGCATCAGTTCATATAAGTCTTTCCAGGTTCTCCTGAAGTTTGCCTGTTCATCATTTTTTATAGCACAATAATATTCCATTACATCAATATACCACAGCTTGTTTAGCCATTCCCCAATTGATGGGCATCCCCTCAATTCTTGGCCACCACAAAAAGAGCTGCTATAAATATTTTTGCACATATGGGTCCTTTTCCAACTTTTTATGATCTCTTTGGGATATAGCCCTAGAAGGGGTATTGCTGGGTCAAAGGGTATGCATATTATTATAGCCCTTTAGGCATAGTTCCAAATTGTTCTCCATAATGGTTGGATCAGCTCACAACGTCACCAACAAAGAATTAGTGTTCCAACTTTCCCACATCTACTCCAACATTTATCATTTTCTTGTTTTGTCATGATAGTCAATCTGATAGGTGTGATGTGGTACCTCAGGGTTGTTTTGATTTGCATTTCTCTTATCAATAGTGATTTAGAGCATTTTTTCACACGACTATAGATAGCTTTAATTTCTTCCTTTGAAAACTACCTGTTCATATCGTTTGACCATTTATCAACTGGGGAATGACTTGTATTCTTGTAAATTTGACTCAGTTCTCTATATATTTTAGAAATGAGGCCCAAAATTTATTACCTTTTAAGGTTAATCTTTTCCTTTAAAACAAAACTGAAGATGTTTTAGATTTAACTCCAAATTAATTAATACATATATGTTATAGTACCACAAAAATCTGGCATCATTGTCTAATTATCACCACTGCATTTTGGAAAATTTAGGGACCTTATCATAGACACGAATATATAACTACAGACAGGCAGATGACAAGGTCAAATATTCATTTATTTAGTTGTTCAGGGTGTGGAATTGCTGATTGAAAACAGCAGGGACTGCTAAGGTATTGCAATAACAATTATAAGAAGATGGACTTGCACTGGTTATAGAGATTGTGCTAGGAGAGGAAGAAGCAGCACTCCACTAAAGCAGCCTCCAGAAGAAAGCCCAAGAACACCCAAATAATTAAAGTATGCTTAGTTCCAATTGCTTTCAGGTGAAATGAGCATAAGCAGCCAGGTGTATACGGATACTTCGACAAGCTCAGAATTAACAAGGTGGGAAGATTTATGGCAAGCTGAGTTAAGAGGGTCCTACCTTATCCTTCTCAAGATTGCCCTCCCAACCTTTTACCTAGGAACAGATATCCACTGGCTTTAAGTCAGAGACTTACTCCCATTGAGCTGCTGCCATTTTCCCTGGGGCAGTGAAATATTGACTCAAGGACTCCCCAAACCTGAAACTGAAGTTCAAAAAGAAAATTCACAGTCCCAAAAGGTTTCACCTCAGACAGCAAAGTCTCACTAATCACAATGGAGTTGGATACAATTGTTATCAATGCTGTCAAGTTTTTGCAATAAATTAGCTAGAGAATAAAAAGCTATCAGGCCTCCAAAAAAAATTTTGTGTAACACTGTTTTCATCTAGTATTCCCCTTTCTCAAATACAGCTTAAAATTCAACCTGATGTAACAGTCATTAGAATTTAATAAAGTTACTAATCCTTTAAAACAAAAAAATATATTTCTAAGGCTATAGTCTAATAAGACTAAGTTAAAGATATATCAGCATAGACTATTCCAGATATAACTTGATAATTCACAATAAAAAGTCCTATATGATAAACAAATTCCTGCTTACTTCCCTCCTCTCATCAAGGAATGTTTGCAATGGGGGAGGAGAATTAGTTTTCTGAGTGAAGCAATGTACAAATTCTTTCACAGAGCTGCACAATTTTTGTAAGTGATAGATTTGAAACTTGAAGCAAAACCCATTACCAGTCAGTTGACCTCAGTGCAGCTGAATACATTTCCAAATTACCTTACATAGAAAATCACACTTGAGTTTAATACAATGGAAAAAATTTAGGCAGAACTTATTTCCTTCAAAAATCGAGTGGTCCTGTCCCCCTTGATCACTTGGCCTCCACAAACCAGTCACCCCTGTGGTAACTTGTCTAACACCACCTGCTTACAACCCTAAAGATTAGTGGGTGAACAATCCACTGCTTGATGAATTCTGCTACGAAATGCTAGGAACAGCCAATATCAAAAGATATCCTGTAGTTTTCAGGTTTGAGCATCACAGAGTTTAGGTCATGTCACCTTACCACCAGAACTGAAACAAACTTTAACCATGCCAAATAGCAAATCTTACCAGGTCTTACCACATAAAGCAATGAAGAGATTTTTGAATACATTCAACAAAAATAGAGCTTTAAAACAACTTTTCATTAATTAAGTTTATATCTAAATTACAAGAGAAGCTATTCTTCTAAGTTTCTAATTTTTACTAAATTTCAGACTATAAGCACATAATTAATTTTTACATTGCAGAATTTTCGCAAAAAGGGTTGTTGCAATGAACACAGCATTAAAAATCACAATAGACAAGCATTTACATAATACTTGATATATAATATGATCAAGGCCTGATATCAAATACTCTATGAACAAAAGCTTCTTACAAACCTTCCTGAAAAGTCGACCACTAGATGTTTATCCAGCCTTTCCTTATTTCCTCAAAGAGCTGGATCAGGGGCGGCTAGGTGGTACAGTGAGTAGAGTGCTGGCCCTGGAGTCAGAAGGACCTGAGTTCGGATCTGGCCTCAGACACTTAACCCACACAAAAACCTAGCCGTGTGACCTTGGGCAAGTTACTTAACCCCAATTGCCCTAAAAGGGGTGGCTAGGCAGCGCAGTGAGTAAAAGCGCCAGCCTCGGAGTTGGGATGACCCGAGATCAAATCCAGCCTCAGAAAATGAGCACCCACACATAAATAATGACTAGCCTTGTAACCTTGAGCAAGTTACTTAAGCCCAATTGCTTAAAAAAAAAAAAAAGAGCTGGATCAATTCTTAGACTCAGGCCTCATTTTACCCATCTCTGAGGCTTTCCAGATAAGGATAAGGAGCAGCTTCCCATCCGAATCCCCCAACACCAGAGCCCAGAAATTCCAAGTGGCATATCACAAAAAATAATCACACGAAGTTTTCCTTATCTTTTTTCTTTCAATGAAATCAGAAAACTTCCTCAAATCTTTCTAAACTTGCTTAAGCTTTCTTCCTTGATCTCCCCCCTCTACATACACACACATAACATATAACATACAAATACATATGCGCACACACACACACATCTTCAGTGATTCACACCTTTCTTATTTCCTTTTTTCATTACTTCATCAAATCCTACATCCCTCACATTTTAGTCATATCCCAAACCTATATTCACTCCACTGAATATTTCCTTTATAATTTTAGTACATATAGTTAAAGAAAACTAATGACTTTTTAAAGACTTTTAACTCTAGAAGTGCAATATTGACCAGTAGTATCCTTTTAACAATTAACAATAATTGTTGAGTTATGGCTAACCAGTTATAATTTTGCTATTCCCTAAAAGATAGAGGCACCAAAAATCCCATTAAGAGGTTCTTAGCAGTTATGAAAACTTTTATCAGCTTACAAAAACTTGATTTATTCTAATAGCAATTAAGTTTAAGCATATTATTCACAGAAGTAACACAAAATATTTTTCTAAATAAATATGTGCATTTCAAGTTGCTTTCTTAAATAAGTTTCTCTTTTTGTGTGGGCAAGAAGCAAAACAGTTCTCAAGAATTTAAATACATGGTCTATTATAAAGAATGGGTAGGAATCATATAAATTACAGGAAAATCTCTAAGTCAAACATACACACCAATTCAAAAGTTATTTCTGGTTATTTCTAAATTGATTTCTGTCACTAATTTGTTAAACTCCCAAATTAAAAGCTTTGTTTGGTGGCCAAGGAACTAGATAATTCCCCAGATTCAATTTGAACATAATCTACAAACCTTAATTTTGGGGTTCAATTAAACCTGGATTTACAATTTTTCTAATATCTAAGATCAATTCCCAATTAAATTTTTAATTAGAAACAAATTAAGTAAAAGAAAATTAAAAAATCAGGCTGTTTTCACCCTCTAACTGCTCCTCTGAGTAAATTACCTTTCTGGAAATTCTGGTTTTTGAGACTGAGAAATTTACATAACTCCATAGGTAACATTAACAAAAGTAAGGAGCTTATTCAAATTAATTGGTTCAAGAGAGAAAAGGGAGCATCTGGTGAAAAAGCCATCTCAAACTTTTTCTTTTTCCCTGATATTTTTGCCATTTGTGTCTTCCATTTCCCAATATTACCATACCCTTTCCCTCCTCCATCTCAGACCATGAAGGGGAGAAGAGAAAAAAAAATCCACTGACTTTTTACTCATGGATATAAAAACACACAGAGCACATGTAACATGTTCCACAAAGAGAGGCAAAAATACAAAACATATAGCCAGCAGGTATCCTTTTAGAGGGACCTGTCAAGAATGACCACATATGGTTCATAATTACAAACCCAGCAGCCACACTGGAATGGACCCAAAATTACCCATGTGTCTTTTAACAAATCCTCAGCTAAAGAGCCAAGAACTTAACCAAAAAGAGGTAAGAGTTCAAGAAATTTGAAAGACTCAGTTACCCAGGCCGAACCACTGAGTCAAACCTGGACTGGTACACAAGAGGTCTCTGCACCTGAGATTAAAAGCAGTGGTTGGCTGGACAAGAGTCTTTGAACCTTACTTTCTGACACTAGATATGTCAACCCGAAATAAAGAAGACTGCCAAAACAGCAAAAACTAGGGTCTTTCAACCAAGGCCAGGGCAATTGCACTCCAAGACTCCCACATAACACCAAAGCTGTTATACTGCAGTGTCCAAGAGAGGCAGAGGAGGGAGCAGGGTTAGATACATTTCAATTGGCAGGGAATCTCAATGGCAGCCAAGCCTCAAGAAGCTTTTACACAAATTCTTTTACATAACAACTAAAAGTCCATAGAGAAGGCAGAGGGAGGCTTGGAGAGAGGGGTGACATTTGGTCAGAAAAGCAAGCTTGGGCTCCAGATGTAACAACAGGGAAGCTGATTTAGCCCTGCTCCAATCACAGGGACAGTTGAGATCAAAGAGAGTCCAGGAGCCTCTTCTGATGTCTGCATTCAACATTCTTTTTTTTTTTTTAACTAGTTTTGATAACCCTTAGACAATTCATAACTCTAGGATCTGGTAATGTCAGCAGCTGTATTCAACAGTGGCAAGGAGCTAAAGACATCCCTGACTTAACAGGGATAACACTAGGTGCTCTGCTGTGGCCCAGGTGAGACTTGGTGGGTGGGACACAGATTGTTGCCATTCTATATCAGTGGGAATTTTCAGGAAACCACCCACCCTTCCCCAAAGGGTGACTCGTACTCCTTTGGAGAGAATGGGGAGGTCTACAGCAGCTGTAGCTATAGATTGCAGGGTTTCCCACCTTTGGATTAGCCTGTAATAAAAATGGAGAAGAGAGAAACAACTTGTCCCTGACTCAGAGATCAAAGGCCCCTTTAAATCCTATTTGACAAAGTCCAGGACCTGAGCAGTGTAGCAGCAAGCACCCCAATATCCCCAGGGTAGCTGCCAATATAGGTTAACAAGCTTACTTTAATCAAACAAACATACATTACCTAGTTCAGGGGAAAAAGGTCAGCACCCCGAACCTCAGAGTTACAGAACTTACAGATCAAACAGACAGGCTTCCAAACTGTCCAACCATTATATCAATACCAAATCACAGTTACCAGAGAGGGAAGCATCAACATCTGGGTTTTCAAAGCCGGGGGGCTCTCAACAACGGCTTCCCAGAGTCTCATCTGGTCAAATCACACAACACTTCTCAAAGTGAGCCCCAAAGCAAAGCCCCTCATCAGAGTTTATATAGCCTTCTCCTGGCTCAAAGATTGTAACAACCTCCTTGACCCACTGCCCAATCACAAAGTATCAAGGTGTGGGCTTTCCTGAAAAACAAGCCTCCCACCACAGGCTCCAGGTGCACTTAAGCTAGGGGCAGGGAAGATCTTTAAATTTGCATTTCCATTACAAGCAGTCATACTATTTATACATATATACCATTGGCTCTGCATAAACTATTCTGAGATAGGCAGCCATTTAGACACTTGCCTCTGAGTAATTGACAGTTTTCTTTGTGAGTCACTGAATGGGACATCAGAAATCATATATTTCCGTTCTCTCATTTTACACACGAGAAGAGCAGTGCCCAGACAGCTTAACTGATTTGTCTAAAGACATCCAGCTAGTTAGTAAGTAGCAGGGCTGGGGCTACAAGCCCAGGTCGCCTGACCCCAAGTCCCATGTGCATTCCAAAACATCCAGAATGACCCCTTTATCCTTATTCCCACCCCTACTTAAAATGACATACTGCCTCCCTCTTAAAGTATTATCTGGTCTGAGCTGCCTTTTTTATTTTTTTAATTGCAGACTAAGAAGAACAACAAACAAGATTCTGGCAGCATCCTGTTGCAGTAGTAACTTACTAGGGTCAGTGAATGTGTGCGGCTTTGAGCCCGACCAAGTCAGAGTCAAAGTGAAAGATGGAAAGGTGTTTGTGTCAGCGGAACGTGAGAATAGATACGATTGCCTAGGATCGAAAAAATACAGCTACGTGAACATCTGCAAAGAGTTTACCTTGCCCGCATGTGTGGATGAGAAAGGCGTAATTTATTCTTACGGACTTGGCAGTTGTGTGAGAGTTGACGCCCCTTGCCTTCCATGTGGTCCATGTGACCCTTGTAATCCATGCAACCCATGCAACCCATGCAACCCTTGCAATCCATGCAATCCGTGCAACCCGTGCAACCCGTGCGGTCCGTGCGATCCTTGTGGTCCCTGCGACCCGTGCGGTCCGTGTGATCCTTGCGGTCCCTGCGATCCCTGCGGTCCGTGCGATCCCTGCGGTCCCTGCGAGCCGTGCGGACCCTGCGACCCTTGTGGCCCGTGCGACCCCTGCGGCCCCTGCGATCCGTGTGACCCATGCAGTCCATGCAGTCCATGCAGTCCATGCAGTCCATGCGATCCGTGTGATCCATGCTATCCATGCGGAACACGAATTTCCTACCGGAAGATCATAACGTAGAGGGGTACAGATGATAGACTGGTTAGTAGTAATTAGTTTTACCATAAGGCAGCTCTTCCAGTGTTTCTCTTTCCCTGCTTTCTGAAATACATAGGCTCCATAATACATAACTACAAACCTGTTGGTGTTGTGTGAGAATCTTTTGGTTCTGCCCGCTGCTGAGTGGGGTTGGCCCTACACAATTCCTGGGTTCTAAGAAGTGGTGGGAAAGAAAAATGACATGGGAGATCTGTTCACAAAGAACCAGGCATGGATTATTCACATAGGTAGCCATAAGCATCGTATTTCCAAATGATGGTGCTTAGAAGCCCAAGCCAGGAGTTAAGAGAAGTGGAATACTTGAAGGGCCCCAAGTCATGAAGACAGACCATAGTATATGTTGGCTGCCTGGAAAAAGATCAAGAAATAAATGAAAAGGGACATACTTGGGAGGGGCTAAGGGAGCAAGTTGTTGGTTTCAACCCTGTCCCTTGAAGATATCACAAGAACCATAAAGTTTGCACTATTAATATCTTTGTTGACCAGTCTCAGTTGTGATATAATGGGCTAACCGGACCCAGAATGTCTTGCTAACCTGAATATCTCCTGGCTTCTCCTTCAGGTCCAGGATTGAGGAACGTTGGTGTCGACACAACAGTTCTCTTGAGATGTTTTTGCCCCCTGTGCAAAGACTACCAATTTCCCATTCATTTTCTGTTTTGACTTGCCTCCCTTCATAGTCTTGCCTCTGATGTTGACCTCATATCCCACCCTCCACCTACAATTCAACAAGGTGCTCTCTATCTTGAATCCATCGCCCCCTTGTCATAGGCAGCTGGGTGGCTCAGTAGGTAGAGTGCTGATCTGGGAGTCAGGAAGACTCAAGTTCAAATCCTACATCAGACAGTTACTAATGGTTGTTGTCCTTCATTCTCGAAGAGGACCAAAATGACATCACTATGCTAGAGTCAAGTTACCATGTATCCAGCTGTGTCTGATCAGACCAATATGAGTTCCGAATGCTCTATCACAGGTTGGGCACAAATAGTCCATGTGAACATCTGGGGTGGAATCCTGGGCAAGTCCCTTAACTTTTCCCAGCTCCAATTTCCTGATCTGAAAAATTAAGAGATTTGGACATGATAGCTTCCAAGGTCCCCTCCAGCTCTCTCTCTGTCTCTCTTTCTGTGTGTGTGTGTGTGTGTGTCTTTCTCTCCATCTCTCTCTCTCTCTCTCTCTCTCTCTCTCTCTCTCTCTCTCTCTCTCTCTCTCTCTCCCCTAAATCTCATCTTTCTACTGTTCATGTCTTGCTAATCTTCAACTTTTGAGTACCCTCTATCTTCCACCTTCTCTGATCCTGCTTTAAGATATTAAACTCTGCTGGAGAAAGTCACAAAACCTGTAGACTGGTTCTACTACAAATTAATATTATCAAACCTTAACTGGACCCTTCCCATTGCATGGCAATCTTTTTATTCATCTCTTATTAACTCCCTATTACAGTAACCACAGCAGCTACTCCAGGGTTTCTTTTTTCTCCTCAAGCCCCAATTCTATACTCATATCTCACTGTCAGGAGATTATTTCTCCTACTTGACTAAGAAACTGCACATATGGAGTTCTCTTATCTCCCCTCCTTTATATACCACAAAATCTCTCAGTATTTTTATTCATTCTCTTTTAATTTGCTCCCAGCTCTGAAGATGAGACGAGCTTTCTTCTTGCCAAGTCTAGCCTCTCTGTGCTCTTGATTCCCATCCTCTTTTTGTTTCCTCCTTGTCCCATCAACTATAAACATGCTCAAGTCTCCCTTATCTTTAAAAAACTTTTCCTTCAAGATATCATTCTATATCTATTTCTCCCTTCCACTGCTAAAGGCTTAGAAAGAATAGTCTATGTTTTCTGTCTCCATATCCTTACTAAGCATTCACTTCTTACCTCTTATTTCTGACCCCACCATCCTACTGAAATTTTTCTTTCAAAAGTCATAAAAGTCACTTAAAGCTAAATCTGATGACCTTTTCTTTTCTTTTCTTTTCTTTTTTTGGAGGGGGGAAAGCAGGGCAATTGGGGTTAAGTGACTTGCCCAGGGTCACATGGCTAGTAAATGTTAACTGTCTGAGGTCAAATTTGAACTCAGGTCCTCCTGACTCCAGAGCCGGTGCTCTATTCACTGCCCCTTTGATGACCTTTTCTTAGCCTTGTTGATCTTTTTACAGTAGTCAACTCTGTTGACCAATCCTTCCTCCAGGATCACCTTCTCCTTCCTTCACCTCTGAGAATTGTCCTGTTGTTCTTCCTGTTTGGCTGTTCCTTAGTCTTCTTTGATGGTTCATCCCCCTTTTCCTACCTACTTAGTGTATTTGTCTTCCAAGATTGTGTTGTAGACCAGCTCCTTTCCTCTCCTCTCATTTCCTCTCCTGTCCTCCCTTCTCTCTTCTCCACTTCCTAAGTTCTCTCCCTTGGTGACCTTATTTGTAACTGGCACTTTAATGATCACTTCTTCATGAATAACTCATAGTGCCATATATTCAGTATGAATCTCTTCTCTGAACTCCAGTTCCATAGTGTCTCTAATCTCCTGATAAACTACTACCTGGATATCATGTGAGTATCTCAAGCCCAACAGGTCCAAAACTGTCCTTACCTTTCCTTCAAAATTCCTAGCCATACTAGATACTAGGGCATCACCATCCTTCCAATACCTCGGAATCATTTTTGATTCATCTCCCATCCCATCAGTTGCTGTCATTGCTTTCTTCATAATATTTCTCACATCTGTCTCTTTCTCTTCCCTCAGGTGGCTCTCAGTTTAGTTCAGGATCAGATCACTTCTTGCCTAGACTCTTGCAATAGCTTCCTAATTGATTTCCCTGCCTTCAGTTTTTCTCCTTCTCAACCCTCCCTTTACACAACTGTCAAAATTACCTCTCTATTGTGCAGGGCTTACTATGTCACTGCCCTCTTAAAAAACCTTCAGTAGTTCCCCATTGACTAAAAAGAGCAAAAATTCAGTGTGGCACCTGAGACCCTCCAAAATCTGGCTCCAACCTACTTTTCCAGGCTCATCTCATACTGTTTTCTTTTACACACTCTACATCCTAGAATCCTAGTTATCTGTCAAACCAACATTTTACCTCCCTTTTCTGGACATTTATTCAGGCTATCCCACAGTCTGGAAGAGCAGTCTTTCTTCATCTCTATTCTGTCAAACTCCTAATCTTCTTTCAATGCTCAACTCAACTTTCACCTCAACTATCAACTCCTCTATTAAGCTTTCCCTGATCCCTTTGTATGAAAGTATTCTCTCCCTCTTCAATTTTCTTTGAACAAATTGTCTAGAGCTCTTCCCCCTCCTTTCCCCTCCCCCAATGACACTACACCCTGTATTATACAAATTTGTGTACATGTCCTGTCCCTCCCCCCAGTAGACTGTAAGCTCCTTGAGGGCAGGAACTGTTTCAATTTGTCTTTGTATCCCCAGTACCTTGCACAAAGCCTCGCACACAGCAAATGCCTAATAAATGTTTGTTGAATTGAATTGGAGGTTTAGGAGTGCTTTTGGATTGCAGCCTCTCCTTCCAGTCAATAGAATTCCACTGGTGAATTAGGTCCATTGTACAAACAGGGTATTAAGGATGAAGACCTGCCTACAGCTCTCAGAAATGTGTGTGCATGTGTGTGGGTGTGGGTGTGAGTGTGGGTATGTGTATGTATGTGCATGTGTGTGTGAGCAGGTGTGTATGTTCATAGTGGGAAAGGGGCTGCTATTGATCTCTTCCCTGCTTTTGTTTGCAAGTGAATAGGAAAAGAACATTTCATTATCCTTATCTGTCCCCAGACTGCATTGTTGACATCACTCTGAGAATGAATGATCCAGGGAAACTGGGTCACTGTCCGATGAGGTCAGAACTAAATATATGCCTTTTTGGTGGACAGGTAGATAAGTTGAGTCATTTCTAATCACAGAGAAATAGACTTGGTCGATCAATAAGCAGTTACTGAGTGTCTGCTTTGTGCTAGATCTTGTGGGGAATCTCAAAGAAGAGCCCTCCCAAAGAACCTGTAATCTAGCCAGAGTGAGAAGAATGATACACACAAAATTATTAGAGAACAGTACAATTCTATCTTTAAAATATGGAGAATTTGTGTCTAGATTTTTACTTATTTCCCCAAGTAATCACTGTCAACTGTTACTGCAGGGTGACAAATAGCACCTTTCAGAACATATCAAAGGATGTTTTCAGGCAACCCAAGGTCACTGTTTTTCAATTATTTTTCTTCTGCCCTTTGTAAATTTGCACATGTTTGTTTAATGAGGATAGCAGAGACACAGCTCCCTATGACAGGACTTTTTAAACTTTGTTGGGTCATGGCCCCCTTTGACAATCTGGTGAAGCCTATGGATGTCATCTCATAACAACAGCAGCAAGAAGCCTTTATATAGCAATTCAAGGCTTATAAAGCTTTAAAATATTATCTCATCCTTACCACAACCCTGAGAGGTAGGTCCTATGATTATTCCCATTTTATAGATGAGGAAATTGAGTCAGACAGAGGTAATGTTTTGCTTAGGGTCACACAACCAGTAAGTCTCTGAGGTCTCATCTGAATTCAGATCTTCCTGACTGTAGTTGAGGACTCTATCCATTGCGCCATCTAGCTGCCTAGAATAAATATTGTTTAGAACAAATACAATGCAAAATTAGAGCATAACTAATAAATAATTAGATAGACACCATTTAGAATAAATTTTCTTCCAAATAATTCAAGGAAATGCCAACTTTTAGCTAGATGTCTATGAAACAAAAATGATTTTCTCCCCTAAATTCATAGACACCCTGAAATCTATTCAGGTTAAGAACTCCAATCCAGAGAAAGGGGAAAAGGCTAAGGTAGCCCTCCAGCTTCCCCTCCCTTTATATTTATTAGCAAAAATTTTAATTGAAAATATAGCCATCTTCCATCTGACCTCCCAAATTTCTAAATGAATACTTTTCAAAAAAACAAGACTTCACGCAAAATTGTCTGATACAATAGTCTGTGTGTCAGTGAGGGTTCTATTGCATTGATCACTCTGGTTCACCAGAGATTTATTTTCAGTAAACAATGATATTCCTCTCTCCTTCAATATAATAGCAGAATAATAATAGTAGTAGCACTGTTGGTAGTAATGATGATTACAACGTGTCTCATTTCACTTTTGCTAGCTTCTGGTTTTCTCATTCTCCCTTGTCTTTAAAGAACTGCTTTTTCTCCCTGTCTTCTCCTCTCCCTACCCCTGCCCCAAATCCGAAAGAGTACATTTCTCCTTAGCCTACTCTTCCTATGAGGGTCACCATAGAAATCTCACATCCATCATGCAGGCTTTCCTGATGACCCCACCCAATGGTGTGCTACTAAATGTTTAAAAATTGACTCTTTGGGGGGAAAATGTATGCAGGACATACTTTTAAGTTTAATTGGCATTATTAACATTTTCTCCATTTCCTGAAGTCTAGACAAATCAACAAAAAAATAAATCAAGTCCTGATTTATAGTGTTTGCTGATTTCCCAGGCTTAATTATGCTCACACTAAAACTCTCCTGAGATGGTATGACCTGGTTCCAGCACATCCCTGATTCTACCCCACATTGATAAGTCTTTCTGACAATTTGTTCCCTTCTGCCCAATTTAGTTCTCTATTTTATCATTATATAGTAGTGAGAGAGTCAGCATGGTTGAGGGGATAGATGGACTTGGAGTCAGGAAGACTGATTTAAATTCTATTTCTGACTCTGTGGCCACTGGCAAGTCTCTTAGCTTCTGTGCCTCAGACATCCATCCACTAAGTCATGACTGGTTTGTAGACCACATGAGTGAATCACAGCGCCTTCATATATACATAGGACTTCTTGTCCACTAATCCTTTCACATTCACATGTGTTTGGTCTCCCCCAAATAAACTAAGTTATCCTTTTTCTAACTCTCCACAGAACCTAGTATAGTGCTGAACCATATGGTAGACACTCAACAAATGTTTATTGATCTATTAAAGAATCATTTCATAGGCTAGAATCTTCCTCCAAGCCGGATAGGTTGTCCTTCTCCCCAAACTTCTGAGCTTTATAAACAATGGCTCTGTCCTGGGAAAACCTTTTTCCAATAACAACCAATAAATTTATGCAAATTCTCACCACCACTGTATGCTCCATGGTAATAAACTCCCTGCTAATTTCCCAGAGAATGTGACATCTCCAAGGGTTGACCCTTGATATACAAAAGAGTTTTCTAGAAAAATCATGGTGTGCCTTATGCAGGCCTGACCTCATTTACTTATTTCTCCCTCCCCCCAAATATTATGCCCTTTTGTGTCTTCCCTCCTTTGCCCCAATCACTAATCTGATTAATTTGTTGTTTGGTTGTTTTTCAGTCATGTCTGATTCTTGGTGACTCCCATTTGGGGTTATGTTGGCAACAGTACTAGAGTGGTTTGCCAATTCTTTCTCCAACTTATTTTGCAGATGAGGAAACTGAGGCAAATGGAGTTAAGTGCCTTTCCCAGGGTCACACAGTAAGTGTCTGAGGTCAAAATTGAACTCAGGTCTTCCTAACCCCAAGTCCAGTTCTCTATCCATTAGACAACCTACCTCTCCAAGCTGATTATTATGTAGCCTGGAATTCAGCTCCTACATTTATTTCCCTGGCTAAAGCAGACCTCCAAGAGTGTTCTTCTAAAATGCAAATACTGGGAGAAAGCACGTTAAGGGTTCATCAGTCATTGTACATTAGTGTGAATTAATCAGTCTGTTTTCATATGCTACAGTTATCTGATACCAAAGCAATGCAGGAATATAAGTTTCTATGTTGGGAGCAGGAGGGAAATGGGAACAGGAATTAGTCATTTTGGAATCTGAATCACTACCTAGGGAGTTTGGGCTTGGGAGGGAGTTGGAATTAGTAGAATGAAGGCATTAAATGCCTGGAGATAGAGGGGTGAGGGTATAGGTGAGTTTTAAAGGAAATAAAGAAGTGGTGAAAGCCACTGAAGACAGATTTCTCCTACTTCAAAATGGAATTACAGGGCAAAGAGCTAGACCTTTTTAAAATATATTTACTGATGCTTTTTGCCTTTGCATTTTATACCAAACTCCCTGCAGATTGAACTTTCCCTTGTAATGAAAAAAACAAACGAACAATTGAAAACATCCATTACAGAGCCTGTGTCTGACAATACATGCAGTATTCCATCCTAGCAGTCCCCCACTTCTGTGCCAGGAGAGGGAGAGAATTTCACTGCCAAGATTTTCTCTTGTCCTCTATTGCTCTTCCTCTCTCATAAATGAGAGCTCCGCTTCCTCTTAGGGGTCTGTTCATTTACATTGCTCTAAGGAGGGGATGTGGTTTTGCCTTGTTCCAGAAAAATCAGGCAGGCTTTGCCTTGGTTGTAGAGTAAATCTAATAAATGTAAACACAAATTAAGTAAACAAACCCTGACTAATAAACATGCTGGGTAAATATTATAGAATTAAGGATGGAAAAGAGGTTAATTATATAGCTCTATGAATATTGAATGTATTCTAGAGCTTAAGAGGTATTAATGGTATCAAGAGAAATTTCTCCATTTGAGGTTTGGGCTGAATCAATACCAATACCCAGTGGTTAGAAGGGATTATGTTTGTTTTATATTCAGTCAGTCATTCAACAAACATTTATTAAGTGCCTACTATGTGCTAGGCACTGTGCTAAGTGCTGATGATAAAGAAAGGCAAAAAACACATTAGTGTGCTGCCCTCAAGGAGCTCACAATCTAATTTCTTAAGAATCATGGAGCAAATTAGGCACATATCCACATTTTGAACCATATCTGTGATTCTATAGGTATAGGAAATTCCTAGTGAGGAAAGTCCCTCTACCAAAGCAGATTGTCACCTGCTCTGTGAGTTACTCTTAGAGAGTAGTTTCTGAAGTTAAGTGACTTGCCTAGTATCCCATAGCCCCTGTATTAGAGATGGAATTTGAACCTAGTCTTTCTAGTTCCAAGACTGGCTATCCATATCTGGGTCACTTTTTCCTCTTCCTTCCTTTTTCCCTACCCCATCCCAACTCTCACACACAGTGTGCTATCCTTAATTGTATAGTTATAACTATATCTATAGAGATAGACAGATGTATCATAGTTCTAGTGCATACATAAATATGTTTGGTCCAGACCTGTGATTTCATCGGTGATGAGTAAGGAACTCCCTCCCTGATGCAGATCAAAAAGTCTTCTGTGATTTATAGTCCTAGGGAGTTGTCCCAGGGTTATTAAAAAGCTAAGTGACTCACCCTTGGTCACACAGCCAATATGAGTCAGAAGGAGAACTTGACCCCAGGTCCACCTGATTCTTTAAGATCAACCTCTCTATTCTACCACGCTGTCTTTCTATGAATTATTAGTCCTGAATTATGATAGTTGTAAATGAAGTCATTTTGGTTTTCATGAATTATTTATTCATGCTTTGTTTTTCCTAAGACCTGGCTTATATAACCCTTATTCTCTCCCTTCCTTTAGCCATTTGGACCTTTCCTCTTCACCACAGAGCATGATGATTGAGTTTAAAACTTTGGACCCATAGTAGGGGTATGATATATGTCACAGACGCCAAAATCTTTGGGCTGTCGTACTATGCAAGATTTCAAGCCCAGCACTAGTTAAATCTGCATCATGGGGTCTGGGAATTAGGAACCAGAGATGAAGCCAAACTTAGGATTCTAGGGTTTTAAGGCCATCGTCATAACATACTGCCCAACAGCTCCCCAGTGAGTCCCATGGTGTACAATCTCAGGATTGACTCGTTTATTCATAAAAGTGGCCTCATGAAGCACCTTTTTTTTTTAAGACACTGGAGCTAGAGCTTGTACTTGTCTTTCCAGTCTTGCTTATAAATATAAGCATGTGGGGTGGTTTGTTTGTATCAGACTCTTAATTCTTGCTAAGCCTCCCTTGCCTAGGCCCCAGGATATATAATGACAGCTTCAAATTAGATGAGTAGAAGGGAGTACTCTTCTTCCTCACCCACCCCACCAATGCTTGGTCCCTGAGTCAGTCACCTAAAGGTGACTAAAGGTCAACCAGACCCGTCCCGGCTTCCTAGTCCTGTGACTTCTTCCAACTCCTTTGACCTCCCATGACCTTTATTCCACTTTGGCCACCCACATGTGAGGACACACATTGGACCTCCACATCATTATCTGGAGCTGTTCCACCTCCATAGGTAGGAACACCTCAGTTCCTATTCTTCCATCTCTCCCACTCACTCCAGCTGTATTTATAGTTCATTCTTATCTTGAGCTCCAATCCCTCTGCTCCCAGAATCATGGAATCCTGGGGTTGGATGAGGCCTTGGAACCTTGTACAATCTGAACAGAAATCCCCTCAATAAGTATCATCCAGATTCACTTCCAGAAATGGGAACCCACTGCCCACTGGGTGATAAAATAATGATGATGATGTAATAATAAGTATTCATATAACACTTAAATATTTCCAAGGAAAATATCTCATTTGATCCTCTCAACAACCCTAGGAGTTAGGTGCTATTATCCTCATTCTACAGATGAGAACACTGAAGCAACTAATATTTAAGTCACTCAAGTTTGCAAAGCTAGTAAGTGTCTGAGGAAGGATTTGAACTCAGATCTGCTTGACTCCAAGACCACACTACACAGATATACAAAATTACTCAGACAGCTTATATACTCTTGAAAATATTTTTTTTTAAAAACCTTCAGGGTCACCTCCAAAGCACACTTTGATTACAAGTAATGACGTGCCTATAGACAACGGAAGCAAACTCATTTACAAAAAGAGAATCAAGCTTACAAACTGCCATTGGCAGCAGGGGATAGGAAAATAGGAAATGTCAAGGCTTTTTTTTTTTTGGTCCCTCCACACTGACAGAAGAGAAAGTGGAATGAAGAGTGTCATATTTACCACCTACATTCTGTAGCCGGGAGCATTTACCAAGCTTGAGGTTGGACTCCTGATGTAGCTGCTGGTGCTGCTGTTGCCGCCTCCAGTGTGTTGAATGCCACCGTGCCCACCCAATGTCAATTTCTGAAAGGCAAGCCCACCTGCTCTCTTCTCCCCACACATGGGTCCTCTCTGAAAATGGAGGACGAACAAACAACTCCTCCTGCTCAATTCTGGACCTAATTCATTGTCTGTTTGCTCTGTCTGTTCTAGGTAGATGGACAGCTAGGTGGTGCCACAGTGCTCAGAGTGCCAGGCCTGGAGTCAGAAAGACTCCTTGTCCTGAGTCCAAATCTAGCTATACTTATTAGCGGTGATCCAGAGTCACACCCCCGTCTCTGTCCACTTTGTGTCCAATGACTCTCCCAAACTGCTGCCACTATCCAGCAGACAAAAGCATACTTTTGTTTTTATCTTTTTCCCCTGGAGAAAAGCTCAACTTTTTCAGCCTCTACTCAAGCCCAGAATCCTATAAGATCTTGTGCTGTCTAATCCCAAAGATTTTCTCTACCTTCTCCTAGGCTAAGAAGAAGAGGAAAACTATATGTCTTGGAGAGTCTATGTTTAAACACTTGCTCCAGGGTGCCTTTAGTCACTTTCTCCTGACCTACAGGTAGAAGGGGCTACATAAATATCAAAAGTAATAGCTAAAAGAAGGCCTTCTGACTTTAGATTCCGTGATTTTCCTATCATACTGTCATATATTCTGTGAAAGGGGAGAGTATGAAATAAGCTGAAAGGCTGGAACCATATTGTACAGAGTTTTGAATGACCATGTTGGAAGTCATACTTTATTAACTAGATAATGAGAAAGTCATTGAAGATTTTGGGGCAGAGGAATGATGTGATGTGAGGAGTAAATTAGAAAGATTACTTCATACTCAAGTGTAAAGGATGAATTGGAGAGGGGATAAAGCCTAGGAGGCAGAAAATCCATTTAGTAGGTTATTGCAATTGGCCTGGTAAGAAAAGATTAGGGCCTGAACTAGGTTAGTTGCAGTAGGAAAGAAAAGAGAAGGCACATAGATACAAGATACCATGCAAGGAAAATTGGCAAAATTTAGTAATTAATAGGACATGAAATATGAGGAAGGAGAAAGTAAGAAATGATTGGGAGGGTGATAGAAATAGAATTAGAGAAAGAAACTGTTTTGGGGGGGAAAGTAATGTCCTGATTTGGACTTTTAAAGTTTGAGTAGTTGGAAGGGTATGTAGGTAGAATTGTCAACTGCACAGTAGAAAACCAAGAATAGAGCTCGAAGAAGACAGGTTGGAACTGGAGGTAAAGATCTGGGAGTTACTTATGTAAAGGTGATAGTTGATTTCTTGAGAGTGGTTGAAATTACCAAAGAAGAGAATAGAGAGGGGGGAAGAAGAAATAAATGGGGAAAGGAAGAGAGGAGGGGAAGAGGAAAATAGGAGAAAAGAAAAGAAGGGAGAAGGGGAAAAGGAGAAGAGGGAAGGGAGAAAGGAGAAGAGAGAATAGAAAAAAGGGAAGGGAGGAGGGAAAAGAGGAAGAGAAGGGAAAGGGAAAAGGAAAGGAAAGAGGAAGGGAAAAGAGAAAGAGGAAGAGAAAGGGGTGGGAAGGAAAAGAGAGAGGGAAGGCAAGAAATGGAAAGGGAAGGGGAGAAAGGAGAGAAGGGAGGGAAAACCACCCAACGATTCTTAGTGAAATTTGAGATGATGGCAACCTTGAGCAAGTTACTTAACACCAATTGCTTTAAAAAAAAGAAAGAAAGAAATTTGAGATGATGTATTTGGTCTAGGAATAGAGACAGACCAAAGTGATAAATATCACAAATGATTGAAGGACCAAATTAATGGAGAGCAGAAAGGAAATGCTATGTGTAACAGGGCCACAAGCAAACCTTGGGAGGATACAAACTTTAATTAATAGAATGCTACACTTTAAAATACGTAACTGTCTAAATAGATCTTGTCAATCCTGTGGAAAACATTTTGTAACATTAAACCTCCAAGCCAGTATGTCTAATTTTTTTCAAGAAGCCATTTTGAAAATAGCAAAATAAAATCAGTGAGAAGTTTTGCATTAATAGACATTTTCTAAGTCATCATTGCAAAACATAAGTCCTTTCAGAAACTAATGTGTTATGCATAAATCACATTGCTTAAAATGTATGTGGAAAGGATATCCGATCCAGTCAAGCATGGAAAATTTTGAGCCAGCCTGTTGATTCTATTTTTAATCATACTGAATCAAGTCTACAGGTTAGAGGGGCTCTGGCTGCAAAACCTCCTTTGGTGTCATGTTCCAGTGTATAAGTTTGCAGCAAATGACATTTTCCTAAAAATTTCCCATAGTATAATCTTAAGGACAGTGACTGGTATAGGAGAACTGAGGCTTGAGCTCAAGTTTTGACCATTAGTGATTGTATATGTCCCAGCAAGTCATTAAACCTCTTTGAATCTCAATTTTCTCTTATGTAAAGTGGGATGATAATTTTTGTGCAACCTACTTCCCAGGGTCCTTGTGAGAAAAGTGCATTGTAAACCTTAAAGTACTAGAGGTATATGGATTTTACTACAGAGCTAAAGAACAGCTAGTCAGCATTATGTTTGTAGTCATTTTTAATAATTACTGCTTCTAAAAACTAAATATCTAACTTGGTACATTTCAATAACTCCATAATCTCAACCCATGCAACAACTTTCAATGAAATCTAGCCAGAATGACAAAAGTTATGCCCATTTGGAAAAGTCATGATAGATTCCATTTTATTTCATGATGGTGGGCTGAACCATAAGTTGAATATTAAATATGTCCTGATATCTTTATAAAAGTAGACAACTTTGTCAAAATTTGTGAAATGTCTTTGAAAAAATTTAATGGGACAGTCAGATAAATGTGAATTGCTAATTGTATCAGAAGATTCATTAAGTTTGAATAAAAAAAGTGGGAATTGGGGCCTTTAATTAAATTTGAATTAGTCTTTCTTTCCTTGGCCTATTTAGTCTTTGCACAACTAGGTAGTACAGTGAATAGAGAACTGGGCCTGGAGTAAGGAAGACCTGAGTTCAAATCAGTCTCACATACTTATTAACTGTATGACCCTGGGAAGGTCACTTAACCCTATAAGCCTCAGTTTCTTCATCTGTAAAATGAGCTGGAGAAGGAAATGGCAAACTACTCTAGTATCTTTGCAAAGAAAATCACAAATGGAGTCATGAAGAAATAGACATGACTGAACAACAAAATAATTCTTAGCCATTCAGGTGACTATTTTTGCATTCTGGAAAGCTGAGAGAGGAGACTAAGTAGAGAAGATTTGGAGTAGTGTGTAGCTGGTTCCCAATGCTGTTATTGCTGCTATGATGGTGGCATATGTGACACTCTCATCTGTAACTGGGACCTGCTGAAACTGAGGTCTGGGACTTGATGGGGAGATGCAGACTGACAGTCACAAGTTAGAGGGACTCCAGTCTCAGACACTTGATACTTCCTAGATGTGTGACATTGGGAAAGTCACTTAACCCCATTTGCCTTGCTTTTCTCACTCCAAAAACCAAAAAAAAAAGAGTTACAGGGAGCATTGCTCCATGGGTGAGTCCTTGAGTACTTCAGTGGCTAGCTATGTGGCACTACCAGGAACAGGGAGGAAAAGGGGCGGGGAAATGGACCTTTGTCCCCTGCACCACCTTCACCTTTAGATTGAAACTCTTAGGTCCCAGACATATATTCCTTCACTTTCTAGTTAATTGGTCAACAAATATTTATTACTCACTAACTGTGCCAGACATTGTGCTGAGCCCTAGAGATATGAAGACATACCCTCAAGAAGCTCACATTCTAATGGAAGACAGGACATACAAGACATATATGTGTGTACATATATGTATATATAGCTATGGAAAGTGTGTATGTGCACACATGCACATATACACATGTATGTATATATTGCTTGTAGGACATTATATATTATGTTACATTACATTATTTATTATATTAAGTAATTTATTGTGTTTACTGTATGCCAGCACTATACCAAGCACTAGGGATGCAAGGAAATGCATAAATAGTCCCTGTCCTCACAGAGCTTACATTCTAATGGAGGAGATAGCATGCAATATCCAGGCATATGTAAGATATAAGATAATATGAGGGGGAGAGGCACTAGCAGCTTGTGGGAGCATGAAAGGCCTCTTGTAAAAGGGGAGTCTGGAAGGAAGCCAGAGAAACTAAAAGACAGGGGTGAGGGGGCAGAACATTCCATGGATGGGAGACAGCAGTAAAAAGGTATGGAGTTGAGAGTTATGCTCAGGGAACAGCAAATGGGCCAGTCAGTATAGCCAAATTGTCAATGTGCAAAGGAAAATAAAGCATGAGGCACAGTAGACAGGGCACATAGCCTAAAGTCAGGAGTTCCAGTTCAGCTCCAGACATTTACTAGCTGTGTGACCCTGAACAAGTCACTTCACCTTTGTTTATTACCTACCTCACATAGTTGTTATGAAGATCAAATAAGATAATACTTATTAAGCACTTATCACGGTGCCTGGCACACGATAAGCACTATATAAATATTAACTATTATAACTATTTTTATTAAATATGAGAAGACTGGAAAGGTAAGAAGAACACAGTTTATGAAGAGCTTAAAATTCCAAGGAGATAGCTTTGTATTTGATCTTAGAATTAATAGGGAGCCACTAAAACTCACTGGGGGAGGGGAGACACTGTGTTCAGATGGGCCATTTAGAAAAACAATTTTGGCAGGTGGGGAGTGATTGGAAGGAGAAAGATGAGAGATTAACCAGAAGGCTGTGGCAATAGACCAGGTGACAGGTGATG
Organism: Gymnobelideus leadbeateri; assembly: GCA_011680675.1. Classification (NCBI taxonomy): domain Eukaryota; kingdom Metazoa; phylum Chordata; class Mammalia; order Diprotodontia; family Petauridae; genus Gymnobelideus; species Gymnobelideus leadbeateri. The sequence goes on from WOXC01002530.1 coordinate 229,611, forward strand.
AGGGCCTGAAGTAGGTAGTGGATGAGTGAGTGAAGAGAAGGGAGCATATTTAAGAGATGTTGTAAATGTAGAAATAAGATTTGGCACATGATTTGTTAAGTGGGATGAGTGAAAGTGAGTTAAGTATGACACAAGGCTTACAGGCCTGATTGACCAGGAGAATGGTGGTGCCCTCAGCATTAATTGGGAAATTTCAAAGAAAGAAGTTTGGGGGAAAAATAATGAGTTCATCTTTGGACACATTGAGTTTAAGATGTCAACAGGGCTTCCAGTTTGAGAAATCCAAAAGGAGATTGGTGATGCGGGATTGGAATTTAGAGAAATTATGATTAGATAGATAGATCCAGGAAATATCTGTAGAGAAAGCATCCCCGAACCTATGTGAGCTCACTAAGTGAGATATTATAGAGGGAAAAGAGAAGACCCAGGAGAAAACCTTGGGGTTTGCCCACTTGTTAGTGTTTTCTAGATGATGATATTCCCAAGATAGAATGTGTCATGTAAACCTAGAAAGGAGGTAGGATCCAAGAGAAAGAGATGGTCAACGGTGTCAAAGGCAAAGGAGAGGTCAAGGACAATAAATATTGAAAAAACAGTTAGATTTGGTAATGAATAGATAATTAGTAACTTTGGAGAGGCAATTGCTCTTGAATCATGAGTATGGAAGCTGGATTGCAGAGCGTTTAGAAGGAAGCAAGAGGAAAGAAGTGAATTACAATGAGCTTTCTCAAGAAGTTTAGCCAAAAAAGGCAGGGGAGATATAGGATAATATCTTGCAGGGACATTATGATACAATGAGGTTGTTTTTTGTTTTGTTTTGTTTTTTAAGGTCAGGAGAGACCTGTCTGTAGGCATCAGGGAAGGATTCCCTCAATAGGTAGGGGGGAAGGGGAATAAGCATTTGCTAAGGACCTACTTACTATGTGTCAGCCACTGTGCTAAGTGCTTTACAAATATTATCTTATTTGATCCTCACAATAAACCTGTGAGGTAGGCACTATTATGAACTTTCTTTTATAGCTGAGGAAACTGAGGTGGAAAGAGATTAAGGTCCTTGCCTAGGGTCACACAGTAAGTGTCTGAGACCAGATTTGAACTTGGATTTTTCTCATTTTGTGACTCCGGATTCAGCACTCTATCCAATTTGCACTATCTAGTGAAAGATTGAAGATGAGAAAAAAAGTGGGAATGTTAGTGGATTATGCAAAAAGTAGGGAATAGCTGAAGACAGGGGAAGATGAGATCAAGAATATGTGCAGAGGGTTGGACCTTCCTAACAATAACATTAATAATAATAACTAGTGTAGTAACCCTCAACATTCCCATGTTTAACTTTTGAGACTTCAAACATTCCCATGATTTTATTAGTAACCTCATTTTCACTTTTGTGTTGGCAACCCGGCATATTTGGGCCTATGCACAGTAGAGGAAAAATTGAATGCAATGACTATTTAGATGAAATAGCTCAGGAAGGTCTTTAGGACAGCAAAGATGACAATGACAAACTCCCAAAATTGTGCCATTCACAATTTCCAAACTCCAAGGGTGGCTTGGAGTAATCAACCGGCTGGCTAGAGACAACAAGGCTGCCAATCCCATCATCAATAGTAGCTTCAAGGTTAACCACCAACTCACCTCTGCTATGCTCTCATAATACTCTGAGACCCTTAAGGATCTCCAATGGTGCATACAGTAGACATCACTCATGGATTATTTCAAGCTGGTGCATCCTTCATAATCTACAATGCCATTCACCATCTGTGAAGGACAGAGATGACGCCAAGACTGTAACCTCACCCTTGGTTTTCAGAGGCCATGGCAGAGAGTTTTACAGCAGTATAGTATACAATGCAACACCCTCATACCCTCATCAGTGGAAGGTGAGATCCAGGTTAAAAATGTTTTAATTGTAAGAATTGTATTTATTTTATAGTATTGATGGTACTCTATTGATTTAATATATTATGAAAAGTGAACATAGTCATAAATCAATGTGTTTTTTTTTATTTAAACTGAGGAGTTAACACAAAAGGTTACAGAATTCTGGGGAATTACTAGTGAGAAAAAATGTTTTGCATGTTACCAATTTTATTTTGTATATTGCATTTTATGGGTTATTTCATGGTAAATGTGTTAGGAAAAGCACACATTATCAGAATTAATGTTTTGTTTAAAAGAACTGTATGCAGAAAAGTATATTTTCAGCAATCTGTGGGGAAAGATTACAGTTTTTGGTAGTGACAGGAACTTAACCCCTATTTCCCATAGGTTCAATGTATTAACATTTTTTTTACTTTTGCAGTTTTCTAGAAATGTAACTCCCACAAAAGTTGAGAATTGATAGTATTCACAAAGCTTTTTAAGGTTTGCAAATGCTTTGCAAACATTTTCTCATTTGATCCTCGAAACAGACCTGAGAAGTAGGTGCTATTATTATCCCCACTTTACAGATGAGGGAATTGGAGTAGACAGGTTAAGTGACTTGCACAGAGTCACTATTAAGTGTCTAAGGCTGGATTTGAACTCAGATCTTTCCCAATACTCAACATTGTCAAATATGGGCATGGAGTATTTCCCTCAAGATACAAGCAAATAAATTAAAGCTGTCAACAGGAAAAACTACAACTTGTAGAACTGAAAAAGAAAAATGTTTTGGAGTTTTCCACCTAGTTCCTCAGCGTGACCTAGAAGTGGCCTGAAGGTCATTTCTATTGGATGGCAAATTTGGGAAGGTCTTCTCCCCCTTCTCTTACCCCAGCTCTTCTTTCTTCTTTTTTTTTCCCATCTTCTTTAGTTATCGTGTATATTGTCTTTCTGGTTCTGTTTACTTCACTTGGCCTTGGTTCATGTGAGGTCCTAAGCATCTCTTTTATTCATCATATTCAGTGTTTTTAGGATACAGTAATATTACATTACATTCACGTATGACAACTTGTTTAGCCATCCACCAATAGATGGCATCTCTTCATTTCCAGTACTTTTCAAAGTGCTGCTATGTGTTTTGGTGCATAGAAGGAGGATATCCTTGGGTTAGGTCCCTAGTATAGGAATCTCTAGCTCAGAGGACATGGATATTTTAGTCATTTTCTCTGCCTAATTCCAAATTGCTTTCCAGAATGGTTGGACCAACTCACATGTATACCGACAGAGAATTAGAGGGGCTTCTTTATATAATGTGCTATATCATGGAAGCATGACTCTAGACCTGGAAGGAACTTCAGAGTTCATCTAGACTAATCCCCTTCATTTTACTCATGAAGAAACTGAGGCCCTAGGAAGTCAGGTGACTTGCTGAGGTGAACCAGGTAATAAGTGACAGTAGTCTGAAGACAAATTTGTCTTAGTTTGCAGAGGCCCAGCATCAGAAATTTGGCCACTGGATAATGAATATTTTTCAGATATACTAACTCACAAAGACTACTTACTAATGTAAAATGGTGGGACCACTCTTATTGTCAGAAGAGGTGCACCCATGCAGAGGTGACTGCCAAGTTTTACAGCAGTTGATGAAAGAGTGTGTACAAGATGCCTTTCTAATTCTCTTCTGTCCCACAAGAATCCTACCACTAGGTGGCGCATGCTTTTTATGAACTGAAACACCCCAATGGAATTCTTAGAGTTTTCCCTGGAATCGGTAATTAGACAATTAACAGCAAATTGTCAGACTGAGCTGGTGCATAGATCACATTTCAGCTAACACTTCTAAACATAGTTTTTTAACCATGGGACAAATATAAATAATAAAACCTGTTAGTTGCATCAAAAATGATAAAGCATTTTTAATTTTAGCTTTTAGCCCTTTCCAAAGTGATTCATTTAGGGGGGGAAATGGTATTAACTTGCCTGGTTATGGAATCATTGGGATCCCTAAAAAATACATTATCATAAGAGTTTATTAATATATAATAGGCTATGAGGGACTCCAAACGGATGGCTCTTGTTTTAGGATGTCTTCTGGTTAAGGCACTGGATTGCATGTGAGAAATTTGCTTCATTGCAGTCCTATTATTTGGACATAAATGTAAAATATGTTTTAAATTAACTTTTCTCATAAATATTGCATGGTTTTGCTTTGGGTTCGCTAGGGGGTTGGGCCTCTTCGTCAACTTGGGCTACGGTGGCCCTTGGGTAACCTGCAGTCTGAAGGATGATAGGAGGTTTTCAGCCACCATCTAGTGGCCAGCTCTGTTATGGTCTTGATCTCCTGGAAATCTGATGCAATGGGATGTTAAATGGTTCAGTGATGAAGTTGAGACCATAAGAGCAGAGATATCGAATTGTACATTTAATTCCACTCCCTAATTTTGTAAATGAGGAAACCCGGTGTGGTGGAGGGAGGGCTTATTCTAGATACCAGGGATTGGAGTTCAAATCCTTCATTGGATGAGTGTGTGACCTTGGGCATGTCACTTAGCTTCATAAGTTTCCTCAGTTTCCTGGTGCTCAGTTTCCTAATCTATAAAATGAAGGTCTTGCAATCAATATAGTTCTTCACCTTTTTTTATGTCTTGGATCCCTTTGGCCATCTGGTGAAGCCCATGACTGCCTTCCCAAAATAATGTTTTCAAATGAAAAAAGTTAAAATACATAGGATTATGAAGGAATTATGAATTATGGAATTATGAAGGAAACCAATTTTATTGAAATAAGTTATCAGCATGTTAAAAAAAAAAGTTCACAGACCCTTGGTTAAGAATTCTTGAACTAGGGGCAGGTGACTAGGTGGTGCAGTAAATAGAACACCAGCCCTGGAGTCAAGAGGACCTGAATTCAAATCTGGCCTCAGACACTTAACACTTACTAGCCATGTGACCTTGGGCAAATCACATAACCCCAATTGCCCTGCCTTCCCCCCTCCAAAAAAAAAAAAAAGAATTCTTGGACTAGATGGGCTCCAAGATCTCTTTCAGTTCTAGAACCATGATCCTGCGAGATCTATCAGCACCTACCTCCTAGGGTTTGTTATAAGGATTAAGTAACATATAACACACGCAATATATTTACAGTATTTTGCAAACCCTAAAAAACGATATAATTGCTCATTCTTTTTGTTCTTGCTCATTCACTCATTCATTTCAGTCATGTCCAACCCTCCATAACCCCATTAAAGGTTTTCTTGGCAAAGATACTAGAGTCATTTGTTGCCATTTCCTTCTCCAGCTCATTTTACAGATGAGGAAACTGAGGCAAGCAGAGTTTAGGGGCTTGCCTAGGGTCATATAGCTGGTAAGTGTCTGAAGCAAGATTTGAACTCAGGAAGATGAGTCTTCCTGACTCCAAGCCCAGAACTTTCCCCAGAGGAGAAACTGAAGAGGCAGTGGGATAGGAGAAGGGAAGTGGGCAGGGGAAGAGAAGTTCATATAGGAGCTATTGCTGTTTTAAAGACATGCTATTTGGGACAGTTAGGTGAATAGAGTGCCAGCCCTGGAGTCAGGAGGACCAACACTTACTAGCTGTGTGACCTGGGGCAATTGCCCTACCTTCCCCTCTCCAAAAAAAAGCAAAAAGAAGAAAAAGACTGTGCTATTTGGTTGAGGATACTCAAATAAAAGTCCCCTACCTGACATTGTCTTGTCTTCTTTCCCTGGCCTCCTATCTCTCCTCTTGTCCTCCCCAACCCAGCTCAGTGATAGCCGGGAAAGGCCAATATTGTGTTGGAATGACCCAGGAAATCAAGCAGATTTCAGTGGGTCAAACACCCCTGTTGGGTAACAAATACGACACATGGCATTCCTGTGTACATTTTTGTAGTAGCCAATTATTTTAGTACTAACCGGTAATAGCTGAGTAGCCCTAAAATAGAGGATGTGCTTTTGCCCCGTGTCAGCTTTCCTGGAAGTTGGGTTTACTGTCCTACGTCCCCGCCTGACCCCAATAGGATGTTGCTTGCCTTGCTGCCTAGCTCATTGTGGAAAGTGACCACAAGGATCTTTGAACTTGGGGCTCCTGTGAGCACACAGGAAGCCAGGGAGGCATCAGGTGCTATACTATCCCTTAAGTTTCCAATACTCTGAGGCTGTCAGCAACAAACAGCTCTTAGCTTTCACAAAGGAGAAACTGAAATGGAAAAAGACTTAATGACTTCAGGAAAAGTCAGGCTAATAGTCCAAGGACAGATAGACTATGGAAGTACTGTAAACAAAGCATGGAAGCCCTGGGTTTGAATCCTTCCTCCAACACTCACAAGGCATTTGACCTTGGGGAAGTCATTTAGTAAGTCAGAGCTAGCTAGGTAGGCAGCAGCTAGAATGCTAGATCTCAGATTAATTCCTGAGTTCAAATATTGCATCTGACATTTATTACCTCTGGGACCCTGAGCAAGTCACTAAACCTCTCTCTGCCTTAGTTTCCTCAACTGTAAAATACAGATAATAATTCTACCTCTCAGCATCGTTCTGAAGGTCAAAGAGGATAGGATCTATAAAGCGCTTTGTAAACCTTCACGCGCTACACAAATGGTAGTTAATAATATGTGAATTTCTCTGTGCCTCAATTTCCTCATTTGTAAAATAATGATAATGACAGAGTTGTTGTAAGTCTCAAATATGATTTTACATATTTACAGCACTCTGTGAATCCCAAAGCTGTTATTATTTCTTTTTGTTCGTGTGTATAATAATAGCTAGGGCCCAATATGGATTCCCGGGTATTCAACTTAGATTTTAGAAGGCCCATGATAAAAACAAAGAAACAGAAGTAAAGATACTGTAGAGAAGAATGATATGGTCCCACAAGATTAGGGACAGAAAACTTCACATCCAGAATGAGCTTGCAGGCAATTCAATGGGAAACAAAAAGCCTTTTGGAAATACATTGAGATAGTAGAAAAATTAGTTCTAGTAAAAAAATTGGAAGAGGGTGTATTTGAATGCTTTTTTTTTAGAGAAAGAACCTGTTGTTTCAAGATAAAAAGTATCAATAATGGGGCAGCTAGGTGGTGCAGTGAACAGAGCACTGGCCCTGGAGTCAGGAGGAGCTGAGTTCAAATTTCGTCTCAGACACTTAACACTAGCTGTGTGACCTTGGGCAAGTCACTTAACTCCAATTGCCCTGCCTTCTCCCTTCCAAGAAGCAAAAAAACAAAGAATCAATAACTTTAAAAGAATTGAAGTAGTGTGATGTAATGGAATAAGAACCAGCTTAGAAGCCAGGAAGAGCTGGGTTCCTCTGACTCATATGGTCTGTGTGACCCTGGACAAGCCTCCCAAACACTCAGTGCCCTAAGGAGCTCTGGAAGACTCAGTTATACAGAGATGCTGACCTGCATAGATTCCCTACACCAGTGATATCACAGGCACCTCCCCTACACTGAGATCAAGGAGAAGAGCAAAGAAGGGATAAGACTATTTCAGATAGATAGAATGCTGATAATCATCAACAAAAGACAGAGCTAGTCAACTCTTAATTTGTTTCTGTTTTCTTTACCAAAGATAATGATTTCACTGGGGAGTAAAAACAAAATTTGTTCATGGAGAACTTGTAAAGAACCAGTTACTTGGATTAAGGCATGGTTTACAAATTTGCAGTGGATATGAAGCTTGTAGAGTAGCTAACACAGTGGATGACAGTCAGGATCCACAAAGATCCTGGTAAGTTTGATAGAATCGATTTTCTCTTCAAATGAGATTTGGGATTCTTTCTCTCTTGACTAAGCTATCTTGCTCCCAATGGGAGAGCAAATTCACTCTACGTGTTGTCCAGTATATTCTCATCTGTGTACTTTCTCTGATTTCTGTTTGCTGTCCCTTCACAGCACTGAATAATAAGTCTCCAGAAGGAAGAGAATCTTCTCTATGAGTTTAGGGATTATAGTCTAACCTGGGGTTCAGGGTCTGCAAGCTCAATGTGAATTGGTTGTATGATATAACCACCACAATAGGTAATGCTATTCCAAGCTCCATTAAGAAAGGCAGAGTGTATAGCAGTAAAAGGCAGGGCCAGTTTGGCCAACCCCTAGTATATAAAGGAACAGTATCACCATACTCTACCCTGGGCAGCCTACAACTGCTCAGTTCTAGAAATCTCATTGTAGAAAAGAGATAGATAACTTGGAGCACACCCAGAAGAAGGTGGTGAGAAGATTAGAGGACATATCACATGAAGACTAAATGAAGGAGCTGGGGAGGCAGACCCAGGAGCAGAAAGTTTCAGAGAGACAAGATAGCTATCTTCAAGATCTCAGATATCTGTCATGTGGAACAGGCTTTACCTTTGTTCTATGTGGCCCCAGAAGGCAGAGCCTGGAACAGTAAGTAGAAGTCACAAAGTAGCAGATTTAGGCTTAATGTAAAGAAAACCATCCTAATTAGACAAAACTGTCCAAAAGCAGAATGGCTTGCCCCAGAAAGTATTGCAGTTCTCCAATTGTATATAATAAGAATTATCCAGTTTATTTTCTGTGACCCTATTTATCACTTGTTTAGTCATGAATTGTTCCCCTTTCTATAAACTTGAAAGGTAATTTCTTCCTTGCCCTTCTAATTTGCTTATGATATCATCTTTGATGCTTAACCCACATAACCATTCAGAGTTTATTATAGTATATGGTGTGAGATGATGGTCTATGCTAAATTTCTGTTAAATTGCTTTCTAGTTTCCCCAAGGTTTTTGTCAAATGGTAAGTCCTTATTCAAGTAACTGAGGTCTTTATGTTTATCAAGTGCTGTGCTATTACAGTGTTTGTTTACTTCAGCATGGTGTATACCCAATTTGTTTTGCTAATTAGATTCTTCCTTATTTTCTTAACCAGTATTGTTGTTCAGTCATTTCAGTTATGTCCAACTCTTTGTGATTCCATCTGGAGTTTTCTTGGCAAAGATATTAGATTGATTTGCCATATATTTCTCTAGTTCATTTTACATATGAGGAAACTGAGGCAAATGGGGTTGTGACCTGCCTAGGGTCCACTAGTAAGTGTTTGAGGCTATATTTGAACTCAAGTCTTCCTAATTCCATGCCCATAGCTCTATCCATTGCACCACCTAACTGTCCCTGTTTTGACCAATTTTTTTTTTTTTTGCTTTTTGGAGGGCAGTTGGGGTTAAGTAACTTGCCCAAGGTCACACAGCTAGGTTTTTGTTTGTGTGTGTTAAGTGTCTGAGGCTGGATCCAAACTCAGGTCCTTCTGACTCCAGGGCCAGCATTCTACTCACTGCGCCACCTACCTGCCCCCCAAAATATTTTTGAAATTACTGTATTTTAATATACTTAGAAATCTGGTACTGATGGACCACCTTTTTTTCTCCATTCTTTTTTTCATTATTACACTTGAGATTCTTGACTTTTTGTTTTTCCATATAAATTTTATTATTTTTTTTTATCTCTATGAAATAATCTTTGGTAGTTTGAATAGTATGTCACTGAATTAGTAAATTAACTCCTTGGGAGGAGGGGAAATTCTATAATATTTTCTTAAAGGGATGTTTTGTGAGTACTTAGTAAAGAATGGTGGTGACCCTTCTACTTCGGCATTGATCATGGTAGAAAGGCAGAGATGGGAGAAGAGGATGATAAGAATCATCCAATTTCCAGATTATTCACTTACATTAATTAGTTGTTGACACTAGAACTAGGAGTATCAGGTGGAAGTTATAGAGTGAAAGATATGTTTGATGTAAAGGAGAAGTTCCTAATATTTAACAACTATCCAAAAGTGTAATGGACTGCCTTGGGAGTTAGCTGACTCCCTGTCACTGGAGGTTTGAAAGTAAAGATTGAATGACCATTTGTCAGGGGATTATAGGGGAAATTTTTTGCCTAGGCAGAGATTGATTTCTAAGGCCTCTTAGATTCTTTCCAATTCTGACATTCTATGAATGTATGATTTTGTTCTAGGGAGCACTGGCCTTGGTCCTGCCATTTTGAGTCACCATCTTGGATTCACTCCCTTTTATCTTCCCTTTAATTCTCTGAAAAGTATCCTTCATGTTTTCATATCACTATTCATCTTAGAAACAATAGGCCATATGAATATAATTTAATTCCATGCAGCATGGATAAACATAGATAGATAGATAGATAGATAGATAGATAGATAGATAGATAGATAGATATACACACATATAATGTATGTATGTTTTATATATCCTAATATAAACACTCAGTACTGTGGAGTCCTTACCAAATTCTATAGCTACCTTTATGATCTTAAGGATTCTGCATTTACATTTTAATATATACCCCTTGCATATACAACCTTGAAGAAGTCATTATTTTTACAATCACTTTCCAGTAAAGAGTGTCATTTGTCACACATACATAGACCCAAGGCCACCTAAACCTGTCTTCTTTTACCCATGAATTTGAAAGGCCATAGGCCTTGCTTCTCAGGCTTCATAATACATGCTATGATCTCTCAATCACCATCAAATAACAATGAAAAGGCCAGATTAAATTGTTTTCTGTAATACGTAATTTGGGTCATAGAAACTGTGATTGAATATAAGTGGGTTTTGGCCTTTGATCCAGCAAAAGCACTAGTAGGTTTGTATCCCAAAGAAATCATAAAAAAGAGAAAAGAATCCACACATACAAAAAATATTGATAGCAACTCTTTTTGTGGTGGCCAAGGATTGGAAATTAATGGGATGCTCATCAATTGGGGAATGGCTGAAAAAGTTGTGGTATATCAATATAATGGAATATCACTGTGCTAAAAAGAAATGATGAGCAGGCAGATTTCAGAAAAACCTGGAAAGACTTATGTGAACTGATGCTGAGTGAAATGAGTAGAACAAGAACATTGTACATAGTAATAGTAACATTGTGTATAATTGATTTAGCTCTTCTCAGCAAAACAATGATCCAAGACAATTCTAAAAGACTCATGACAGAAAATGCTATCCATATCCAGAGAAAGAACTATGGAGTGTGAATACAGATCAAAGCATGTGATTTTCACTTTTTTTTTGTTTTGTTTTGTTTTTTCCTATGGCTTTTCTCTTTTGTTCTGTTTCTTCTTTCACAACATGACTAATATGGAAATATGTTTCTATGATTGCACATATATAACCTATATCAGATTGCTTGTCATATTAAGGAGGGGGGAGGGAAGGGAGGGCACAAGGAAGAAAAATTTGAAACTCAAAATCTTAAGAAAATGAATGTTGAAAACCATCTTTATTTTTAATTGAAAACATAAAATACTATTTACAAAAAAATAAACTGAAAAAATAAGCAATAAGCAAACAAACATCAAAAATTATTTTTATTTAGACAAGTTTAGGTGTTGTTTATTTCTTTTCTGAACTTGGCAATTTCTAAATAAAATATTTACCTGAGGCAGAAAAGGAAGTAGGTTTTGATATGCTAATCTACTTAATTATATTTCTTATCTGCAGTTTGATAAACAGAGAGTGATTGACTTGGGGGTGGGGTGTGATGAATGGAGAGGAAATCATGTAGTCTTCCTAATAGAAGGGAACACTTTAACTATATTTTAAATCAGATTCTTTGTTGAGTTTTCCCAGCATGATGCACTTTATGTCTCCTCTTCCCTTTGATGTTGAAATATACACTCTAAAAATAATGGTAAATGATTCCTACAGATGTGTCCTTGAGCATGTGGTGAATGTAAAATATTAATGAAGTATTAATGCCACCTGGGAGAGCAGTGTACTAATTAAGGTGTAGGGGCATTTTTATTATTGGCCCTTATTTTCGGGTACTTCCATAGAACCATTCAAATTGCCTTTTAAACTCAAATGTCTCATATCTATTCTTAGCCTAAAGATGTTTTTTTGGAGAAAGTAAGTCATGGGAAAACTTAAAATTTGTGTATTTTGAGACATCTTAACAGGGAAAATAAGCTTTCCATTCATTAAAAATATACATGCACATAGATACAAACATACATATATATCTATTGCTATAGCCTCCCAGTTTGTCTTCCTACACCAAATCTTCTCCATACTCTGATATATCTTTCATACAGCCACCAAAGTGTTTTCCTAAAGCACAAGTCTGACCATATCACCATAATGGCAAGCAACATAGTATTTTGCTGCTTGTTTCAGCTATTCAAGTGCCTTTGAGCCTCACCTTTGATTGTGTCAAGACTTTGCTGGAAACGGTATATATTGTGTTGCCCTTAATCTGCATAAGGGAGTTTGGAGACTTTCCCTGCCTTTAATAGACTTAATGTCATCACATGGAGCCCATGTTAGGAGGAACTTGCCAAAAAGAGCAGAATAGGAAGGGTGGAACAGGAAGGAGCAGAGAAGATAAAAGCTCAAACATAGTTGGGACCAAGCAGAACCAAGAGGGAGAGTATTTGTGATGTCCGGTACTCTCTCTGTAAAGTCTGTCTGTGTTGATGTTACTTTGTCAGAACAAAACAGAAAATTCTGTCTGCTGAAAGAGGACATTAGCAGAAGCCCTGAAAGAGGACTATACTGCTGTTTATAGAAATCCTAAAGAGGGCTTTACTGCTGTTTACAGAAGTCCTGGGACTTTACTGTTTATTTGTATTTGATTTCTCAGACAGAAGCTTTGTCTGTTGGTTTGCATTACTTTGTCAGACAGAAAGTGAATTGAGATGATAGTGCTGGCAATGTCTGTAAATATTGTAGTTCTGTTAAGCTTCGTCTTCCTAGAAACAGAAACTGCCGAGGGCTAGGAGTGGAGCAGTCCATATGAAACAAGGGCAGAGAGCTGCCTATGTGTGAGTCCAGGCAAGAACTGGAAGAGCTAACCCCTGTGAATCCAGGAAAGAGTTGGGTGAATCCAGGCAAGAGTTGGAAGCAGTCAACCTATGGAGGAGAAGCCATGGGGTTTGGAAGCCAGCCTTGAGTCAAGATGAAAGAGAACTTTACTTGGGTACTCAGCAGTGACTGATGATATTGTAGCTTACTGTGACCCTAGGGGTGGATGGCCTTTGTACTTTCCACTACCCCTTAAGGATGATGGGCTTAAGGATGATTACCCCTTAAGGATGATTGGTTTAAGGATGATTGGAAGCCAGCCTCAAGTCAAGATTCAAGAAGATTTTACTCTATATTGATGATGGGATTCTGACTTACTGAATTATATGTTTTGTTTAAGACTATGTGACCACCTTAGTAAAAAGTTGTTATGTTATATTGTTGTGAATGTCGTGCTTTATTTTCTTGAATGTTTTGCTTTGGTTTATTGCTGAGTAAATAGAGAGTTCACTATACTATGCAATTAGATCCTTAAAGTTATTCACAGCACCAGTCCTCAGGAGAGCTGCTTATGATTGGCTTTAAAGTTACACCTTTACTCAACAAATTCTAGTGGCTCTGTATTACCTCGAGGAGCAACTCTTGTGAACAACTCTTTACAAACTAGCACCTTCCAACCATACCACTCTTACACATTATTTCCCTTTACCCTTTGTACAGTCTAGTCATACTGACCTACATGCTATTCCTCACACAGCAATCTCTAAGTGCTAGGAATTCCTTTATACTAACTATCCCACCCCTACCCCCACATCCAACCCTAGAATGCTCACCCTTCCAGCTTTGACCTTTTAGAGTGGACAGAAGGAAAAAAGGAAGGGAGGAAGGGAGGAAGGAAGGAAGGAAGGAAGGAAGGAAGGAAGGAAGGAAGGAAGGAAGGAAGGAAAGAAGGAAAGAGTAGGAATCTGAAAGAGTCACTCCCCTTGAAAGGGGGTAAGAGTTAAGGAGTAGGTCAGTCATCAGTTATCTGTAAATGAGTTATGAGCTAGAAGGTATTCCTCAGAAATGAAGCAAGTGGGAATTTAAGAGGAAGTCCAACAGAGAGTGAGAAATCTGGAACTGAGAGAGAAGGCTAATGTGTTTACCATTGGAGGACATTGATATAATATTGATAGTCTCCAGGGATAATGGCACTCTTCACCAAGGCCCCTTGGCTAATACTAGTCATAGATAAGTTCAAAATATAGCAAGCAGTAAAAGCAAAAAATATAGGTAGGGCTATTACCCTACCTATATATATATATATATATATATATATAAATCATGTTAGCCAAGCCAATCTGCTACTAAAATGCATTTACTCTCAAAATGCTTCTGTGATCTCATCATATCCAGACTGCAAGTAGCCCAGGTTCACTTGGCCTCTACTACTCTGGTCTATGTCCTCCTATAAGTTCAACACAAAGGATCTACCCAACTTGCTGTTTCATCTTGACATCATGAAGATACTACTTTCCATCAGTTATGCCTTGCTCTCTTCATGTGACCATCCCATCTTCATAGGATCACAGACTTAGCACCTGAAGGGGCCTTAGAGGCATTTAGTCCAACATATTTTACAGGTGAAGAAACTGAGGCTCATAGAGGTAAAATGACTTACCCTAAATTACATAAGTACTAAGTACCAGAGGCAGGATCCAAGCCCAGCTCTTCCAACTCCAAAAATGGCCATCTTTTCTCTGTACAATTCTGCCTGTCTTCTTTTTTCACTCAAACATTTTTTCAATGACATCTTTTGCCCTGGTTTATGTTCATAATTCCTTGTTTATAATGTTCTGCGGCTTCCTCATACCCACAATGTACCACCCCACTGCCCATAAATGAAGCTTATTTTTAATGCTCCAGAGGCTGTGTTGTTCCATGATTCATTGACATACAACAAAACTAGTAGAATCCTGGTGTTAAAAGGAGGAGCCTTTGTTTTGGGGAGAAGCTTGGGATTATTAAAAGAACTTTATAATCTCCCAATGGCAATCCAACATATTCTCTTCCTCCTGTTCAGTTTTGGACATAACACATTGCTTATTTATAGCATGTAATTACCTTAGGATAATTATCTGTGCCATGCTATCTCATCCATTACTTTGCTTTAAATTTGTATTTTTTTTCTTTTTTTATCCAACAAAATTGGTTTTGCAAAATCCTCATGTTCTCTCCTCCTAACTAAGGGGAAAAGGACTTTGTCCACAGCCTAAATCAAGAGAGTCCAGGGAGATCAGAGTGTCCCTAGAGGTTAGGGGTGGCAGTAACATATCAGTTAGCTGAATGACCAAGCAGAGCTGGAATAATTAAGAGGCATGAAATCTCAGGATGGGAGAACTTGGGAAAAGGTATGATCACTAATCCCCTGGGAGTTTCCCTCACACACATTCCCTAGAGTTCTGGCTTTGTCTTTATTATCTAGACCCACAAAAGGAGATACTTTATTAGCAAGTTCAGGAAATGCAAGCATAGAATTAACTATAAAATAATCACAGGGATAGGGAAAGGAGACAGAAGTTTAACTATCAGAATGACTAATTTACTCCTATTTTGTGGGTGTGACCAACATTAACTATTGATCCAGTCTACCTTCCAAGAGGAAATATGATAAGAGTATTGTCTCTAGAATCATAGGAAGATGGCTGCAAATTCCAAATCTGCTACTCACTACCTATGTGAAATTGGGCATATAATTTAACTTCTCTAGGCATCAATAAAATGAGGGAGCTGGACAACTAGGTCACTTGGATGTCTCTTCTAGCTTTAAGTCTAGGAAGATCCATGACCACACAAGTATATCCTAATTATAAAGCTATTCAAAATCAGAATAGGCCATTTCTTGACCCTTTTAGGTATAGATTAGTTGACCACTTTTTGAGGATATTGTAAAGGCGACTTTTGCTTAGATACTGCTTGGATTAGGTGGTCTCTTCATGTTTCTATGATAGTTTAATGGAATCTGATAGAAAAATCCATTTTATATAAACAGTAAATTTAGGGGCTTACCTTACAAATGGACTTACTATAGAGGTCCTTTCAATAGGTTCATATGCTTATAGGCTAAAAGAGCTAAAATGGACCTTAGAAATCTAGTCTAACAATGTCTTCCCCAAAACAAATTGATTTGTCCACTTTTCAAAAATGCATTTGGGAAGCTGAGCAAGATGCATCAATGAACACTGAGAGGCCTGGTGCCTAAGGCTCAGTTATTGAGTCAAGTCCTGGTAGTAAGAGGACAACACTTTGGGTGCTTGATATTTATGGAAGTATGATTATCTCACTTTTTTTCCAGGACAGCTTGGTGGTAATGGATGGCTACATTAAAGTTGACTAGTAGGAGAAATGATTATTAATAACCAATGATTTGGGGAGATCCAGAGTTCCCCCTTTTTCTATAGTCCTCATTTCAAAGTTTAGTCTCTTGAAGAACTCTCCTCAGTCTTGTTCAGATCCCACTTCACCTTATAAGGAATTTAATCCCAGTGGGTTCTACTAAGGTTTGGGTGTGGATAAATTCTTTGATTAGATTGCCCAAGGCTGGGGGAGGGGGGTATAATATAGAAGTAAATGTCACAATCAAAGTTCATTAGAATAAGTCCAGTCCCTCATTGTAAATTCAGTCTCTCATTAATTATTAACCAATCAGAGTTGATTTCTACCCTCAGGAACATCCTTCTTCCAAGGGTAAATAAGCCTAACCCTAACCCTAACCCTAACCCTAACACTGACATGATGGTCCTTGGCATTCAAGAGTGCCACTGACTCTTTTATTAAAATGCTAGCATTATTAATAAAATGACTAATTGCTCAGAAATTGTGTCTCTTGAACTTTTAAATGTCACACTCTTTTGCCCTCCCTGATGAGCCATTGTAATTCTGTTAGGGATACTTTGCTGGAATTCTAACTCAGTGGTGATGGAGAGTTGTAGCAATGTTTTCATTTTCTGTTGCTAAATCATGATCCATATTCTAGTCACTAATCCTTGGTCTACCCTCATGACTCTGGCCTTCATGATCTCATAAGCTCTCATAAATTCAATAATGATTTCTATGCAAATGACTCTCAGATCTCTATATCCTTCCCTAGTCTCTCTCTCCTGAGGTCTGGTCACATATCACCAATTTTCCTACTGGATAATTTCCCCTCCAAAACTCAACAATTCTAAAGCAGAACTCATTAATTTTCCTCCAAACCCACTGTTCTCTCTAACTTCTCTATATATACAGAAGGTACCACCTGTCTTCCAGTCATCCATGTCCATAGTCTTTGATTCCCGCTTGATTCCTCACTTCCCCTCACCCTCCCTATCCATCCTGTTGTTGTCTCATAGATTCTACCTTCACATCTTTCATATCTGTCCTTTCTTCCCTCTCCTTACATGACCACCACCCCTAGTTCAGGCTCTCATCATTATCCCTTAACTGGGCTAGTCCAAAAGCCTCTGAATCGTTCTCCATGCCCCAAGTCACTTCTCCTCAAATCCATCCAATACACAGTTATCAAGGTGATATTCCAAAAGCACAGGTCTGACCATGTCACTCCTCTGCTCAAGACCTTCTAATAGCTTCCTGCTATCTCCAGGATCAAGCAAAACTCCTTAGCTTGGCATTTGACCCCTCCTTACAATCTTGTTCCAGCCTACTTTTCCAGGCTAATTTGCTAGAAATTCTTTGGTTTGCCCAAACAAGCTTATTTGTTATTACATTCTATCCCTTCAAGATGCATTTGAGTTTCCCCCTATGACTGAAATGCACTCACCTTCTCTTAGAATCTCTAGTTTCTTTCTTTTATTTCCCTTAAAATACATTTAATTGTTAACTAGCCATTTGATCAGTTGATTTACATAAATTATCCAAAAACACTAAATGAACAAAAGCTATATTCTTTTTTTTTTTTTTTTTTTTTTTTTTTTGCATTTTGGAGGGCAGTTGGGGTTAAGTAACTTGCCCAAGGTCACACGGCTAGGTTTTTGTTTGTGTGTGCATTAAGTGTCTGAGGCCGGATCTGAACTCAGGTCCTTCTGACTCCAGGGCCGACGCTCTACTCACTGCGCCACCTAGCCGCCCCAAAAAGCTATATTCTTAAAGGAAGATCCTTATCTATGGTCTCAAAATGTAATTCACTTAAAAGTTGGCTTTTAAAACAACATTCTGTAGTACCATGATGAAAAGGAAACAGACTTCTTAAGAATAGTAAAAATACTCAGTTGTTGGCCAATCAATGAGAGCCAGGCAAGACCCTTAAAAAAGAAATCTAGCCCATAAACTGAAAGATATCTTTTAAGGTTTTTCTTTGAGCAGAGCACTGGCAGGTAAGTGGACAGGAAGGGGAGGAAAGAAGAAAGAAAGACCAACCTTAACCTCAAATCACTCTGGTTCTCATTGATTGGCCTATAATAGGTTCCAGTCCAAGACCTACTTGGTCATTATTTGGGCCCTGATTGGTTCAGAGTAAGTATAAATTGCAATTGTTTCTGTTTTGGCCAGAAACCCTGAGGATGTTCCCCTCCCAGATTGTTGTGTTGGTTTTTTTTTTAACTAGGTAAAAGAGGCCATTCTCTCCTCATTTCTTTTTTTCCCTTTTTGGAGGGCAATTGGGGTTAAGTAACTTGCCCAAGGTCACACGGCTAGGTTTTTGTTTGTTTATGCGTTGTGTCTGAGGCTGAATCCGAACTCAGGTCCTTCTGACTCCAGGGATGATGCTCTACTCACTGTGCCACCTAGCCAACCCTCTGCCTCACTTCTTACCTAGCCTTAAACACTGATTGGGTGTTGCCTTAGTCAAACTGAAACCTGTTAAAGACTTTAGCTTAAAAAAGGCCAAGTTCTCCCACTGTATCCAGGGCCATCTCTACTTATCCTGATATATATCTTGCCACTGGATCCAGATGGCTCTGGAGGAGAAAGTGAGGTTGGTGATTTGCACAACCCTCCCTCACTTAAATCCAATTCACTTGCATGTTGTGGCATCACCTGCCTGATGTTCTGATTCTCTTCAAGGAACAAGGACAAACAACAACAGAAGTATTCAGTGAATTTAAGAGTCCTCAAGGTAAAGCAAAATTCAAATCTTTCCAATCATATTCTGAAAACGGAATGTGTTGATTTGCTTGTTGAGTCTTGGCTAGTCTAATTTTTTTCAGCTTTATCAATCAACTTCTCTGTTCCACATTTGATTTCACAAGACTGACTAAATTTAATCTGCCTATCTACTAAAATCTTCTGCCAGTATCTCTGTTCATGGTCACCAGAGAGGATCTCACATTTCCAATGATTTCTTTTTAACTTCTTCATGTGCTTTGATTGCTGCTTGAGCATCCTCTGGAGTTCTAATGCTAGCATGGCACTCTCTATCTCCTTCTAGCCCATCAACATAAACAGTTTCAGATATCACTATCAAGGTTGCCTAGAGGTGTTTCCTGCTTAGCAGGGGCTCCCTGCTAATGATCTTCACAATCAATCTACTCAAAAACTGGGTTCCATTGTGTTAACATTATCAGGAGGCTGACAGTCTTCAGTATTTGCATGGCTGTTTTTTATTTCAAGGACTGTGTCCATCTGCCCTAAATTTTCAGACTTTATTTAGGATATATTTTTAAAAGAAGCCATACTGACTTTCTGCAGAGCCAAATACTCTTTTTTTTTTTCTTCCAATTCCATCTATTCACTCTTGGATAGCATGCCCAAATAGTATGACTTCCTATCCCATTTTATTATCTCCTTAGCTTCTTCTATTTTCTTTTTTATTTTAAAAGTGATCCATCTTTCATATCTCCAGCATCTTTCTCCTCTTCTGTAGAGACTTCTAAGTCCTTATAGTCCTTTGGCATTTCGGCTTTTAAATGCTCATCTTTGGCACTTTCTTCCTTCAGAGAGCTTTTCTCCAGAATTATTTCTCTCCTCTTCCCTCCTCTGGCTTCTTAAGGTAAACCCAACACTTCAGATCCTACCTTTTTATTCTTCTCCTTCTTACAGGGTGGCCTTTGGATATCTCCTTCTTACAGGGTGGCCTTTGGATATCTGAACTTCTGAGCCCTCCAATGTTGTCCTGTGCCTTTTAAGGTTAAGTGTTATAAATGTTCATCAATGGTGTCTGTCATTGTTACCTTGGTCTTCACTGCTACCTGAACACCTTTCTCTTTTATTTTATTTATAAATAATGAGTTTCACAAACTCCAAAGCACTATATAAATGTTAGTTACTACTACTATCATGTTCTTCTCAACTTTTTTGATGGGATTTAGTTAGAAATAGGACAAGTCCCTAGCTAGCTATTATTTCTGTATATTTGATGTCCTTCAGACTACTGTGCAAAAAAGATTAAATGATTGCTTTTTTAAAAAAAATAAGATTATCAAGATGTAACCTCACCTTCTATAAATTTACTGAAAATATTTTTGGGACTTTAGTAGCAGGTAGGATGACAGGCATGACATGTAGCTTATCTTTTTCCCACATGAGTTTAATTTCTTCTGTCAGATCTATATATTTTGAAAGTTTTAGATTCCTGATCCTGAATCACTAATATAACTAACTGCCTCTGTTGTTTTAAAGTAATTAATTAATTTTTGGTCAGTGAGCAAGAAAGCTTAATAGAGGCTTCAAATTAATTGCAATTGGTCTCAAGTTTCCCTTTATTTAACCTTCTTTACCTTGCACATTCCACTCTTCATAGTAAGCTCTCACTCACCAGTTTATCTTTATCTGGAAACAAAATTCATTATGAAAGTATAGATAGTAAAGAAACAAGGTTTAAATAGAATGGGGAAATATCAGAAGGTAGGATGCCTATTGCCATGCATTAATAACACAAGGAAGTGAGAGTGGAGAGCGTATAACTTCACCATATCCCACAGCACGACAAACAGAATATTCTGAGCAGACAGATCACTCCTTAAGTGAGTAAGCTAAGGCTCCAACTGCTTATAATTAGATTCATTCCAGGGTAGCTGAACCCTTCCTTGCCACTAATGAGCATCTGCCCTGTCTCTATCTCCTCTCTTAGGAGAACAAAAACCTCCAGGCTTCCCTTGTCCCATAAGGCATGATCCTTTAATCCTTCATTCCAGCTGAGAAAAAAACTATTTTTTTATCTTATGTATCCTGCATAGGATCTAGCCAGGCACCACTAGGCAGGGCCACAGGGACTGGTGTCTAGTCAATCTGTGTCCTTTACCAACCTTCATGGTTTGCTCTGGGTTGGTTGCTCTGAGATTCCTTATTCTCTCACTAGAAGAACTAGTGTCTCAGTGCTTCCATTCCAATTTGACTCTGGCCTAAGGAGTCCTTCCTAGCATGGCAGAAAAGGGTTTGGAGGGAGAAAGTTAAGAAGGTGCCCTGTATACAAACTTGAAGCAAGAACCGAACAAGCCATTTTTATCTCACACTTGGGAGTATACAGACAATACTTTACTGCTAAGTAATAAGGATTCATAAGAATAATTACAATCTGTTGAAAAGCAAATACTCAAGCCTCACTGGGATGTTTGCAACAGAGCTGCTTATTGGTTATTATTTTACATTTTACCTCCACTGAGTATAGCCTCCATTAAAGCCAAATGTGTTCTTCCTTTCAGTGGTTTCTCTGTCTTGTCAGTGGTCTCTCTGTCTTGTCCAGTCTGCTGCTACAGCAATTTCAACCACTTCTGCTCTGTAAGCAATTTCCCACTGCTCAGAGGCCTACAGTGGGGAGCAGGGTGGGTGGGAAAACACCAGATGTCTTTTGAGATTTTAACAAGGCCCTGTACTAAAAGAAAGAAGATACAAACAGCAAGCAGTTTTCATCTCAGACAGTGGTAGGTAAAGTCAGAAAGTCTAGGTAACTTTGTGCTTATGAGACCAGACCCTATGTGTAGAAGGGCGTCCCCCCACAAACACAACCAGAGCTCAGAGAATCATCCTTATACCTCAAGACTGAAAGGAAGAAGTTGGCCTGAGGACTTCCCTTGAAGGCCTAGAGAGCTACACATGGTTCCCCAGCCCTAATAGAGTCACATATCATATTGTCTTGATGTTTGACTTTGTCTTTCAATTGCTGAGTGAGTCTACATTACAATTTCTCTTTTTCTGAATTCCATTCTGCATGATCTTTTTTAAATTGTTTTTAATTGAGTTGTAAGTCATTCAAGTTTCCTACTGTTCATATGTGACAGATATTAATGTAACCTGCCAGCACCTTTCCATGGAAAATAAGTTAAGGGTGGTTTGCTTCTTATTCGTTCTGGCATATCTTTTCTTCTTGTGATAACAATAAGAAGTAGCATTTATACAGCTCTTAAGGTTTACAAAGCACTTAACAAAACACCTAAATTGTATCCTCACAGCAACTCTGGGATATAGGTACTATTGTTATCCCTATTATACAAATGAGGAGACTGAGGCAGACTGAGGTTAAGTGACCTGCCCAGTCAAGAAGCTGGTAATTGTCTTAGGTTGTATTTGAACTCAGGTCTTACTGAATCCAGGTCCAGAATTGTATTCACCACTCCTCTAGCTGCCAAGAATTCTGGGCGCCTAGCAGGTGCCATAAAATGAAGTTGCAAGACTTGCTCTGTTATCCTCCATGTTAAGCAAATCATCATGATGGTTGGAAATAGAGTCATCCTGCCACCCTATTCTACTCCATTCTATTTCTTTGAGTTTTAGAAGCAATTGGCTTACACTGATGAAGGACCTTGTCCAATAAGTGATATCTTCAGAGCCCAATTTGCCAGTGTCTCAATATTCCTAACAGACCTTTATAGCTCCATCACAATGGCTAGAATTCCCCAACTTTGCTATCCATTCCCCAAATGTGTAGACAATTGGTTTGACTTTGACTAGAGTAATTATTATTAATATTATTGTTATCCCAGAGAAAAAGAAGGGAAGTGTTGCTTAGATAACAGAAAAAGACTATTTAGCTATATTTTCCAGGAAAGCAAAAAAAAGCTGAATTTTGATGAAAGATCATATGAAAGATTATGTAATAACCAGAATAAATATATTGTATCCAAATTTGTGTATACCAAATTATTGATATAGGGCATTCTGAGAAGAAAATGCAAAAAAGAAATTAATCTATTTCTTGTAAGAAAAATATATTTTAATAGTGTTGCAGTAAAAATCTACAATAAAAAGAAACTGAGGCACAAAAGTCCAAGCAAAATCTCTTTATTAGCAAGGTTAGCAAATGCCAGTAATAGAGGTCAGTGGCCCCTCATTGACCAAAGACATAGTTTACAGTCACCGCCACCTTTCATGCAGTTTGGTTATATGAGTTTATTACATGTGGTCTACTAGTGCCAACTAACTCAGACTGTGATTGATCCATAGTTTTGCTGACTTACAAAAGGGGTGGGTGGGTGGGTATCTCCAGAATCCATAGTAACAAGGACAACACAGAAGATAAACAACATCTTCTATAAAGTCCCCAACCAGATACCACCACGACCCCTCCTTCCTTTATCAGAGACCCAGTTCTAGGAAAAATACCTCCTGAACAGGTTAGATCATCCTCCACCCATCTTCTCTATCTCCCTTAAGAGGCAGGTCCAGTCTCAGATGTGTTCACAATCTTTTGCAAACTTTTCCACTAAGTCCTATATGAAATAAATTCAAATTTAAGTCCTAGAAGTTGGTTACATTGAGTACTAAAACTCTTAACTATTAATCAATCAGTAATTAATGATCAATTTCACAATAGCTGACTATGAAATTAATAGGTGGGCTTTCTAAATTTCACAAAAACACCTATATCCTTTTCAAGTCTCATATTTTAAAGACTGAAAGTGTTACTTTCATATTGAGTACATTCTGTACTCAAAATTCCAATATGGATAGTCCCCTTTTGACAAAAACTATTGCCCCTCCATGCCATATTAGATAGTGTCATGGGCTGCTGACATTGAAGGAAAAAATATTACATGGTGGAAAACCTTCTGATGAACAGCCTTCTCCAGATTTATCTAGTCTGTTCCTAAGGAGTCAAATACAGAAAGTCTATCAGTAGACCTAAAATTAAGCTTTCCTAGCACTATAGGCCTAATCCAATTCAATCCAACAAGCTTTTCTTAAGTGCCTACTGTGAGTAGGGCACTAGGATTACAAAGCCCCTCCCCCCAAAGATGTCATGCCTTCCCCCCAGGTGCTTATATTCTATTGGGGGAGTTTGAGCTCTGCCCACCCCGCCTAGCCTTTAAGAACATAAGGATACTTTCACTCCATGATATGAAGGATGCTAGTGGAGGAAATAAAATAAAGGTCAAAATAAACCTAAGTTTTGACATACTTATAAAAAGCTCAAGTAATAAAATCCAGTCCTCAATATTTTTTCTATTTTTAAGTATAGAATTGATATTATGGTCATTGTACAGATATATTGTAGCTCATACTGCAATGTATTTTTATTGCATTATTTATACAATCCAACTATCCTATTTGTTTATTAAAATATAAAGACAGTAAAGATAATAAAAAAGAAAAATATTCTAGGTAGAAACCGTTTTCTCTGCATGGCATATCTTTTCCCATTTACCAATTTTCCATTGCATCACTATCACTGGGGAAAATTGCATAAAAACAGGATTAAGTTTGGACAAACAAGACTGCTGTGGAGTGATTGTGAGGTTACAAAACAATTATGATCTCAGGTGGGGAATAGGGAAGCCACCAGCTTTTAAAAAACAAAGACTCCATTTTCATGGAAGAGCTCCCTAGTGAGATGTTCAGTTGTTACACGATCAAGGAAATGTTGTTAGAAAGTGTTTTGCAGGTTTCCATGAAGTTCCAAGAATCATGTTTTAAAGTAGAACAGAAATAGTGAGTTAAAGAAATCTTCTAAATTAATAGAAAGAAACTGCCACCAGAATTAATGCTGAAATGAGTTGCTAGAGTAGAAAAATGTGATGACAAACCCAAACTGAAAGAATATAAATCCACAACATTGGGGGAGAATAAACCAAAGCACATAGTAGGCCCTTCCAACTCAATACAATTCAATCCAATCTAACTTGACAAGCATTTATTAATCACCTACCATCTTCAAGGCACTGGGAATACCAAGGCAGAACAAAAGGCAGTTCTTGTCTTCAGGCTATGATGATGTGGTGATATTCATAAGGTCAAAGCTTAGGGCTGGAAGGGACCTCACAGACCATCTTTCTGGTCCCACCTTTCATTTTACAGATTAAGAAACTGAGGTCAAGGGAGACTAGGAAACTCATCCAAAGTCACACAGGTGGTGAAAGAGGGTCAATTTGGACTCAGATCCTCCAACTCCACAGTCAACACTCTTCATTGCCCCTCACTGCCCTCAAGGAGCTCTCATTCCACTGAATAAACCCTTCCATCCAATAAATACACTTGCTTCAAAATACACCCAATTGTGAAGGAGCTTACAGAATAGTCTCTATGTTTGCATATAAAAGAGATGACTTCATATCTTTGACCTTCAAAAGAGTACCGGAACCTGAACTCATTGGTGTGAGTTTTCCCATCCTCTCATCCAGAGCAATCCTTGACCATGGGTATCTTTGGAAGATCTATCCAACATGATGGAGGTCTTCATCTTGGACCTTTAATTAAGTTCTCTTAGGCCTTCATGCTATATTAAAACAAACAGAAAAACAAAATTGACAACTTTTAAACATTCTTCACACTCCTGAGTCAAAGTAATGAAAATTCACTTCAAAAAGCTCAATTTCAGAGGCAAATTAAGTTGATATTCTTACCAGACATTTTGTAGTAGGTCAATTTCTATGACACCTTTAGAAAAGAAGTAATGAAAGATCTGGAAACAAGATAGATACCTATCAATTGAGGAATGGATGAACAAACACATTAGGTTACATGAATGTAATGGAATATTAATGTCTTTGAGAAATGATGAATGTGACAAAGAGAAAGAAGGACATTTATTTGAACTGATACAAAGTAAAGTAAGAAGAACCATGAAAGGAATATACACAATGTACAAAAATGGAAATAAGAAAAAACAACAGCAAAACGATTGAACCTGAATGCTATAAAATTATAGTGACCAAGGTTGGCCCCTGAAAAATGTGAGAAGGCACCTCTCCCCTTTTCTTTTCATAGGTGGTGGACTATGGCTGCGGAACACTGACTGTCCTGTCAACTTTGATTGCCATGCTGATTAGTTTTGTTTAACTATTTTTTTTTTTTGCCTTTCTTTTTTATTTGTTTATTGGGATAACTCTCTGGGTGGAAATACATGTTGAAAAATAAAGTGATGGTAAAATGAAAGATATCAAATGGATTTTTTTTTAAGTCAGGGTACTGAATTTATAGAGTGGGGGAAGACCACATGAGAGGGCTCTTTTAAAATGGGGGGTGGCACAAAGCAAAGCAGATTTTTAAAGTATTAGTGTTTTTACAGTTCTATGATGTTTGAACTTAATTCTTTACATCTGGCTTGGCTCTTCTCCTGCCCTGGCAGTGTTCATGACCTAAAAATCTGCTGGCTGCTGGTCCTCCCTCCAGGCTCATGCCAGGCTGGTTTGCCTGGCATCCAGAGCAGCTCAGTCTACTTGTTAATTAACCAGTCTGTAACTTGACCTTGTGATTTTAAAATAGCTTCAAAACTGGACCAGCCTTGTCTCAGAATCTTCCAGAGCATCACCACTGAAACAGCTGCTCAAGTGGAACTCAACTTTTTATAAGCCCCACTAGCACTTTTTGCCTTACTGAGCTTGCTGGGATTTATGGAAATTTTTTTTAGAGCTCTCCTTAGGACCATGTTTAGGCAAAGGACTTTCCACTTTAACTCTTAGGTCCAGCCCTTCCTTCAGCCTCAATTCCATACCTCCATCAACTTCTGAGCCTTAAGTAAGACTGTGCTGATAAATGTTTAAAAGTTGGCTTTCTGGAGAAAAAAAATACTTTTAAATTTAATCTGCATTATTAATATTTTCTCTATCACTTTCTTGAGTCAACACAATCAGCAAAACAATAAATCAAGCCCCGATTTGTATGCTTTGCAGATTTCTGAGGTGTAGGCCCTCATACTGAAAATTTAAGTCTGCTCTCTCCAGACAGCACAAGCTATCTCCTGCAGACCCCTGACCCTAAGCATTGATTAGGGAACAGTGATGATGTCAAGTCCAAATGTACTTCTGCTAGAGGACACTGAGCAGCACCCCCACCCCCATGTGGGAAAATCCCAAAGTCCCCTGCTCTTAATCTGTGTGTGGTCCTGGAGCTAAGAGAAAGCCCCAGCAAACTGCACAGCTGAAGGCCCACTCCTGCCAGCCAGCTCTTGCAGGAAGATTTGGAAGCACAAGAAAGAAACCATATACCTCCCCACTGCCCGACGACTGCCTACTTGCCTCTCTGGGGATACCATCTACTTTTCTTCCTCCTCCTACCCCAGACTTCCTCCCACCCAGGGCCACATTAAGGTCAGAGGCCCTAAGGGAAGTTCCTGTCCATGCTGCCTCTTGATGGTGGGAAGAGGGCAGCTAGCCCTGTGGAGATCTGGTTTTTCCTTGTCCCCCAGCCCAAGGAAGCTCTGTCACCTCTGGCAAGGTTGTGCAGGTCTCTGCTTGTTGGAACAGGCCTAGAGGCAGCTGGGGACTCCCAGCTGCCACTTCCCACATTCAGGGGAGGTAGGGGCAGAAATGGGTGTGTGGTTAATTGGTGGATGGGAATTAAGCAGAAGAAAAGAAACCCAAGGCAGTTGTTTTGTGGGAGCAAACTATAATGCCACAAAGAAGTGTTTCCTAAAATATTCTCTCTGAGAACTCCAGTCTGACTCCAGGCTGTTCCTTCTCTTCCCCCTTCTAGCTTAGATACACAACTCCCCCACCAATTGCACCTCTATATACAGTGTGGAGAAGGCTAATCCCCCCCAGGCTGAAAACATTTTCTCTCCTCCACAAATTTTCCTGGAGCACTTGGTTTGAATCTCTTTGTCCCCTACATTTTGCTTTGTATTTATCTGTGTACATATCACATCCCTCAGTAGAATATGAATTCTTTGCAGGCAGAGATATTTGGGTTCTGTTTTCCATCTTCGAGTCCCTAGCACAATGTCTTTCATATAGAGTACATTTAATGACTGTTGTAATTTATCTCAAACGACCTTGTACTAAAGGCAAGGACTTTCTCGTTTTGTTTTTATATTCCTAGCACACTATCTAACTTATGTGATATGCTTAAAATATTTGTTGAATTGAATTCAGCGGTTTTCCTCATCATCTTACCAACTCTGGGGGCCCTTAGACAACCAGGCCTCATGTATTTCCCCTAAAGAGTCTATTCATTATGCAGCAAATCTTTCTTCATATCACATCAAAAGCACCCCACTCCTTACTAACTTATAAAAGTGGTTCTTTGTTTTTGAAGTGAACCAATGACAGCATAGGTGATGTCTTAACTTTCTCATGAATTGTATTTTAAGTAAGGCAGAGTGGCACAAGTCCTCAGACTCACTCTCTCTTCAATAGTTATGGGAGTCCAGTGGCAGGACAAAAGTCAAGATGACTGGCCATGTCCTAGGATGCAATGGAGGACCTTGCTGTCTTCAATGTCTGACAAAGCCTTAAGTGTTCCACAGCACCTGCCTCAGCTGCCTTCATGGCCATTGGAACAAATTATTCTCATCTGCCCATTCCATGGAGGATGTCTTCACATGCTTGGTGGTACAGTGGATAGAGTGCCAGGCCTGAATTCAGGAAGACTCCTCTTCCCGAGTTCAAATCTGGTCTCAGACACTTACTAGCTATGTGACCCTGAGCAAGTCACTTAACCCTGTTTACTTCATTTCCTCATCTGTAAATGAACTAGAGAAGGAAATGGCAAACCACTCTAGTATCTTTGCCAAGAAAACCCCAAATGGGGTCACAAAGAAACAGATATGACTGACAGCAACAGATGCTGATCTCTTAGTGGGTTATACTTCCAATGTTACATTTTGGAGACAAATGTCTTAATCCCAAGGAGTAATTCTGCTGGTAAAAATTTCAGTTACTTCCATTAGCTAGCAGGAGAGAGATATATTTTTTTTAAAGCAATTGGGGTTAAGTAACTTGTTCAAGGTTACACAGCTAGTCATTATTTATGCGTGGGTGCTCATTTTCTGAGGCCGGATTTGATCTTGGGTCATCCCAACTCTGAGGCTGGCGCTCTTACTCACTGCACCACCTAGCCACCCCAGGAGAGAGATATTTTGGAGAGTTGGAGTACCTTTGCACTAACCTCCTAAAACCTTAGGTATTCAACTACTTTACCTGTGCCTAAAACCAAAACCCAAAGGGACAGTTTCCAGATGTTCCTAGCTCCTGGCTGGGTGAATTTTGAAGGAGGGGTGAGAGTTCCTGGTTTTTGCCTCTTTGGCAAATACTGCCCTACTTGATAGACAGGAGACAATTTTATTTGTGGGTTTTAAGGAAGGTACAATAATAACAACAACAAAAGTATTTGATTTCTAGTCCAAAGTACGCTGTAATTACAGCAATATTCTGGGCATGTATTTAGGGACAAGAACATGGAAGAACATTAGATAGGAATGGACCTATCATTACCGAATTGTTCCACCCACCACCTAGAATAATAACACATGATTGCTTAAGATCTGACATACAACATTCCTTATTCTGACTGGCTCATGTTGGCCAGTAAACAAAGGCATTAGAGGCTGGAAAAGAGGAGTATGCCTAGAAAAGAGAGAAGTTAGGGTCAGTTATTCGAAGAAACAACTGCTTAATGATAATGACAGCTAAAAAATCATCATAATATAACTTACACTTACATAGGCTTTAAGTTTTACATAGTGCATTTACCATAACAACCCTATAAGATAGGTTTACATGAGTATCATCTCTATTTTACAGGTGAAGGAACTGAGGTTGAATTGCCCATGGATACCCATTCAAGAAGTATCATAGGTTGCTACTCAAGCACAAATAGTATGGAGACAATGTGGTACAGAGGAAAGGACACTATAAATTAGAAGCGGGGCAGCTAAGTGGCACAGTGGATAGAATGCTTGCCCTAGAGTCAGGAAAACCTGAGTTCAAATCCAGCCTCAGATACTTCCTAGTTGTGTGACCCTAGGCAAGTCACTTAACCCTGTTTGCCCCAGTTTCTTCACCTGTAAAATGAGCTAGAGAAGGAAATGGCAAACCATTCCAGTATCTTTGCCAAGAAAATCCTCAAAGGGCTCATGAAGATTCAGACAACTGAAAAGCAATTAAATAACAACAAAATTAGAAGATGGGTTCATATCCAGCTGCTGACACTTAATAGTCATGTAACCTTGAGCAAGATATTTAACTTCTCTGGGCCTTAGTTTCCTTATCAGTAGAATCTGGATGATAATATTCTGCTACCAAATAGTACATATATTCACAGGGTTGTTTGGAAGTAAGCACTTTTAAAAGTACCTATTTTGAAAATAACATTTGTTCTGATTTGAACATAATATAAATTTTGTTTTTGTTCAGGTACAGTTTCCTCTGTGATAAATGCTAGGTAAATAAAAACTCTACCCAAGCATATAAATAACATACAAAACTCTATCTCTGTCTCTGTCTCTCTTTCACACACACTTTAGCACCAATGCAATATTTACAGCGTCTATGATCACAATAAAGACTGTGATAATAAATATTGCATGACAGTTGATCACAAAATATACCAGATTCTCCAGGTAGAGGACAGAACTGAAGCACTTATTTAGCTACCAGAGAACTGAATTCCAAAACTAGTAAGCTGATTTCATCATAGTACCAAAGACATTAAGAAGCCACAATAACGCTGAGCCACAGCATCCTTTAGCCTTCCCACAAACCAATACAAGATCAATATCTACTCACGAGCCTATCTAACTCCTTGCCTAAGTGTCCTCTCTCCCTCACTATCTCACTAGCTCTGACCAGCTTCCTGTGGGCTCTGCTTCCCCTCAGCAAACTCCTTCCATCACAGGCTCCATGTGACTACATTCAGCCTATTGGGGGCAGAGTTTACTTTCAAAGCAGGGGACGTCTTCAGACTCCCCCCTAGGTCTATCAAGGGGCAGGGAAGATCTTCAAATTCCCATTCTCATTACACAGACACACAGACACACAGACACACACACAGACACACACACAGACACACACACACACACACACACACACACACACACACACACTAGCTAGTTGCCTCATTTGACTACACAGAATATCCTACAGGGTTGTGTTTCAGTATTCTTTAACATTTGTGAACTTTTTATTCACAAATAACACTCGTTGCATGTCCCAAATGTGTTTGTATCCTGTATCCAAAATACAAATCATTATAAAAGGGAAGTTTTAAGGATTGAGGGAAAGCTTGAAATAACAAAGTCTTTTGAAAGAAGTGAGATAATGTGTGGTATCTCCCAAGCACTAGGCATAAAGGCATCCACATTAGAGACCACCACAGACAAAGCTTCTATTTCCATAGAAGAAACATCAAAGGCTAGAACTGTTATGCTCCTAACCCCATTTTCCCCAGAAGCCCTGCAGGTTTTATGTTGCATGTTTGCAAATGCATACCTTGTAGTATAGCAGAATTGATTATATCATGTGATCTGTTACTTCTGATCTCCCACTCAATATGTGGGCAGTTAAGTGGTGAAGTGAATACACTGAGCTTAGAATCAGGAAGACTCCCCTTCCTGAATTCAAATCTGACCACAGACACTTATTGGCTATGTGACCTGTATGCCTCAGTTTCCTTATCTGTAAAATGAGTTGGAGAAGGAAATGGCAAACCACTTCAGTACCTTTTCCAAGGAAACCTCAAATGTGGTTTAAAAAAAAAAAAGACAATTGAAATAACTGAACAACAGCTCAATATGTGCCAGAGATTTTGCCATCTGAATTGTTCTGTTTGGTCAAGAAAGCTTTCTGTTCTGCCCTCTCTTCTCAAGGAGGAATGGTCATTAGGTGGCACAGTAGATACAGTGATTTAAACTCTGCTTACCTCAGTTTCCTCAGCTGTACAATGGAATGATAATAGCACCTAGCTCCAAGGGTTGTTGCTAGCATAAAATGAGATAATATTTGCAAAGCACTCAGTACAGTGTCTGGCAAATAGGAGGCACTACATAAATGCCAGCCATTATCCTCTTCTTCCTTTCACTGCTAAACTCCTAGAAAGAATAGTCCATATAGGATAAAACCTTTCTCTCTACCTTCTTGATCCTTAGCCTGCTTTTTTGGCTTCTGCTATCATCATTGTTCAGACTATTTACTTTCCCAAACTGGAACCACATCATTAAACTGTGCATACCCTTTAGGAATGCCACAACTAAGTCTACATTCCCAAAGAAATCAAAGAAAAGGAGAAGGAAACCACATGGAAGGAAAGAGTTTAGCAGCTCTTTATGTTACAGTAAAAACACTAGAAAGTAAAGGAATATCCATTATTTGGGGAATGGCTAAACCAGGAGTGGGGAACCTGCAGCAGCTTCCCCACCCTTGGGCTAAACAAATTATGGTATATAAATGTAATAGAATGTAATATTGTTGTGCTGAAAGAAATGAAGAAAGAGATGGATTCAGAGAAACCTGGGAAGATTTGTATAAACTGATGCAGAGTGAAATGAGCAGGACCAGGAGAACAATTTATACAATAACAACATTATAAAGAAAAGCAACTTCAAAAGAAATAAGGTCTCTGATCAATGCAATGGCCAATTAGAATTCCAGAGGAATGATAGGGAAGCCCACAACCCACTTACTGATAGATTACAGACTCAAGATGAAGAATAAGACATACATTTTCAGACATGGCTAAGATGGGAGATGATTTTGCTTGACTATGTATAGTTGTTACAGGGCTCTATTTTTCTTTGTTTCTGGGGGAAGGTAATATGTGAGGGACAGGAAGTGAGGGAGAGGAAGGGAAAAAAAGTGTTATTGAAGTATCTTTTGAAAAAAAAAATGCACAGAAGAGAACAGAAAGCCAGAAAGAATCATAGGCAAGTAGGACAACTTTGAAAATTATACATTGATAGCTAATATGGAAATATGTTTTGCACGACTACACATGTATAATCTATATCAAATTGCTTGCCTTTCCAAGGAGGAGAGAGAAGGGGAAGAAAATTTGAAACTCAAGATTTTTTTAAACAAATGTTAAAAATGTTTTTATGTGTAATTGGAAAAATAAAATATAAAAAAGTTTAAAATAAAATTACATGTTTTATTGAGTTCATTTATCATTAGTCATATATTTACTAGTACATTTAAAAAGGAAAGCAAGCTGTATAGAACGAAAATTTTCAATATCACGAACACTTCTATTCAGATAGATAGATAGACAGAAATGCCTATTTTATTTACTTGGTCTTTAAGTAAAGAATCTGAGTAAATAAATAATAAGAGATTTCACTTTTCAAGGTCTCCTGAGACCTCTTTATTGCCTGATCAGTATTTCTTCTCAGTGTTCATTTACCTTTGCTTTCTGTGGTATTGGCAGTGTGTTTACTAGACAAGGCAGTTAACCATGCTGAGCCTCAGTTTTCCAGTCTGTAAAATGGACATAATAATACTTGTCCTACCAACCTCACATAGTTGTGAAGCAACTGCTTTGTGACACTTAAAGCTTATACAAAAATGAGTGATGATGATGATGATGTCATGATGATGGTGGTAGTGGTGATGATGATGAAGATAGACTTGCAATAATTCTCTTCCATTGGTTTTCATGGCTGTTTTCTCCTGGTTTTCATCCTGTCATATCTATCAGGGCTTTTCTGGCCTCTGTTGATTCATCTTCTTTCTCTGACCCTATAAGGGGGGGTAACACCCAAGTCTCTGACCCTCTTTGCTTCTCTCTCCAGTAAAAGTAATGAGAACATTTCTATAGTATTTTACGTTTATCAGGCACTTACCTCAAAATAACTTATTAAGATAGGTAGTGTGTATAATATCCCCATTTTAGAGGTGAAGAAACTAAGTCACTCAAGAAAGGTTGAGTGACTTTTCAATGGTGGCACAGTTGGGAATTGTCAGAAGCAGGATTTAATCTAAAATTTGATGACCCTCTTTCTGCGTTTCTATACTCTTTCTGTTATATCTACTTCCTTCATTAGGCCATCTCATATACCCCAGCTACTTCAATTATCTCTGAGCAGATGTTTCCCAAGAATATAGCCCTAATCTTTCTCCTGAACTCCAGGCTTGAATTTCTAATAGCCTCTGGGCATCCTTGGAAATCCTTATCAGAGTGGGTAGATGGCTAGGTGGCTAGGTGGCACAGTGAGTAGAGCACCAGCCCTGGAGTCAGGAGGACCTGAGTTCAAATCTGACCTCAAAAACTAGCTGTGTGACCTTGGGCAAGTCACCACCCCAATTGCCCTCCAAAAAAAAAAGGAAATCCTTCTTATCAACACTTTGTACCAAAGGAAATAATCATATTTTCCCCTAAACCTCACCTCCTCATGACTATTAATGACATCACATCCTCCCAGTCACACAGGCTTAAAATCTTGAAGCAATTTTTAATTCTTTCCTGTCTCTTACTCTCCACAATCATTTGCCAGATCAACTGTTCAAATGAATTAGCATATGTACAGTGCTTTGCAAACCTGAAAGCATTGTAAAAAGTGCTACTTATCATCATCATCATCATTAAATCCTGTCCATTCTGTCTCCACGATATCTAGCATACCCGTCTTCACCTGTACTCACATGGCCACCACCCTAATTCAGACTTTCTTGCCTAGGCTATGAAAACAGTGTCCTGTCTGGCCTCCCTACCTCTGTTCTAGCCAATCTCTCCTTGATACTGTTGTTAAAATAATCTTACTAATGCACAAGTGTGACCGTATCTCCCCATTGCTTATAGGATGAAGTATAAAGTCTTTGTCCTGGAGTTCAAAGTCATCCACAATTGGACTCCAATGTACCTAACCTCTTACTTCCTTTTATACACTCCACATTCTAGCCAAACTGGATGACTAGCTATTTTCCTATATCATTCTGCCCTCTCCCATTAGTATTCAAGCCATATTCTCTTCTCTCTTATTGAAAGGCACTTTAAAAAAAAAAAAGGCACTTCTTTCAAACTTCCAGCTGGTAAAAACCCTCTTCCTTCAAGGTCTATCTCAGTTGCCTTCTCTTATCTACCCATCTAAAAGTGATGTCTCTCTTATGGCTCCCTGGCCCCTACGAGACAATTAGACAATTCCACCTTGAACCTGACCCCTATGATTTATGAGTCCCTGGATCATGAGAAGGCCCGGCCACAGTCTTCTGACTCGTTTTCTCACTGTGCAAACTTCCCATTCACTCTCTGGCCTTTTTTATCCCCACACTTGCTACCTGCCTGCCCCATCATTCCTTCTTCCTAGCCCCCTCTTTTCCAGTTTCCCATTATGTTTTGTCTTTCCCTGTTAGAATATAAGTTCCTTGGAAGAAAGAACCATCTTTTTTTCTTGTTTTGGGATCCCAGCACCCAGCATAGTACCTGGCATATAGTTAGCACTTATAAGAGCTCTTTATCTCTATCTATCTATCTATCTATCTATCTATCTATCTATCCATCATTTATCCAGTATCTATTATCTACTTCTTATAAAACTTTACCCAGGTTCCTTATTATACTTTACCTTCATTCATACTTATTTCTGTAAATTTCTAGTTCCACTCCCCCCATTCCATTTTAAAAGCCCTGAAGGAAGAGTTTTATTTTTACATTCTTTTAAAAACATTTTATCGACAGTTTAAATGTTTATTATCTTTCCTTTTCGCATCACATATGGTTCCCAATGTATTCCTCCTCTTTCTCTGCCAGAAATCCATCTTTTCTAACAAAGAATTAAAAGCAGGGTGGGGGTGAGGGGGAAGAGTTCTGTAAAACCAGCCAAAACATCCAGAAAGTCTGACATTATTTGCAGTGTTCTAAACTCATGACAGATCTGAAAAATTCAAAGACCTTTGGGAAGACTTGTTTGACTTAATGCTGAGAGAGGTGAACAGAACCCCAGAGAAAAATTTATACAATGGCCACAATAATGTAAAAGGAAATAATTGAAAAATTTTGGAACCTGGATCAATACAGTGATCTGACTTCATAGAGTTGACAGAAAAATATACCTCAGTCAGCCAGCAAACATTTATTAGGAATCTACTATGTAGGGACAGGTAGGTGGTGCAGTAAATAGAGCATCGGCCCTAGACTCAGGAGGACCTGAGTTCAAATCCAGTCTCAGACACTTAATACTTACTAGCTGTGTGACCTTGGGCAAGTCACTTAACCCCAATTTCCCTGCCTTCCTCTCTCCAAAAAGACCAAAAAGAAAAAAGAATCTACTATGTGCCAGGTACTATGCTAAGCTCTTGAGATACAAAGACAAAATATAGTCTCTTGCCCTCAAAGAGCTCACAGTCTAATGGGGAAAGACGACACAGAAAAATAAACTGAAAAGGTGGGAAGGGAAAGGGAGAGTACTTGTCTTGAGAACATGAAGTCCTGTAGCCAGGTGGGAAATGATGAAGGCTGTGCTCTGGGCCCCCTTAATAAGTAGAGGATCTGGGAGGAGCTATCTGATGTCCACTCTCTGGCCTCTCCAAACAGGAGTGAGGAGCCCAAAGGGCAGGAAGTACTGAAGAGGTGTGAGTTTCAAAAACCCAGAACAGTCATGCACCACCACCCACAGAATAAAGACTTATCTGTTTGTCAGCTCTTTCTGAAAATTTGATCAGCATCAGCATCAGCCATCAGTATGTGGTGTCATAGTTAACATTTATCTGGCATTTATTATGTGCCAGACGCTGTGCTTTACAATTTTTATCTCGCAGGACAATGAGTTTCTAGAGACAATAGTGAAGTCCAAGTAAGCAGCCAAGTGGGAAATGAAGTCAGTCAATACTGGTTATTTTTTTAAGTGAACCAGGTATTGTACTAAGCTTTTAGAACACAAAGAAAAGTAAAAGATAAGGAACTCACAGTGCAAAGGAGAAAAGGACAAACAACTATGTACAAACAGGATCCATACGAGATAAATTGGAGATAATACAATAGAGGGAAGGCACTACCATTAAGGGGATGAGAGAGTAGGAAAGGGTTCTAGTATAAAATGGGATTTTAACTGGGTCCTGAAGGAAGCCAAGAGGAAGAGATAAACCACTTAGCATGCCAGAGTCTCTGCTCCTTGTCAGATTTAACCAGACAAATTGCTCCCCAAGAACAGCCATGCAGCACCACCCTGGGTGGTAAAGACTTATCTGTGTGTCAACTCTTCTGAAAAGTGGTGAACTATAGGTATGGAATGATGTAGACATTTTTTAGCCAGTCAATATGTTTCGGGGTTTTTTTGCTTTTTTTGGAGAGGGGAAGGCAGGGCAATTGGGGTTAAGTGACTTGCCTAAGGTCACGAGGCTAGCAAGTGTTAAGTGTCTGAAGCCAGATTTGAAATCAGGTTATCCTGACTCCAGGATTGGCACTCTATTTATTCACTGTGCCACCTAGCTGCCCCCCAACATGTTGATTTGTTCCCCTCCCCAACTTATGTACCTTTTACCCTCTCTTTCCACTCCCACTTTTTTATGTGTTATCTTTCCCCATTGGAATATAAACTCTTTGCAGGCAGGGATGTCTTTTTGCTTGTATTTGTATCCCCAGTGCTTGAGCACAGTGCCAGGCACATGGTAAACTCATATATATATATATATATTTTTTTTTTTTTTTCCACTTTTTGGAGGGCAATTGGTGTTAAGTGATTTGCCCAAGGTCACATGGCTTAATTTTGTGTTAAGTGTCTGAGGCCTATTTTGAATTCAGGTCCTCCTGACTCCAGGGCCAGTGTTCTATTCACTGTGCCACAGCCACATACCCACCCCCACATGGTAAACTCTTAATATTTGATGACTATTCTTCATTGTTACAAAGTATTGGGGTGGAGTGGGATATGCCTGTGTGTGAAGTGGGGATATATAGGGAATCATTAGGGTATGAGAACAATGTGAAAAACCATTGATCAAGAACATCAACTAACAAGTATTTCTCAATTTTTACTTTTAGTTCATAGAATATTAGAGCTGGAAGGGACTTTAAATATATTCCAACCCTTTATTTTGCTGAGAAGGAAACTGAAGCCCAGAGAAGAGAAACAACTTGTGTGGGGTGATACACTGACAAAGGGCGGGTTCCAAACTAAAACTCAAGCCTTCTGGTTCCAACTGCAATGCTTCTCCATTCATATCCCAGACATTTCTGAAAGGTGCCATACAGAAGTAGCTGAGAGTGACTGGAAGGGTGAAATAGGGACACCGGGTGCTGAAGGAGAGGAGGGAGAGTGACAAAAATGAATCTTGCTCCTTACGTTCCTTTTCCTAAGGCTGTCTAGACCTTGGGGTGGCTCTGGAAGCTTTGGAGGCATACCAAGATTATACTTTCTCCAGACTGGAAGCCTGGGGCAAGGGTTGAGGTCACCATGTCCTTGGCACAGTTTCTGTGTCCTTGGCATGGCCCAGTCTAATAAATTTTGTGTTCCAACTCATTAAATGGCTGTTGAGTGACTGAGTTAAGACCTTGCTGCATCACTCCCCTCCTTGTGTCTCACTGCCAATAAGGG
Organism: Gymnobelideus leadbeateri; assembly: GCA_011680675.1. Classification (NCBI taxonomy): domain Eukaryota; kingdom Metazoa; phylum Chordata; class Mammalia; order Diprotodontia; family Petauridae; genus Gymnobelideus; species Gymnobelideus leadbeateri. The sequence goes on from WOXC01002530.1 coordinate 267,840, forward strand.
TTGTACCCTAACCCTATACCTTGTCATCATTTGATGATGACCCTCTTCAGGTTTCATGTCAGAGGGCTACAGAAATGTAATTGGCACTTGGTTGCAGAGATGCAGTTTAACTACAAAACTGTCACTTTGTTCTATAATATACTTTCCAAGAGTATGTTGGCTTTTTTCCTTAAAAAAAAAAATCACTAGAATCATTAAAACCAAGGGGTGTGTGTGTGTGTGTGTGTGTGTGTGTGTGTGTGTGTGTGTGTGTGTGTATAGTTGATCTTTGACTAGTCCCCAACCCCAAAATGAGCAGGTGTTAACTGGACTACAATATTCTCAGCCCTTCAAAGGTTTCCCCACAAAGCTTTTGATTCATGGAAAGGTATTCACACTTCATAAAGGGATCAAGTTGCCTAGTTACATCTTTATAAATATCTAATTAATCTGGTAATTACATATAACCTGGACTTTCTGTCAAAGACTAACTCCTCTACCCTAGCAGTAGTGGAGTGGGTTGGTAAGTAGGGTTCTTCAGCCACTCTTAATTGACCCTCTTACTTTACTATTGAATCATTGCCCAGTTGGGTTTCCCGGTATAAACACTTTTTCATTACTCTCATAATGATGAAGTACAGGCTCTGGGAATCCCCTTGAGCTCTCCTTGACTCTTTGAAGTGCAGGCTCTGGGAACCCCCCCTTGAATTCTGATTAAATCATCCCAATTTGATGAGGCATTTGCATGAGGCCATAAGCCTTACATTGTGGCTGGGCCCAGACCTGTTACTAGCCTAGCCCTCCAATGTTCATCTACTTCCCACCCCTGAGCCTATCAAAATATCAATCCACTCTTGAACTGCCCTAGCCCACCATTATCTGTAGTCTCCAGGTAGCCTCCAGGAACTTCCCACCCTTAATCACTCATTGACCTCATCTGACTTCTCCTGAAGACCCTCCTCTGGACCACCCCTAGATTCCTCCCACACCATGTGGTGTGAGAGCACCATAGAATTGTCTAGCACAGACTTACTGTGTCCAATACAAGTGAACTTTAATTTGCTTTCCTTTGGCTGAGAGAAGACTTGATTCGAATTCATTCAGCAGGACCCCGGTGTGTTGGTATTTTGGGGTCTTGAGCACATCATTTTATGCTGACCCTTAACCTCTTCAATAAGTTATGACAAAGAGGCCTATAATTTTTTACCTTTTTCTTCTAGCTCTGAACTTATAGCCCAAGACAGCACTGTAGCAAACCCCTTAGTATAAAATCTATCCCTCTTTCTTCTCTAGAGATGTCTAGCCTACTCCCCACTGTCTCTTCCAAATAGCATTCCCAATAAATTCATCCAGACTAACCAAAATCCCAGGTTAACTTTGTTTATCTAGTCAAAGTAAACGTTTAAAACAAAGAAAGATAAGCTGACTTCTCCCTGCCTAGAGGGGACTTATCCAGGCTTCATGAAGGGAGCCTGGAGAGAAGGGGATCTACAATCCCTACTTGGGTCTGTTGTAACAAATCTGCCATTCTGACAATGAGCTCAGTGCTGGCTCCTTGTGGTGACTGCCTCTGCCCACACTTCTACTCACCTTCCCAGGCATCTGAAACACAGGAAGATGAGGGCTCCTTAACCTGGGACTAGCAGAAGCCTTCCCAGCCCTGCTTCCTTGGGGTGTTAGTTCTGAAGCCTGCCACCTTCCAAGCAAGAGGTTAGAAAGCAGAACTATTTAATGCCTTTCAAGACTTTCTTTTCGAGAACTCTTCTACAAGGACTGGGTCACCTAACTTATGGTGACCATCCAGTACATTTCCCCAAATCCTCATTTCTGCAAGCTAGGCCATAACCAGGCAAAGGTTGTTTTTCCAATAATCACCAGACTCTAAGGGTTTCAAGGCCACAGTATTTTTAAATCTCTTAAATCTCTCCTTTTAGTACACATAAATGAACCAGGAAAAGTACTCAGGCAATCTATGCCCAAGGCAAATCCATTGACTGCAGCCTAGGCCACAGTTTTCCTGGACTTTTCATATGGAAATAAGCTACTCAAAGTCTGAAATCTACTCAAATCTGACGGGGTTAGCTTTTTGATTCCTTCCACCCCTAGTTGATTTAATTACATAGTTGATAAGGCATTGATTATTTAAAGAGTTAACTTTAAGAGTTTCCTTTAAGGAGTTTCAAGCGCAGGCTGGCTGGAGGGCTGACGGGCGGGCGCTGCTAGCTACATTGTGTTGCGACCCGCCACGGCCTGTACGTTCCCCCGGCCCCGCCATGGAGCCCGGGCACCCCACCATCCACGAGGGTTGGTTCCGGGAGACTTGCAGTCTGTGGCCGGGCCAGGCCATGTCCCTGCAAGTGGACGAGCTGCTCCACCACCAGCGCTCCCGCTACCAAGAGATCCTGGTCTTCCGCAGTAAGACCTACGGCAATGTCCTGGTGCTAGATGGAGTCATACAGTGCACAGAGAGGGATGAATTCTCCTACCAGGAGATGATTGCCAACCTGCCCCTCTGCAGCCATCCCAGCCCACGAAAGGTGCTAATTATTGGTGGTGGGGACGGGGGTGTCCTTCGAGAAGTGGTGAAGCATCCCTCTGTGGAGTCTGTGGTCCAGTGTGAGATTGACGAGGACGTGATCCAGGTCTCCAAGAAATATTTGCCAGGCATGGCCGTGGGCTACTCCAGCCCAAAGCTGACCTTGCACGTTAGAGATGGATTTGAATTTATGCAGCAAAACCAGGACGCCTTTGATGTAATCATCACTGACTCTTCGGACCCCATGGGTCCTGCCGAGAATTTGTTTAAAGAGTCCTATTACCAGCTGATGAAGACAGCACTGAAAGATGATGGGATCCTCTGCTGTCAGGGTGAGTGCCAATGGTTGCATCTGGACCTAATTAAGGAGATGTGTCACTTCTGCAAGTCTCTGTTCCCTGTGGTGGATTATGCTTACTGCACCATCCCCACCTACCCCAGCGGCCAGATCGGTTTCATGCTTTGCAGCAAGACCCCGAGTACTAATTTCCGGGAACCCGTGCTGCAGCTAACCCAGGAGCAAATAGAGAAAATGAACCTCAAATATTACAATTCGGACATCCACCGTGCGGCCTTTGTGCTGCCCGAGTTTGCCCGCAGGGCCCTGAGCGATGTGTAAGGAGTACGGCCACCTCAGCCTCTCCCAGGGACTTCAAGCCTCAAGCACCCACCCATTCCAGCATGCCCCTCTTCTTGCTCTGAGGGTATTAACTGGCACTTGGCACCCCCTCCCGACTGAGGACCTGACCCTCGCCAGGCATCCCAGGACATGATTGAGGGGCTCCCCGTGCCATGCTCTGCTGGGCAGGTGGGGGGAGAGTACAAGATGTCTTTGTCCAGTCTGGTCAATTAGCCTCAATATTGATCATCTGTGTACAGAAAGATCCTCCTCACCTTGTAATGGAAATGCAGATTTGAAGATCTTCCCTGCCCCTAAAAGGTAAATGATATGTTTGTTTGAATAAAGTGAACTTGTTAACTGATTTTGAGTTGCTTTCCTTTACAAAAGCAGATCTAAGAACCTGTGTTGGCAGCCACTCTGGGGATGCTGGGGTACTTGCTGCTACAAATGGCGAGGATGGATGGGATCTGCTGAGTAAAAGGAAAATATGGGGGCTGGGATAATTTGTTTCCCAGTTGTGGTAGCTGTGATTCTGTGGAGCCATGGAGCAGGAGAGAACAGCCTGCATGCTGACTTAACTGAGCTGAGAGCAGGAATGGTGAGCTGCCTGCATGGAGACCTGTGGAGAAGCCAGGAGCTGCTGCCTTCTGCTGGAGAAGGAACCCAAGAGTTTGGAATTAAGCCACAGGACAAGATAAGGACTGTGAGGCAAAGCAGGGGCACTGAATGTGTTTCCTTGCTGCATCCCACAGTTTGGGACCCAGGGGGGATGGACTTGTGACTATGGTGGGTGGGGTAAAGTGCCATGGACCCCCCAAGGACCCCACCCTTGGTTTTGTTGCCCAGCTCCCTCTCTGGACTTGGAAGCTGGGGCTGGAGCAGTATTTGCAGTCTTGTTTTGAATTGATGTGATAATGCAATGTACTTTGTTTAAGGCCCAGTGGCCACTGTGCTAACTATAGATGTACCCGGAAAATGTGATCTAAGAGATGTTTTAGTGCTAATTCAAATGTAAATTGTGTATGCTATGGGCATGAAAGATCTTGGGGCCGAATGTAATGGAAATGCAGATTTGAAGATCTTCCCTGCCCCTAGGCCCTTTGATTGGCTTAAGTGACTCTGAGAACCTTCTTTAATTTGAAGATATACTTTGTCCCCTAATTGGCTGAATGTGGAGCCTGTGGTAGGAGGCTTGGTTTTCAGGAATGACCACACCTTGATGCTGTGTGATTGGGCAGTGGGTCAAGGTGGTTACATTCTCTGACCCAGGAAAAGGCTATATAATCCCTGAAAGTGTTGTGTGATTTGACCAGATGAGACTCTGTGCAGTCCTTGAGAGCCCCCCCCCCCCAGCTTTGAAAACCCAGATATTGATGCTTCCCTCTCTGGTAACTGTGATTTGGTATTGATGTAATGGTTGGACAGTTTGGAAGCCTGTCTGCTTGATCTGTTTGTTTCTCTGTTTTGAAACTATCTGTATACTCTGAGGTTCTGGGTGCTGACCTTTTTCCCCTGAACTAGGTAAATGATATGTTTGTTTGATTAAAGTGACCTTGTTAACTGATTTTGAGTTGCTTTCTTTTACAAAAGCAGATCTAAGAACCTATGTTGGCAGCCACTCTGGGGATGCTGGAGTGCTTGCTGCTACACACCTCTAACAAGCCCCTTCACCAAACAGTGTATTTATAACTAAAAAAAAAAATTTCTCCTACCCTCCTTTGAGGGGATTAAAGCCCATTGGACTACCCAAAATTAGATTCACCTTTATGTCTGTTAGTCTTTAGTTTCTCAAAGACCTTCCAGAGTCAAAGTCCAGTGGCAAGACAAAAGTCAGGATGGGAGGACTGCCCAGGGTAAAGTGGATGATGACCTTGGTCTCTTAAATGTGGACCAAGCTCTAAGGGCCTTACTCACTTGCTTCAGCCATCTTCTTGGCCATTGGAACAAATTGCTCTCAATTGCCAATTCTGAAGGGTCTTCAAATGCTTAGGCTAGTCATCCCCCTAACTCACCTATGGATTGGAGGCTGATTGGTTACCCTCAACCTTTGGTCAAGATGGTTTACTGAGGTAATGGCCACTGCACATACTACAGCTTCTTGGAGCCACAGCTGAGTCTTGGTAGAGCAGCCCTCAAAAGGGTTTAGCAAGCTTTCACTCTAGAGGTGCTAGTCCTCCCTGAACACCCTATACACCCTTCAAAATTTTGTTCTTCTTTAATCGGTTTTCAGTCATGTCTAGTCTTTTGTGACCTCGTTTCTTGGCAAAGATACTGAAGTGTTGGCTATTTCCTTCTTACTGGCTTATTTTACAGATGAGAAAAGTGAGGCAAATAGGGTTAAATGACTTGCCCAGGGTCACTTAGTGTTTGAGGCCAGACTTGAACTCAGGAAGATGAGTCTTACTGACTCCAAGCCTGGTAATCTATCCACTATGCCACCTAGCTGCCCAATTTATATAGCACTTACTATTTGCCAAAAACTGTGCTAAAGAATTTTACAATTATCTCTATCTAATATACTACCTAGCTGTTAGATTTGGCATAAAAAACCTGCATTCTAACCTCAGCTAGGCTAGGTATTAGCTGTAAAATGAGGGGATTGTAGTAAATTGTTAAACTCAAATAGAAAACATTAATTTAGAAAACCACAAATTATCTTGTATTTTTTATTTTGTTAAACATTCCCCAATTTAATTTTAATCTGATTAGGCTGCACCTAAGAGTTTTTCATCATAGGCCACAAAGTCTAGATAACCTCAAAGGTACTTTCTAGTTCTAAATCTATGGTCTTACCACCTCTCCTAAAGGTAATGCTGCCACATTTTCCACTACAAGAAAAGGCAGTAGGTGGTACAAGGTGGTAATGTTGAGGTTTGGGGTTTAGGGGTACTCAAGACCCCAAAATGCCCATAAGCCACATCCTGCTGAATGAATCAGACAAAATAAAACAAAGTTTATTAAAGATTCGCCATTATGAGTAGACTCTTAAGGAGCCTAAGTATTTGTGATGCTTGTATCGACAAGCAGGCCAAGAAAAATCTGATAAAAACTACAAGCAGGCCAAGAACAATCTGATAAAAACTGAGTCTGAGCTAGATTGGATCTCAGCACCTTCATGGAGGCAAGATGGATCTTATATACAGAAAGACTGTGGGAGGGATCTAGGGGTGATCTAAAGGAGGGGTTTATGGAGGGTCTTGAGGAGTCTAAAAGGAGGATCTCACAGGACTGAGGTCAGACTCCAGAAACGAAGAGATTGGGATTTTGATGGGATAAAGGATGGGAAACAGCTTGAGGTAACAGACAATGGAGAGCTAGGCTAGTTTAAGGTCATAGATATTTTAATAGGATGAAGGGTGGGAGGTAACTGAAGGCTATCAGGAGGGCTACTTAGGTTAAGGGTAACAGATTCAATCATAGTGATAATGGAAGGCTTATGGCCTCAGGCAAATGCCAGATCCAGCGGGAAGATTCAAAGAGTTCAAGGGGGTTCCCAGAGCCTGTACCCCATCAGTGAGACCACTTGGAGTCCAGAAAACCTGGATTCAAATTAGGCCTTAGATACTTACTAGTTGTGTGATCCAGAGCAAATCACTTAATCCTTTTTTTGGCCTCACTTTCTTCTTCTGTAAAATGGGGATAATAATAGCACCTACTTCCTAGGGTTGTGAGGATCAAATAAGATAAAAATTGAAAAGCACTTAACACAACACCTAGTACATAGTAAGTACTACATAAATGTTAGTTATTGTTACTATTGTTACATTGAATTCAAAGGGACCCATGGGCATTTTATCAAGTAACCACTTAAATTTGTCCAGTTGATAGGGCAGTTTCAACAAGGAAAACAAAACAAAAACAATGGTTGAATTGATTAAGCCCAGGAAAGGAATGAATCTTGAAGGTGAATTATCCTTTAGATGAATATTTCTTGTTTCTTGTTTTGGTTCCCAGGTGCAGCTCATTTAGTCCTTTTGTTTATATGATGAAATGTTCATCAATAAATGTCACAAACACCCTGGACTGTATTTAACCAATTCCAAGCCCTTGAGAGTAAACTTGGCTTACAGATGTTTGATTTAGGATCAAAACTGACATTATTTGGAGAGGAAAATGGCAAACTACTCCCAACATATTTGCCAAGAAAATCCCACGGACAGTATAGGGGTCACAAAAAGTTGGACGAGACTGAAGAACCACTGACGTGATTTCCTCTAGCTGAGACTGTCGTGCTCCAAAGGTATTCTTGTTAAACTAGAGTTGAAGCAGTGTGGAATGAACATACAATGTGAGGTTGGATGTGACGGTCTCTAAGGTCCTTTCTGAATCTATAAGCTATAGATCTTTGATGGGTGAGGGCTTCAAGATGCATAAGGTTGTATATATCATAAGTTGATATATTGGTTGGTTTTGCTGAACTGCTTTTTTTAGGGTAATCTTTTGTTACCAATGAAGACTTGCTAGATAAGGGTGTGTGGCCGGAACATTTGTAAATGATTGACATAAAAACAAAACATCAATAAAAAAATTTTTTTTAAGTAAGGAATGTTGGAGTTGAAGTCAGAAGATGAGTTTGAATTCTGTTTCTAGGACTTATTAACTGAGCAACCACATCCAGGGCACTTAAATTCTTTTAAGTCCTGGGTTTCTCATCTACAGAACTGCTATAAAATATTTGCAATATTTACTTCATTAGGGTTGTTCAAGGGCAGGTGTTCTGCAAGCTTACAATTTCCTCATCTGTAAAATAACAGGGTTGTAAGGTCCTTTCTAGCTCTATGATACAAGGCAACACCCATAGTGGAAACAGTGTTGGGTTTGGTGTCAAGACAATGTAGGTGTGAATCCTCACTGTCACTTACTACCTATATGCCCTTGGACCAGTCTTAGATTTGTGCCTCAGTTTGCTCACCTGTAAATTGAGTTTCCTTCCAACCCTGAATCTATGATGTTACAATGATGTTATATATCATTATTTTAGACAGTGTGCCCAAGCCCTCCTGAACTCCTCTTGTGTTTTCTGAATAAAATGAAATTCCTTAAAGAAAGTTAGCAATTTGGAGAGAATCTCTTCAGACACATGAGAACTCCTACTTTCTAGCTGCTCTAATAACTTTCGAGCTACCTCAAGTATTTTGATATGGAATTGGGAGGAATGGCTCTCAGTCACAGAGTAGATCTTTAAGAATGGAGAATGGGCTAGCCCAAGGGTCATGCTCTACAGAAATAATCTTTGCTCTCAGTTTAGCCCAACCCCTAGTTTGCTGACCTCTGGGTTAGATCATTGGGAAAGAAAGAGTTATCTGCACCCTCCAGAGTGAGTCCTTTGTGTTTTTCTCAGAGTTAAATAAAACCTACCCTACATTTGATCTCTTGTTAATTGAGTGCTTTGAGGCAACTGAAGGCCTTTTTCCCCTCTTCTGTTGTAGAGATCTCTTGGCCTAAGGGGAAGTCCTGGGTAGGACCTTAAGTGAAAGTCCACAATTGGTAAGAAAACATTAAACCAGGTACATGTATGCCTGGAACTTTGCTATTGGACCAGTGGTTTTATCATTACATATACTTTTATTCTTATTTTGCCAATGAGGAAACAGAGTCAAAGAGTATGTAACTTGCCCAAGGACATATAATTTTAAAGATCCCACATCTGGCCAACTCCAATTACCATCCCTTTTCTACACCAGTAATTCTTCAACTTTTTTGTATTATGGCCGCCTTTGCTCCCTGCCCCACTCCCCACCCCCCTACTTTGTACTTTTGGCTATCTGGTGAAATATATAGACACCTTTTATATTTTTAAGCTCATGGAATAAAATACACAAGATTACTAAGGAAACTAATTATAATAAAATACAGGTATCAAACTATTAAAACAAAAATTCAACCAAGTTCATATACCCCAGGTTAAGAACCCATATACTTTTGAATTAGATGCTTTACAATGTGGTGCTGGAGAAGACTTTTGAGTCTCTTGGATAGCAAGGAGATCAAATCAGTCAATAATTAAAGAAATTAACTTTGACTATTCATTAGAAGTGATGGGGTGCTTAGGTGCCTGGGCTTGAACCCCAGTTTGTAAAATCACATTTCTCCCTAGCCTCAGAACATTATCTCTGCCTGCCTAGCAACCATTCATGATCAAGCCCCAGCCAAATGTTTATCTCCCTTTGGTACAATGACAAGCTGCACCTATGAATCTTTCACTAGATTATCTACAAGTAACTCCCTAGCTCATTATATACATCCAGAATCCCTCATTATGTATGCCTTAGGCTTGGAACATATGTATACTCCCATCAGCCATCTTGTCAAACATGACATTGATGGGTGGCAGCTTGGTCAGCCCTGACCTCTAGCTGACTTAGTGACATTTCAAGCCTAAAACCACACCTCCATGCAGCCCCTCCCCCCAGACTATTTCCCTGTGAATTCTGGGCAATAGCCTACACAGTAGATATTAAAAGTGCATGTTCTTTTAAGAACTGACCACTCCTTAACCACTCCCTAATCCTGCCCTAACTCACCTAATTAGCATGTTTGGCACAGGTTATATTATAGAATATCCTATATAAACTTTAACTGTACTACTCTAAGTTTCCAGGTTCCCTAAGAACTCTTGCCCCACTGTATAGCATAATAATAAATCTTTGCCATCTTGAGTTAGAGAATGCTTGAATCCTTGAATTCATTCCAGACTGCTTTCCCGGGACTCTGGTTACCGAGCTTCCTGGACTCCCTGAACTCCTTGACCCCTGCATCATTTTGACCAATACTGAAGCTTAAATACCTTTGGCACATAATGAGAAGACAGGACTCATTGGAAAACACCCTGATGCTGGGAAAGATTGAAGGCAAAAGAAAAAGGGGATAGCAGAAGGTGAGATGGATAGATGCTGTCAAGGAAGCAATGAACATGAACTTGGACAACCTTTAAGAGATAATGGAGGACAGAAGGGCCCGGCATGTTAAGGTCCATGGGGTCAGGAAAAGTCAGACATGAATGAACATCTGAACAACAATAATTATACCATACTTTTCTAGTTCCCTACTCCCAATTACCAGCTCCCAGTCCAAGGGTACCTAATATAGTGCTATGCACATAATAGACAATTAATTAATGCTTGATGTATAATGTAAAATAAATGAGCAAGTAAATTCCAGGGAGGACATCCCTCTTTGATATTCATAGAAAATAAGGAACACATGTTTCTAGGTTTCAAAACATAAACCCTATAGACATTTTATATAGGAGCTTCTGAGCAATCTTTAATACTCAAAATCCATTTTTCTAATCTCTACTCCGCTATTCTAATTTCCTGGGCTTGGCTTCCTTAGACCATGACTCTTTGAAATTCATATTGTCCTAGTGTTAAGTTTTGGGGTCAGGGATGCTCAAGACCCCAAAATACCAACATGCCAGGTCCTGCTGAATGAATGACTCAAGCCTTCTCTCAGCTAAAGTAAAACAAAGTTTATTAAAGATTCACCTTAATGGGTGGATTCTTATGGAGCCTAAGTATGGGCAAGAATAATCTGACTCAGATTGAATCTGAGCTAGATTGAATCTCAGCACCTTCATGGAGACAAGATGGATCTTATATACAGAAAGACTGTGGGAGGGATCTAGGGGTGATCTAGAGGAGGGGTTATGGAGGGTCTTGAGGAGGAGTCTAAGGAGAATCTTGACTACTGAGATCAGACTTCAGGAATAGGATCAAGACGGGGAAGAAGCTGAACCATGGGCTAGGCTAGGTTAAGAGTAACAAAGACTTGGGCCTAGCAATAATGAAAGACTTATGACCTCAGGCAAATGCCTCATCAAGAGGGAAGATTCAAAGGGTTCCCAGAGCCTGTACCCCATCACTAGGATATAAAAACCATTTTTAAAAATCTGATTTGTCAGACGTGGTCAAGTTTATCATTTTACCTAAATTTTAAACACTAATTTTCAGTAGGAAAGATAGTTCTCTCATGAAACTTTTCTTGATTCTTCCCAGTTGCTACAGCCCTCCCTTCCTTGTGTTCTTCAGTATAGATTTACATCTGTATGTGTTGTCTCTCCTCCTTTGAGATCAGAGGCAGCTTCATTTTATCCTTATATCCCCAGCATCTACCTCAGAATTTGGTACATAATAGGTGCTTAATAAATGTTTGTGGATTAATTTATTAATTTTTCCTGTTTATTTACAGAACTGTTTCTTCTAGAAAATTTCTCTATAGGTAAAGGAAGACCTTTGTGAAAAGTTAGGAACAAGCCTAGTTAGTCAGCTCTAGGGTCTAGGACTCTAGAGCTGACACTATATAATTAGACTTAAAGCCCAATGCAAAACTGAATTTAGAGTCAGGAAGACCTGAGTTCAAATCCAGCCTCAGACTTGAAGAGGTTACTCATAAAGAAGGTTAGGGTTGCTCTGGAGAGCCCAAAATAACAATATGATGGGTCCTGCTGAATGAATTTGACTCAAGTCTTCTCTCAGCCAAAGAAAAGCAAAATTTATTAAAAGTTTGCTTGTATTGGACACAGAGTAAGTCTGCGCTAGAAAATTCTATGCCATTCTCACACCACATGGAGGGAAGATGGGACCTTATATACAGAAAGTTGTGGTAGTCAAGAGGAAGAGTTTGGGGAGGGTCTTCAGGAGAAGTCAGATGAGGTCAATGAGTGATTAAGGGTGGGAAGCTGCTGGAGGCTAACTGGAGCCAACAGACAACGGTGGGCTAGGCCAGTTCAGGGGTGGATTGATATTTTGATAGGCTCAAGAGTGGGAAGTAGATGGACAATGGAGGGCTAGGCTAGTAACAGAGGGCTGGGCCCAGCCACCATTTAAGGCTTATGGCCTTGTTGTAAGGTAACCCAAATCACATGCCACCTGATTTGGAGCCCACCTTTAAACCCCTTTATATTTGTCTTTGTCTCTATCCTAAATCCTGTAACCCCTTGTAACAGTTTAAAGGCATAATCCCGGGTAAAGTGAATCACCTAAGGCATAGTCCCTGGCTCCCTTATCTTTCCTTGAGTACTTCCCTAAATCAGTAAGCCTTAAAGCAGCTTTTTATATAAGGGTTATGGTGCAAGTCTGTATAGAGATCATGGGGCAAGTCTATCCTATGCAAGAGACCACCTTGTTCTGGGATGCTGACCAAGCAAGGTGACCCAGAACACTGACCAAACAGGGTCCCCTATACCCCCCACCCAGAACATGACCCTGGGCCTGTTCTATGACCCCAGCCTGTTCTGGGAACTCCACTCCCCCTGTGCCCTCCACTTTGTACCCTCTACTCTGTTCTAGGAGGGACCTCTGTCACAGGTTGCACCATGGTTCTCAAATTAGCCCTGAGCTATAGATCCAACCAATGGCTGTTCTTGGCTTCTGTATGTCATTGCTTACGCTAGCTCGTGGTTTTTGCCTTTATAAGCATTGCCTATACCCCAATTCAGGGCTGCCTGATTTGAATGTATACTCCAGGCAGTCCTGGCTTGATCAATAAATCCACATCTAAATTTATCTAAAACCTAGATCTCATCTTGGTCTTATTCTCTTCACAACAGCCTCATGCAAATACCTCATCAAATGGGATGATTCAATCAGAGTTCAGGGGGCTTCCCAGAGCCTGTACCTCATCAAGACTCTCGCTAGCTGTGTAACCCTGGACAAATCACTTAATCTCTCTTTGCCCCAGCTTCAACTGCAAAACGGGGACAATAATAGCACTTATTTCATGGAGTTGTTTAGAGGATCAAATCAGATATTTGTAAAGTGCCTGCTATGGAGTAAGCACTATACTTCCCTTTTGGGTGTTGATTTCTAATAGTAAAACAACAGTAATAATAGCTAGGATTTACATAGCACTTCAAGGTTTGTTGAGCACTATACATTTATTGGAATTTCATATAGTGGGTCATAGTTTGGAGTTCAGAGAAAATCTGACCAAGGCTTCTTTTAGGATTTTTTTACTTACTCACAGGGGTGGGGAACCTGTGGCCTTCTAGGACTCTGAGTGTGGCCTTTTGACTGAATCCAAGTTTTACAGAACAAATCCTTTCATTAGAGGATTTGTTGTTTGAAGTTTGGATTCAGTCAAAGGGCTGCACTTGAGGACCTAGAGGGCCACATATGGGCCTCAAGTTCACAAGTTCCCCACCCCTGCATCTAATGTAATATATTCTAGTAACAATGGAGCAACAGAGCTCAGTAGTGGAAGGGCAATGGTTTTGCAATTACAAGAGCTTGGCTCTGACCCCTGGCTATCCATTTGAAGTTAGACTAGTCACCTAAGCCCCACCACACAAGGCCAGGGCCTTTCAGTTGTTTTGATGTTGTTTTCAGTCATGTCTGACCCTTTGTGACCCATTTAGAATTTTCTTGGCAAAGATACTGGAATGATTTACCATTTCCTTTTCCAGTTCATTTTACAGATGAGGAAACTAAGGTAAACAGGGTTAAGTGACTTACCTAGGGTTGATGGGGTTATGGGACCTGAACCCCTAAAGGGAAAAGACCACGTCTTTGGGACCTGGACCCCTAAAAAGCCCCTGAACTTTCCCACACTGGCACAAGACCATATTTTTGTCTTGAACATTCTCTTACTGGCTCTCACCTGAAGCATCTGGCCTACCTAGGTACTCAATAATCCTTTACAGTGGCTCTCTAGAACCAGCCCAGACCATTTAGCTCCTTTCATTGTCTCTACCTGGCTCACCCCAGACTACTTGCCACTCCTTAATCCCATTTAGATCTTTTCACAGTCTTTATATATATCTATCAGTCCTAAACTCATCAAATTCACAGATTTTATTGCCTGCCTAACTAATGTTATAATAAAACCTCACTATTCTGACTGAAAGGCTTGAGTTGTCTAATTGTTTTAAGGTGGACCCCTTGTACCCTTGCATTTTGGGGTTCCCAGAACCCCGAACTGCAACACGGCCACATAGCTGGTGAATGTCTGAGGCCAATTTTGAACTCAGAAAGATGAGTCTTCCTGACTCCAGGCCTGGCCCTGTGCCATGTAACTACCCTTGGTTGGAGTCACATGTTAGCTCTCAGTTATACTAGTATCCCTCCTTAAATTAGGGGTTATTTTAGGATAAGAATTCTATATTTGGGCAGTTCCTGAGGTCTGTTTTATTTCCTCCTAATTATGAGTAAAGTCCTTGTTTTCATGAGAAAGTTTAAAAAAATTGCCTTTTTATTTTGCCCAAAGGGACTTTACTTTTCTTGGAAAGAAGGGTTTTTGTCCATAACTAAACCAGGAGATTGTGGGAGAGTTATAGCTTCACTTGAGTTAGAGAAGCAGTGTAACATAGGGCTAACACTGGACCTGACTTCAAATCTTACCTCATATAGTCCCTAGCTGATGAGGAATACCCTTGAACTCTCCTGGAATCTTCCCATTTGATGAGGCATTTGCCTGAGGCTATAAGCCTTTAACTGTGTCTCAGCCCAAATCTTTGTTACTAGTTTAGCTCTCCATTGTCCAGCAATTTCCCAACCTTGATCCTTCCAAAATATCTACACCCAAATCTTGTTACCCTTAGACTAGCCTAGCCCTCCATCTTCTGTCATCTCCAGGTAGCCTCCAGCTACTTCCCAACCTTAATCTCTCATTACTGGAGTCTGACCTCATTTGACTCCTCCTGAAGACCCTCCCCAAACTCCTCCTCTAGAGCACCCCTAGATTCCTCCCACAACTTTTCTGTATTTAAGTTCCATCTTGCCTGCCTAAGACTCACTCTGTGTCAGAGGATTCTGGCCTCTTGTCCAGTACAAGCATCACAGATACTGAGGCTCCTTAAGAGTCTACCCATTATGGCGAATCTTTAATATACTTTGCTTTTATTTGGCTGAGAGAAGATTTGAGTCAAATTCTTGTGTGTTGGTATTTTGGGGTCTCAAGTGCCCCTAACCCTCTACCTCAACATTTTATGGTTCCCTGGCCTCTACATAGCCATGATACTGATGGGGTGCTTGGGATATATATATATGTAATATCAGTTTGTAATATCAATTTGTAACATCAGTTTGTAAACGGGGTGCTTTGGGATCTATGTCTGTAAAATCAATTTGTAAAAGCAGTCTGTAAAATCACACTTCCCCCTCCTCAGTCTCAAAGCATTAACTCTGCCCCTTCCCCCTGCCAGCACTCTGCCCAGCAACAATTCATAAACTGTTTATCTCTGCTTGGAACAATAACAAGCTACCTATGAATCTTTCACTAAACCATCTAAAAATATTTTAGCTTAGGCAAATGTTATCTCCCTTAGTAGAGCGTCGGCTGCATATGCCTGTGCAGTTGATATTAAATGTGCATGGTCCTTTAAGCACTGATCACTCCTTAACTCCTCCCTGACCCCACCCTTACCTAGTTAGCATAATTGACACCTGATTTACTGTCTTGACTCCTTAAAACTAAACCTGGGATTTCTGTAAGTTTGCAGGTTCCATAAGAACCCTTGCCTGCTGTGCTGTACAGCATAACAATAAACTTTTACAATCTCAGCTTCCAAGTTTGCTTGAGCCT
>WOXC01002531.1:0-70491 GCA_011680675.1 Gymnobelideus leadbeateri
TACAATTTCTAACTTGAAGGCAAGAATTCTTACATCTTTGGGTTGGTGTACCTCTAGCACCCACCAGAAAGACAAGAAATAATAACTGTGTTGACTGACTTCTGCCTGCAAAGCCTACACTTCATTTACTTTGCCATACTACTTATAGCTACTTAAGATATTTTTCTTTCTCCATCCTGAATTTATGTATTCATATATGAAAGTTATTTCATCACAAGATAGTATGTTTGTATCAGAAAATACTATATCACAGATCAGATATTCCACTATACATACAATTATGTATGCCACCCAAAGCATATTATTAGTACTGTTGGTCAAAATTTATAGTGCTTTTTTTTAGGGAGGAGGTTATTCCCTTATTAATGCATAGTGGTTTTTTTTAGGGAGAAGTTTATTCCCTTATTTGTCTTCACTGCCCCCTATGCTGAAATTGCTTGAGACTGGGAGTTTGGTTTATCAATAATATCATAAGTACTTTTGGTAAAATTTACTGTTTGAACACTTTAGTATCTTATGCATGAATTACCAGGAATAACGATTTATTTGTGCATTTGAAAAAAAAATTAAATGACCTTGACATGGAATAACAATATAATGTATGTATACAAGAAAGGAATAAGTGAGTATTATCAGGATTTGCATATTGAATTGCTTAATATTCCAAACTTCACGCATTCAGATATTTCCATGTATTTAAACTGAACCTGAACACCCCCATAAAATCCTTTTAATAGCTTTCACCACCACCCCCCATTTGATGCTCTTTAACTTTGTGACCTACTAGATTAAATCAAAGAGGTGTTTGATACTAAATTTAACAGAAAACAAGTTGGGAGCCCCAAATTAATAAACTTTAAACTGTACATTTGGGGCTTCCTACCAAATATTTTAAGACGTTCAGATCTATGTCCATGATGTGGAAATTTATCAGGAGGGGATTATTTAAAATTCTATCATAGCCCAAGTTTTTTTTTTTCCATCTTCAAAGTAAGAGGTAAAGAAATTCCCTCCCCCTAAAAAAAAAAGAAAAATCTCAGTACATTTAAGACATCCACTAAATATATTGTATGTGGCACTTCCTTGAGAGGTTGAAAAATATTTCAGGGACATTGAGGAATATAGTAAATTCAGGTCAATTGATTCAAATATTATTATGTTTATTATACTTTGTGAAAATCCCCTCTTGTGCTGTGTGCTTAGATGTTTCATTGTTTGTAAAATGCTAGTCTAAGCTTTGTCTCTATTATATAAATGGAAATTTCTGTTCCCTCACATGCAGCATAATGCAAATACAGGCTCAGGATATTACCTCCTTATACCACCATCCAACAAACATCAATTATATTAAAGCAGGCCTGATGAATAAGTAATATGCTTTGATTTTGCCTTAAATTTGGTGTTCTTTTAAATAAATCCTGGTTTTGTCTGAAATCATGTTCCCCTTATTCACATAACCTGAGTGCATAATTACTGATACCTTTTGAAAACTGACACCTGGGTAACTAGATGAGAATGTAATCTTTATATAAAATTGATGCCCATAACCTGGTTAACAAGGATCTGTAATAGAATAGAAATTAGTAACAAAAAATCATCAAGAACTCCCTGGTAAGTTTTTGGATATGTTAAAAAGCATAAGCTTATTTTCTATCATTTTACACTTATGTTTTAAATGTATTATTTAAATTATGATTTTTTGGAATGATCAAGTATCAAGTTCCTCTACATCCCATGTCTATACATCTCACTGAAAATAAAAACCATTATAGAAGTTCATGCATAGTCAAGCAAAATAATTGCCCTCATTTGCCATGTCTGGTATAAATATGTGTCTCATTTTGTACCCCAAGTCCATGAGCCCATCATCTCTCTAAAAGGAATAAATTTTTATGAATCATCATAATTTCTATGAAATATTTAAGTCATTCAAAGATCTGCCTTTAAAATTATTTTATTGGGGTAAAGTCAAGATGGTGGTTAAAAGACAGTGACTCATCTGAACTCTCCCAAAAAATCCTTCTGAAAACCTTTAAATAATTCCATAAAACAACTCCTAAAGGATCAGAAGTCACAAAAAGGGTGAAAAAATTTTCTAGCCAAAGTCAACTTACAATTTTTCCAGAAAAGTTTATCACA
Source organism: Gymnobelideus leadbeateri (assembly GCA_011680675.1). Classification (NCBI taxonomy): domain Eukaryota; kingdom Metazoa; phylum Chordata; class Mammalia; order Diprotodontia; family Petauridae; genus Gymnobelideus; species Gymnobelideus leadbeateri. The sequence continues at coordinate 2,140 of WOXC01002531.1, forward strand.
ACTTAAAAATGGAATAGAACAAATGGTAAGAGAGGTACAAAAAAATCAATAAGTAGAATTCCTTGAAAATCAGAATTGACCAAATGGAAAAAGAGGCACAAAAATTAACTGAAGAGAAGAACTGCTTACAAAGTAGAATTGCCCAAATAGAAAATGGGGTACAAAAGTTCACTGAACAAATTTACTCCTTAAAAATTAGAATTGAGTGAATGGAAGGTAATGACTTTATGAGAAATCAAGAAAAAAAAAAAGCAAAACCAAAAGAATAAAAAAATAGGATCCAATGTGGAATATCTTATCAGAAAAACAACTGACCAGGAAAATAGAAATAGGGGAGATAATTTATAAATTACTAGACTACCTGAAAAATCATCTTTCAAGAAATTATCAAGGAAAAATGCCCTGGTATTATAAAACCAGAGGGTAAAATAGAAAATGAAAGAATCTACCAATCATTCCTGAAAAGTGATTCCAAATTGAAAACTCTGAGGAATATTATAGCTAAGTTCCAGAACTCCCAAGCCAAGAAGAAATCATTCTAAGTGACCATAATGAAGCAATTCAAGTTTCATAGTGCCACAGTCAGGATAATACAATATTTAGTAACTTCTAGAATAAAGGATCAGATAATTGGAATATGATATTCTAGAGGATAAAGTATTGCATTCAAGAATCACCTACCTAGAAAAAAGGGGGGAAATGGATATTCAATGAAATAGAGATATTTCAAGCATTCTTGATGAAAAGACCAGAGCATAACAGAAACTTTGATTTTCAAATGAAAGACCTAAGAGAAGCATAAAAAAGAAAGGAAAATCATAAAGGAATTAATAAGGTTAAAATGTTTACATTCCTTCATTGGAGGTTGATACTTGTAACTCAAAAACTTTCTCATTATTAGGGCAGCAAAAAAAAAGAATATACATACATACATAGATACATAGCTACATACATTCTTACATATATATATATATATGTACGTGTATATATATGGACATATGTGTGAGTGTGTGTGTATTTATGTATGTATACCCAGGCAAAGAACTGATGGTTTCTGAATACAAATTGAATCCTATGTTGTCATTGTTGTTGTTTTCTTTATTTTTCTTGAGTTTTTTTCTTGGTCTGTTTCTTTCACACTATGACTAATATGGAAATATGATTTGCATGACTACACATATATAACCGACATTGAATTGGTTAAAATCCCAATGAAGCAAATGGGATTGGGGGAATGAAAATAATTTGGAACGCAACACTTTAAAAATGAATATTGGAAATTGTTCTTGCATATGATTGTGGAAAACTAAAATACTAATTATTTTTAAAATTATTTTATTGTAAAAATTGCTCTCCTGTGGTTTTTTCCCTATTATTCTACATAGTCCATATTCTATAGATAGCCAATACTTTATTTTTATTCCCTAAGGAGGGGGTTAAAAAAGTTAAAAGGAAAATATTTCTATCACCATGGCAAATAATACATATATTTGTGTAGTTATGAAAGTGTGTAGGGGGGTGGAGCCAAGATGGCGGAGTAGAAGCAGTGCATCCAAGCCACGATCCCCCCAGATCAAATCCAAAATATGTAAATGGGTACTCTGAACAACTTCTGGAGCCCCAGCACCCACAGAATGAAATAGAGAAGCTAACTTCCCACTGAGTACAGCCCAGCAGCCCTGCAGGATGGACCAGGGCAGCACTCTGGGAGCTGGCAGCACAGTGCACAGAGTGTGGGGAACCAAGCACAGGTCCTCCTGAGTCGTGATTTTAGCCCCAGGGCTTCTGGGCCAGCAGCCGTCTGGATGAACCCCAGAACACCAGCAGCTGTGGCAATTCCAGAATTATCAACATAGACATGCCTAGGACAAAGTGAGAGGTTAGTGCCCTTTGGACTTTGGGACCAGTATTTGGGGAACTGTGTCAGCTTCCTCCCCTTGGGGATAGAAGCCACTGAGGAAGCACACAATTTTGTAGTTATCAGAGACAGCTCCAACTCCTGGCCTACAAACTGTAGGGAGATACAGCTATCAGTCCTGGGGGGTAATAGCACTTTCTTTATCCTCCCTGGATCTGGATTGTGATCTGGGGTGGAGGTCGTGGGTGGGACTCCAGCTTACCAGAAATGGAAGTTTCCCCCCCCTCCACCTCCCGCACATGCTGGATGAAAGTTCCACTGTCTGGAAAGTTCCCCTGTCTGGTGGCAGAGCCATACTATGGCAACATGCCCGAAAGTCAAGTAATTAAGTGGCAACAAGTCAAGGAAAAGGAAACAAATTAAACAAAATAATGCAACCTTAGACTCCTACTTTGGGGGCAAAGAGGATCAAAACATAGAATGGAAGGAGGGCTGTGAGGTCAGAAATCCTGCTCCAAAAGCCCCAAAGGAAAACATGAGCTGGTTACAGGCCATAGAGGACCTTAAGAAGGACTTTAAAAATCAAATAAGAGAAGTGGAGGAAAAAATGGGAAGAGAAATGAGAAGTATGCAGGAAAAGTATGAAATGAGGGTCAACAGCCTGACTGAAGAAAACAACACCTTAAAAAATAGACTAACTCAAATGGCAAAGGAGGCCCAAAAGGGCAATGAGGAGAAGAATGCCTTAAAAAGTCGAATTTGCCAGATGGAAAAAGATTCTCAAAAGTTCACTGAGTAGATTCATTCCTTCAGAGTTAGACTGGAGCACATGGAAGCTAATGACTTTATGAGAAATCAAGATGCTGTTAAGCAGATCCAAACAAATGAAAGATAAAAGGCAATGTGAAATATCTCATGGGAAAAACCACTGACCTGGAAAATAGATCCAGGAGAGACAATTTAAAAATTATTGGACTACCTGAAAGCCATGATCAAAAAAAGAACCTAGAAATCACTCTTCAAGAAATTCTCAAGGAAAATTGCCCTGATGTTTTAGATGCAGAGGGCAAAATAGAGGTTGAAAGAATCCACAAATCACCTCCTGAAAAAGATCCCAAAAAGAAAACTCCCAGGAATATTATAGCCAGGTTCCAGAATCCCCAGATCAAGGAGAAAATACTACAATTAGCCAGGAAGAAACAATTTCAATATTGTGGAAACACAATCATAATAGCCCATGAACTGGCAGCTTCTACACTGAGGGATCAAAGGGCATGGAATATGATATTCCAGAGGGCAAAAGAGCTGGGAATGATCTCAAGGGTCACCTACCCTTGTATTTTTGTTTCAAGGGAAATATGATCATTCAGTGGAATAGAGGACTTTCAAGCATTCTTGAGGAAAAAAACCAGAGTTGAATAGAAAATTTGACATCCAGACACAAGACGCAAGAGATGCTTGAGAAGGTAATCAGGGGAAAGAAATCAAAAGGAACTTATCAAAGTTGAACTATTTACATTCCTATATGAAAAACAATAACTGTTACTGATGAAATCTTTCTCAGTATGAAAGTAATGGAAGAAGGGTGTATGGTGATATGAATACATATGTGAATGTGTGTATATATGTTTACAGTTATATATGGATAGAGGGCATAGGTTGAATTTGTTGGGAAGGGATGATACTCAAGGGGTGATATCATGAGGTGAGAGAGGAAAGTGGCAAGAGGAGATGGGGAGAGACAGGGTAGGGTAAACTATCTCATGTAGAAGAAGCAAGGGGAAGACGCTGCCAGGGAGGGGAAGAATAGGAAGGCAAAAAGGCAAAACCACATTCTCATTGAATTTGGTTCAGGGAGAGAATGACATACATACTAAATGGGATATCTCAACCTCCAGCAGAATAGGGGGAAGGGTGATGAGAGGAGGGGTGATGAGAGGAGGGATGATGGATGGGAGGGCATCCTTGGGGGGAGGGAAGGTTGGAAGTACCCACTATAGAAGAGGGACAGGATCAAGTAGGGAATGGACCAGGTGGGGGTGGTATGAGAGGAAGGGAATTATAAGCAGCCTTGTACAATATATCTACTATGGCAATGTTTTGCATAGCTAGACATGTACAACATATACTGAATTACTTATCTTCCCAGAGGGAATGGGTGACAAGAGAGGAAGGGAATGGATCTGAAATTCGAGGTCTTAAGATTAAATGTTTCAAATATAAAAAAGAAAGTGTGTAACAGTGCATTTGTGTGTGTTTCAATATCATCAAAGACAAAAATTGAAAACCTTGGAATGGAACACCAAAACCTTCATATGATGACATGTCACCTTTTCCTGAGAATGATAAAGACTAACATTAATGTAGCACTTTAAATTTCATGAAGTGCTTTCCGTGTGATGCTTAATTTGATTTGGATAAAAATATTGTAAGTTTGTTTTACAGGTAGTATTGTATCCATTATACAGATGAGGAAGCAGAAACTCTGAAAGGTTAAGTTATTTCCATTTGTTCACAGGCAGTCAATATCTTTGCCAGGACTGAATCATTAACTCCTTGGCACAAAATCCACTATTCTTCCCTCACTGTCTTATTGGGTACAAAACTGTTAGATGTTAGAAATATAATAAAGTGTCAGATTCCAGGGACACAGGTTCTAGTTCTAATTTATCCATGCCTCATTAGAGCTAATTTTAACATACACTTACTATGCACATATTAATAAAGTAACTTTTTTTTTAATCAACTGGATTTCATTAATTAAAGTCCATTACCAATACTTGTAATGAATGAATGTCCTATAGTAGTCCATACATGTCTTTTTAGGTTTTTCTCAAACCCACTTTATCATGTATTACAACACAAAAGTTTCTTGTTACAGTCATATTCTACAACCTGATCAACCATTCTTCAATTGATGGGCATCTCTGAGATCTCCAATACTTTGCCACCACAAGAAGTGCTGCTATAAATAGTTTTTTTAACGTATGGATCCTTTTCCTTTGATCTCTTTGAGGTACAGAACTAATAATGGTATTGTTGGGTAAGTTTTATAGCCTTTGGGGCAGAGTTCCAAATTGTTCTCCAGTATAGTTGGACCTGTTCACAATTCCAAAATTGCATTAGTGTACCTACATTATTACATGTCCTTCAGCAATAGTCATTTTTGCCTTTTTATCATTTAACTGATATGAGAGGTGTGAAGTGGTACCTCAGAGTTATTTTAATTTACCTTTCTCTAATTGTGGTGATTTAGAACATTTTTACATATATGAATCTAATTTCTATAAAATAGTCATAGAAGGTGTATCCGTTTTACCCTATAACTGACAAAAGAAAACTATACAATCCGTTGATATTTTCATATCATTAGGATTCAGAGCTGAAAAATACCTTGGGGAGCAATTAGTTCACTTTCCTCATTTTCATTTTTTTAAAATATATTACCACAATATTATATCATTACAATTCATGTTTGGGAAATTAAATTGTTTTCCATTACTCTAATTACACAAAGTTCAATTTTGTCTCTTTTAGTGTTGTTGACCTTACATTGCCAAAGGCAAACTATTGGTATATATGAGAGACAATGAGAAAGAGAGACAGAGACAGAGACATAGAGAGGCAGAGATTCAATGAATATTATTTTAACTTGAATAAGTTCACATCTTCCTAATATTTTTCTAATTTCTTCATATTTACCCAATTTATCATTATTATGATATTACATTATTTTCATATCATATTACTTCATGAATGAAAATGTGTACTGAAATCCCCCAAGAAATATGGACCTAGTTTGTTTCCAGTTCTTTCCTTGGATAAATAAGGTTTCTATGATTATTTTGGTACTTTTGGTGATCTCAAAGTAAAAGAGTATGGACAAGATTGTCGTTAAAAAACAGAATAGAAAATTCTTTCCTCCTCCCTCCTTTTAAGGGATAGGGAATTATGGGTCTGGATCAGTGAATGCACTGTTAGACTCAATGTGTTTTCTGAAATTTGTCATATATGTGCACACACATAATTACATACACCCTCATATACAGAGAGAGATGCATCCTTAAACACAGAGGAAACACATATAATATATACAACGCATGCATGCATATATAAATACATACATATTACATAAATTTTGAAAGAACATGCATATATTTGAAAATTAAGATGAAATAAAAACAAATGTTATTTAGTAATTAAAATATTCCCATGAATTATTTTATGGAAATGGTAGCAAAAAATGCTAAATAACTGACTAATAGCAATGAATCAAGAAAGAATATCTTTCAGGAAGGCAGGCTGTACAATTTTGGGTCAAACTAAAATGTTTTTCTACTAAAGCTTCAATTCCAGACAGTGATTTAGAACAATACACACAGACACTTAATATCTCATAATTCACAGAAACTAGACTAGTAAAATTAAAATTTCAACATGCTGATAGGATGGTGAGATCCTCACCTCTGTGCACCTTGACCTACTGAACCAAAGCTGAGAGCCAGTCAATTATGAGCATTCAATTATGCTATAGCCTCAGATGCCAGAGTGTGAGCATTAACTCCAGTGACAGGCTGCTCTGACTTGCTGTCATTTGGCCCATTTTCTACCACAAACCATCAACATAATTCACCCTAAAGGGCTTTCAAGTAGGCCTAATGCTTTTTTTCTGTTTTTCTTTCCTTGTATAGTGTGGAATTCAGGACAGATTATTTTAATTTGATAATCTGAACAGTGATCTAATAAGGGACAGCTGTGGCATCTAAATCCCAAGGCTACTTATTGTCAATTAGGATGAATCCTAAATAAACTCCCTTCATTCTGCACTTGACCTGTTCTTAAAGAGTAGACAAAAATGACAAAAGGAAAAGGAAATATAGAGGGAAGGGGAAAATGGTCAATGGGATATAAATACTGAGAAATACAAGAACTATCAAAATGAATTAGAAGGGGAAATTATGTGAATTATACTTTTTGGGGTGCCAAACAATTGCTATGGAATGCCTAATTTGAAATATGGAAACCCTCTAGAGGGTGAAAGCCAAAGGGGAAAAAAAAAGCAACCACCAAATTAAAATGCACTATGTAATTATAATTGAACTAACAAATTGTGTTTTATTTTGGGAAAAATAAGTGCCTTGATTTAGTATAAAAAGCAAGATTTCATAGCACATGGAGCAAAAATTTTAAAAATTAAAGCCCCTGAACTAGCATTTAAAAATCATTAAAACGTATAGTTTAATTAGTGGGAAAGTAGCAATCTGACAAGGAGATTAAATCAACTGCCAAGTCAGCAGACAAAGGCATTGCCATCAAGTATGCAAAGTTCAAAATCTAATCATTCCTTTAAGGAAACCATATAGCAAAAGTGGAAGCACAAAGCCAACACTTTATTATAATTACCTTGAGAGTGACAGGTAAATTATGAAAAGCCAAAAATAGGTATGGGGGTAGGGGTGGGGAAGGAGTTTTCCATAGCCCCAAAATATTACTTTGAAACTTATTCATATATTGTACTCTGTTAGTCACTCTGGCTCTTGAAAGCAAAATGAAACTTTTGTCCTCTGATACTTTCATGTCACGCCAGACTAAACCTAGAAATATGCACTGAAAACCAAATAAAACAAGGCAGAGAGGAAGACAGAGAGAATGTAGGAGTTAAAGAGAATCTGTTCTTCCACTTTATAGGACAATATGAGACCACCAACCACAACAGAATACCAGAAGATGAGAAGAAACTTTTTTGGAAAGGTTGAGTGTTTGGAAGGTGGACCTATGATCAACAAACAAATATTTTGGAAGAACGTATATGTCAAATATTGTGCTAAGCCCTGTGAATATAAAAATGAAATTTAAAAAAATGAAAAAAAATGAAAAGGTAATTAATTCCCTACGCTCAAGAAATTTATATTTACATTGGCTGGGGGAGGGGTCACAGTGTTGAAAAACCAATTCACATTGTTTTCCTTTAACTCCATGGAATTGTTAAATTCCAGTCATTTCTTAGTATGTCTCAGAGGAATGTCCTTTAGATTATGTCTTCTGACCCTATGGCTATCTTTTGATTTACTATAGCACATTTTACACTTCAGTACTTCAATGTATTTGTGATGACATAGGTGTACTGGTTTTCTTAGGGCATAACACAATTTGATCAAACTTTTTCATTCTGTATAAATTTTATCTATGACCTTTCAGTAGTTCACAAAATTCTCCCATATACATTGGAATCTTCCCTTTAGATCAATAACTTCCTATCATTTAAAACTAGAAGGGACCTTAGAAATCATTTTCACCAACAGGTCTCCAGAGACTATGATCAAGAATAAAATAAAATACAAGCTCTCTAGGATCATATTTCATCATTTTACATCTTGCAACTGCACAAACATCCCCAATTGCCACACCTTTTCCTCTTGATCTGAAAGCTCTGATAAATTAATACTAATATTTCCTTTGAAATAGGGTGTCAATTGACTTTCTTTTCCCATTCATAAGATTGATTATATCAAACCAATACACTCTTCCCTATCCCCCCTTCCCTATAGGTCCTGTCTCCCTCTATTAGAATATAAACCACTTGAGGGTAAGAATTGTTTTCATTCTTTGTCTGAATATCCCCCAATTTTGCAATAGTTCTTGGCACACAGGACTTAATAATTTTTTTCATACATGTGTTCAGTCTTGCATAAAAAGTTGACATTGATGTGATGGTGAAGCTTTCCCCTGCCCACTACACATGTCTATATAGCACCCTGAGTCACTTTCTGTTTTACAGCTTCTTTGAAAAACATGGTATTACGCACATGAATGTAAAAATGAAAGTTGTTGAGCTTAAATTAAGGCATGATAACTATATGACATTACAAATGTCACTTCTTTTACCTGGCACTCCTTTTTCTCATTTGCAGAATGAGAGAGGTAGACAGTTGAGGTGACATCTAATCATCTTTGTAGATCTAAATACAAGATATTAGAATATTAACACAAAGTCCTAAAGGTGGAAATATCCAACAGTTCAAAATTTTCCAACTAGATGCTGAGAGGGATAGAGGATTAGGGCACAATAAATAAATAAATAAATAATAATAATAAATAAATATTTATTTATATTAATATTTAATTTATAAATTTTTCTATATTTATTTATATATTTTTATATATTTATATTAATATTAATTTATATTAATTATTTATATTAATAATAAATAAATAAATAAAAAATAAATTTATAATGAAATGAATGGAACGATGATATATACTATAGAAAATGATAAGAGTACCAAGGACAAAAAGACGTGACAACATCAGGTAAGTAGGAATCTCGAAGAGATTGAATTTGACTAGTGAAGTACTTAATTCATTTACATTTTATTAAAAAAAACACTCCAACTAAATGATGTATTTAGTAGAGCAAAAAGTTTAATGAAAGTCAAATTGGAGAAGACTTGTGAGTAGTAATTACGTTTTTTTAGAATTAATCATAGTATTTATATATTTTTTAAAAATTGATTTTAAAAGGAAGATAAGCAACTCAGTATATGCTGTACATGTGTAAGTTATGTAAAACATTACCCTAGTAGATATATTGTAAAAGACTGACTATATTTCCCTCCCTTCCATAACACCTTACACCTTGTCCACTTTCCATCTTGATCCTGTCCCTCTTTAAAAGTGGGTACTTCCAACATCCAACCCCCCCAGCCTGCACTCCCCTCCACCACCTTCCCCCATCCCTCTCCCCCCGTGCTCCACTAGGGTGGGACCCACTATTTAGTATGCATGTCATTCTCTCCCTGGTCCAAATTCAATGATAATAAGGTTTTGCCTTTTTGTCTTCCTGTTCTTCCCCTATCCTGCATCCACCTTCTCCTGCCTCTGCTACACTAGACAATTCACCCCCTTGTCTCTCCCCATTCTCCCTCACTACATTACTCTCTCACCTCTTAACCTCACCTTTTAAGTATCATTGTTTCCTATTAAGTTCAACCTGTGCCCTGTATCAATGTATACCTGAAAACACACACACACACACACACACACACACACACACACATATATATATATATATATAAATATATACACATATACATATATATACACATTCACATATGTATTCATTTGTCCATATACCCTTCTTCAACTATTTTCATACTGAGAAAAGTTTCATCAGTTACAGTTATAGTTCTTCCCAGTAGGAATGTAAATAGTTCAATTTTGAGAAGTTCATAGTGATTGCTTTTCCCTATTTACCTTCTCAAGCATCTCTTTCTTCTTGTATTTGAATGTCAAATGTTCTATTCAATTCTGGTTTTTTTCCTCAAGAATGCTTGAAAGATCTCTATTACACTTACTGAACAAATTTTCCCCTGAAACATGATACTCAGTTTTGCTGGGTAGGTGATTCTTGGTTTTAATCCTAGGTCCTTTGCCCTTTGGAATATCATATTCCATGCCCTTGAATGCCTCTGTGTAGAAGCTGCCAAGTTCTGAGTTATTCTGATTGTGTTTCCACAATATTGAAATTGTTTCTGCCTGGCTGCTTGTAATATTCTCTCCTTGATCTGGGAATTCTGGAACCTAGCTATGATACTCCTAGGACTTTTCTTTTTGGGATCTTTTTCAGGAGGTGACCTGTGGATTCTTTCAATCTCTATTTTGCTCTTTGGTTCTAAAACATTAGGGCAATTTTCCTTGAGAATTTCTTGAAGGATGATTTCTAGATTATTTCTTTGATCATGGCTTTCAGGTAGTCCAATATTTTTAGATTTTCTTCCCTAGATCTCTTTTCCAGGTCAGTGGTTGTTCCCATGAGATATATCACCTTGCTTTCTATTAATTCATTTGTTTGGATCTGATTAATAGCATCTTGATTTCTCATAAAGTCACTAGCTTCCATTTGCTCCAGTCTAATTCTGAAGGAATGCATTTCCTCAGTGAGCTTTTGAGATTCTTTTTCCATCTGGCAAATTTGACTTTTTAAGGAATTCTTCTCCTCATTGCCTTTCTGAGCCTCTTTTGCCATTTGAGTTGTCTATTTTTTAAAGTTTTATTTTCCTCAGTCAGGCTGTTGACTGTCATTTCATACTTTTCTTGCATCTTCTCACTTATCTTCCCAATTTTCCCCCACTTTTCTTATCTGCTTCTTTAGGTCCTCTATGGCCTGTAGTTATCTCGTATGTTTTTTTTTTTGGGGGGGGGGTTTGTGCAGGAGCTCTGACCTCCCAGTCCTCCTCCTGTTCCATGCTTTGATCCTCTTTGTCCCCAAAATAGGAGTCTAATGTTGTATTTTTCTTTTTATTTTGTTTCCTTTGCCTAGGCATGTGGCCACTCAATTACTTGACTTTGGGGCTTGTTGCCACAGTAGGACTTTGCCATTAGCCAGGGAACTTCTGTCCCAAACGTTGTGGTTTTCTCAACTTCAGGAGGTATTAGTTGGGTCGCCTCTGTGAAGCCTTTACACACTCTGGCAAGCTGGTCACACACCCCATGACCTCCACCCCAGACTGCAATCCAGATCCAAGAACGGTAAACCAAGAGCACTCCCCACTCAGACTGGTGGCTGGGTCCCCCTACAGTTAGCAGGCCAAGAGCTGAAGTTGCAATGCGGCATTATGATACAAGATGAACTGGCTTCTCAGCATTTTCTCCCCCCAGGGGAAGAAGATGATGCATTCTCCCAACCAGTCCCAAAAGTCCATAAGGCACTAACCTCTCACTTTGTCCTAGGCATCTATGTGTTGATAATTCTTCAAATGCCATAGCTCCTGGTGTTATGGGGTCCCTCCAGCTGGCTGCTGGTTTGGTCACCCTCAGGCTAAAACTTCTACTCACTCGGGCCTGGCCAGGACTCTGTGCTGGCAGCTAAGAGAATGCTGAGCTGGTGGCTCCCAGAGTGTTGCGCTAGCCGCTACCTGCTGGGCTGCTGTGCTGTCCTCAGCAGGAAGTTAGCTTTTCTTTGTCATTTTGTGGGTTCTGGAGCTCCAGGGGTCATTCAGAGTTCCCCTTTTACATACATTTTAAGTGGTGTGGGTTGGAGCTCTGTGGAAATGCTGTTTCTACTCCTGAGTAGTTATTAATTTTGATGATAATTTGAAATAGGAGTATATATATATGCATGTGTGTATATATATATATATATATATATATATATACGCATGTGTATATATAAACATATATGCATGTGTACATAAAATCCCCAGATTAATTTTCCTTTTCATGGTCAATATTCTAGCAGAATACCGTCGAAAGGACAAAGGAGGTAAAAATTAGAATTACTGATTGTTTATTGTAGTTTGGGGTTTGTTTTTTTGGCAAGAAGTTGTGATTTTACAGGAGCAGGAAACACCCAGTGAAGAAATATCCCTTAGCAGGGTGAACAAGGGTTTGCTCTTTAATATATACTGCTTGAGTGGTTCACGTGGCATTGATATAAAAAGAACCAGAATGTCATTATACCCTGAATGACCAACCTCAGTCAAATAATGTAGTACATTAGTTTCTATCCATAAGAAAAAGAAAACAGTAGGAGAAAGGTGAAATCTTTTATTTCAAAGTAAAATTATATTTGCACCAATTGACAAGCTCAGTTCTTCTATTGTTAAGAAATAAAGTTATTTTCCCAGATCACATAATCAGAATTTACCAGAATTTGGGCCTCAGACAGAAGTTTTCTTGACTCTAAAATCAGTTCTCTCTTATTTGGTTATTTATTTATTTACTTTTGAATTAATTTTTATGTTTAGTTTTAGTTTATATCACTCATTTCCACAAGATTCAAAGTTAAAATTTCCCCCCCATTTTTCCCTACTCACCACCCCAAAACAGGGATCCTACTGCATATCCCTTCCCCCAATCTGCTCGCTTCCATATCTTCCCCCATCCCCCATCCAACTTTCCAGTAGTGCATGGTGGATTTGACATTTGCTTTTAAAACTTTGAATTCCAGATTCTTTCCCTTTTTCCTGCATAACCCACCCTTACTGGGAAGACAAGCAATTCCATATAGGTGGTACATGTGTAGCTATGCAAAACTTTTCCATAGTGGACATGTTGTGAAAGACTAATTATATTTCTCTCCATCCTATCCCAACCCCACTTGATCTATTCTCTATTTTGATCCTGTCTCTTTACAAAAGTGTGTGCTTCCAACTTCCCACACCCCCAGCCTGCTCTCCCTCCCATCATCCCCCCTGTCTCATCTCCTTTCCCCCTACTCTGCTGTAGGATGAGACACCCTTTTTTTAGTGTGTATGTCATTCCCTCCTTAAGCCAAATTCAATGAGAGTAAGGTTGACTTGTTTCCTTTTGTCTTTCTATTCTTCCCCTCCATTGTAACAATTTTCCTTTGCCTCCTTTATATGAGATAATTTACCCCATCCTGTCTCACCCTATCTCCTCTCATTATATTCCTCTCCCATTTCTCATTTTCACCTTTTAAGTATCATCCCTTCCTGTTCAATTGGTCCTGTGCCCTCTGTGCACATATATACACATATTCACATATGTTTGCATATGACACACACCCTCTTATATAGACAGACAGACAGACACACACACACATAAACATTTCTATTTCCCTCAACTATTCTCATGCTGAGAAAATTTTCATAAGTTACAATTCTCATTTTTCAATGTAGGAATGTAAATAGTTCAACTTTAATAAGTCCCTTATGATTTCTTTTCCCTGTTTACCTTCTCATCCTTCTCTTGCTTCTTGTATCCGAATGTCAAATTTTCTATTTAACTCTGATTTTTTCATCAAGAATGCTTGAATGTCTTCTATTCCACAGAATGACCATATTTTCTCTTGAAACATGATACTCAGTTTTTCCGGGTAGATGATTCTTGCTTTTAATCCCAGCTCCTTTGATCTCCAGAATATCATATTCCAAGCTCTTTGATCCCTCAGTGTAGAATCTGTCAGACACTGTGTTATCTTTTTTGTATTTCCATAATATTTAGATTGTTTCTTCTTGGTTACTTATAATGTTTTCTCCTTGATCTGGGAACTCTGCAAACTGGCTATAACATTCCTAGGACTTTTCTTTTTGGGATCTTTTTCAAGAGGTGATCAATGGCTTTTTTCAACTTCTGTTTTGCCTTCTGGTTCTAAAACATCAGGGCAATTTTCCTTGAGAATTTCTAGAAGAATGATTTCTAGGTTCTGTTTTTGATCATTGCATTCAGGTAGTCCAATTATTTCTTTTAAATTATATCTCCTGGATCCATTTTCCAGGTCAGTGGTCTTTCCAATTTCACATTCCCTTTTATTTTTTCTTTTGTTTGGATCTCTTTAATAGTATCTTTATTTCTCATAAAGTCACTAGCTTCCATTTTCTCTAGTCCAATTCTGAAGGAATGATTCTTTTCCGTGAACTTTTGAGATTCTTTTTTTTCCAACTTGCCAATTCGACTTTTTAAGGCATTCTTCTCCTCCTTGGATTTTTGTCCCTCTTTTGCCATTTGAGTTATTATATTTTTAAGGTGTTATTTTCTTCAGTCAGGTTGTTGACTCTTATTTCATAGTTTCTTGTAGCATTCCCATTTCTCTTTCCTATTTTTTCCTCCACTTTTCTTATTTGGTTTTCAAAATCCTTCTTAAGGTCCTGTATGGCCTGTAACCAGATCATATTTTTCTTGGAATCTTTTGGTGCAGGAGTTCTGACTTTACTGTCTTCCTCCTATTCCATGCTTTGATCCTTTTTGTACCTCAAACTGGAACATAAAGACAGATTTCTCTGCTTTCTTTGCTTCTTTTGCTTGTTCATGTTATCACTCAATTACTTGACTTTTGAGCTTTTTTTTATGGTGATTAAATTCAGGGTTTCATTTCTGGGGTACCAATTTGTTTTCATTCAGGGAGATGAGAATGAATAGGAAAGGATGAAATGGAGGAGGAGGGAGTAGCCAATCAGCAGGTGTGTGTGTGTGTGTGTGTGTGTGTGTGTGTTTGTGTGTGCATTTCTGTGGGGGGGAGGTGTGGGGAGGGGTGAGTGTGTGTGTATGTGCCCACAAAGGGGGCCTGCCCTTGGTGGTGGAGAAGATGAAGCTCCCCTCACCCCAGCTTAGTCTGACAATTCACCCTCAGGTCCAGAGAAGCTCTGACCTCTGGTTGCCCGATCTATGGCCTTAATCCATTGCCCCTTTAGGTCCTCAGATTCAGCCCTGAATGAGTAGACCAGGCCAGACTGTTGGAGCTGGAATGCCCAGGGATCGGTCAGGGGCCCACTGGTCACCTGGTACCCCAGCAGGGGAATGGAGGTGTGAGCTTTCATATCCTGTGGGGCAGCATAAATATAAAGCACCAGGGGGTCTTCTCTGGGGAATGACACACCAGCCTCGGCTGCTGCCCTTCCCCCACTTGTCTCCCAGGAGCTACAGGAAGCTGCACATCAGGCTCTGTTCCGATACCTTCGAAGACTCTTTCTCTAGGATCCCTTTCTTCTTATCTTCCTTGTCCTCTGGCAGTAGGTTTCCAGTGAGGAAGACATAACACTCAAGGCAGACCCGGTTGAGCCGACTGTCATCATATTTCAACCTAGCTCGGTAATCAGAGCACTTAGCACACACCACATAGCCACATGCTCTGCAATGGTGTCGTCTTCTGGTGAGGGCATTGAAGGGTGTCTTACAGCGCATGCACATGGTCACCATTTTGTCACGGACCCACTGGGGAGCTCGGATGCCCAGCTCTTCAGATTTCAGCTGGTGCTCTTCTGTTTCTCCCTCATGCCCCTGGACAGCAGCTTTGAAGGTTTCATGCCACTTCCCAAATTGGTCAATGGCCGTTGGCAAGCCTGGATCCAGGTGTTCATTTCTTCCTGAGACTGGGCTTGTAGTTCCAGGGTCCTCTGCTTCCCGGACACCAAGAAAGAGTGAGGGAATTCCACATCATTTAGTTCCCGGATCTTCATCCCAGCCACATCTATTCGTGTCCTCACCTGGAACTGAGCCCCAACCTGAATCACCTTAGGCACACAGTACAGCAGCATGTTGTTGAACAAGAACAAGTATCGCTCCATGGTGCTGCTGTGTCTGAAGGAGATCTTCTGGATGGGGCCTTCCTGGAGCAATTCATTAGAGGGATCCACAATATCGTCCTCAAGGCCCAGACGCTGGTATACATCCCACAGATTCTGTAGACGCTCCATCTCAGTGATGGCTGCGTTAGAATGCTGAGCAGCAGAGAAGATCATGTCCAGAGCTTTCTGGGCATCCTCCTGGTCTGGGACATCAGGGGGCAGCTAATGCACATACTCCTTCAGCAGCAGCTCATATCGAGGGATCCTTTGCACCGGTTCCAGCATGTGATGTTGCAGGGTGAGGTTGCCAGAGACGCTGTTCTGGATTCGAGTGACGACCTCTTGGAAGGCGGGGCACTTCTCCATCCATATGGCCAACAGCTCTGCTGCCCTCTCAAAGTTCTTCACATACTCGCTATACATCTTCAGAAAGGGTGCCAGTTTCTGGATCACATCACCAATGCGGGGGACTATAGCCCATTCATCCACACGCCTTTGAATTTCTGGGAGGAAGAACTGGGAGTGGAATTGGTGAATGGAAGAGATGTTGGAAAAAATGAGTTTGACAACATCTTCAGAGAAAGCCTTGCTGCTCCGAGCCTCCTTTAGCAGCTCCTCAAAGAAAACCTGATCCAGCAGGTGGAGGCAGGACACGTAGGTCTTCTCTGTCTCCAGGAGCTCCCTGACAATTTTGTTTTCTTCTGGATCCTGTAGCTGGGGAGGCAGATTGGGTGGTTAGGAAATGGGAATGAGCATTTTCCCCAAGGACAGGGCAGGAGGCAGTGGGAGGCAAACTCCCGTGTCTAAGAGGTAAAGCCCTTCCTATTTTGGCTCCAGCCTACTTTCCAGACTTATTTCCCCTTCATGTCCTGAGCATCCGGGCCACACTAGCCCTGCTGAGGCCCGACTTTTGAGCTTTTTGCCACAGTAGTACTCTGTTAAAAAAGATGGGACATTTTTCTCAAATCACTGGAGTTTTCTTAGCTGCTGGATCTATTAGTTGGCTGGCCCCTCTGAAGCCTCCACATGCTCTGGAAAACTGGTCACACACCCCAAAACCTCCACCTTAGACAGTGATCTAGATCCAAGTAGGTTAAAGCAAGAGTTATAACCCCTCAGACTGGTCGCTTGGTCCCCTACAATATGCAGACCAGGAGCTTTGAAGCAGCCAATTGGAGGCATCTTCATGGCCACCATGTCTCAATTTCTTCTCCCTTCAGGGGCAAAAGGCCAGAGCACACTCCCGATATCCAGCTTCCCAAAGTCCACACTGCACTGACCTCTCACTTTGTCCTTAGCATTTATGTGTTGATATTTCTGGAAACCACCACAGCTGCTGGTGATCTGCAGATCTGAATTCCCTCTATATAGTGGCTGATTGTAGCTCCCTAAGGCTTAAAGCTTCAGCTCAAGTGGGTCTGGGCTGGGGTCCCAGAGAGCAGCATTGGCCCCTTCCTGCCAGCCCCTGCTGGGCTGTCTGCAGCAGGAAGTTAGCTTCTCTCTGTGATTTTGTGGGTTCTGTAGCTTCAAAGTTTGTTTATAGTCATTTTTACATGAATTGGAGGAGGTGGAAGCAGGAGCTGCACAGAAGTCCTATTTCTACTCTGCTATCTTAGCTCTGCCCTCTAAAACCATCTCTTGACTCATCACACCATACCCCCCCACTGGGAAAAATATTCCATTAGTTGTTTTTTTGTTTGTTTTTTTGTTTGTCTTTATTTGTAATAATCAAGAGGAATTCCTAGCATGAAGTAAAATCATCACACTAATTATAAGAATGCCTACAGTAAAGAAAACATCTATAATTTGGAACAACAATAAGTTTTCTCACATATATTAAGAATGGATAATAAAAATAGAAAATTAATATTTAGTAAAAATAAAGGAGATATAGATTTGTGCTTTTAATATTATTTTTCTTTGTACTGTTACCTTCAGGTAGAAAAGATGCACCATGGTACAAATTTGAAAGTTTTCTAAGAAGCAGGCAGAAGCCCTCTGAGGAGGGAAAGCTTTCTGCTCAGCCAAACAGTCAGAATATACATATATATATTGTGTGTGTATATATACACACACACACACAAAATCTGGAGGAGAAGTTAAGAGAAAATGTATAACAATATTTGTTTTCTTAAGGAAAAAAATACCCTTTTCTAGATTTGAATAAGATAGGTTTGGCCGTATATGTTACAAGTAAAAAGCCTACCATATGGGTTATGTCACTTCTGAGAAGAATTAGCATATAATGTATACAATAAATAAAAAGCTATTTCCACTTCTGCTGTAAATTCTGCCCACGTCTCCTCTTGTATCCCTCCTTCAATACAAGAAATGTAATTGGTGCAGGTGCATACAATTACAAGGCTGCACCTCTGCCAAACTAATATCTAAAATATGACCTAAAGATTACCCCCACAATTCAAAAAATGTAGCTTTATCTATGTGTTCACTTTTCTACTCTTTTCCTCACTTCATGAACTCCTATCCTAATGTGAAGCTCTAAAAAAAGAGATCTGTGGCTTCTCAACAGACTGATTGATTTAATGAAGATAAATCAGGTTGCTTTTTAAAGAGAAAGTATCTCTCTTCAGCATGATGGTGATGAAGAAGGAAAAGGAGATTTGTCAGACCACAATGGTTTATCCATCAATTTCATAATGTCCATTAAAAAAAGTTTTCAGATGGCTGTCTGTAAATACTCACATTATTCTGAGTGCTTGAAATATTAGAATTCCATTTCACACTGAAATACACTCCATTCCAAACCACAAGAGGAGAACTTCATGAAAAACTGCTTGTGAAGTGAGCCTTCTCCCCTGCCCCCCCCCCAAAAGGAAAGGGACCATTAACATTAAAGATTGTAAAGCATAGAAGACTGTTATCAAGTATATAAAATTAATTACTCAGTAAGATGTATTTCAGTGTGATTTTAAAAATTTGCAAATATATTTGCATGACTTATTCATTAGTTTACATTATTTTGTCATAGCACGCCTTGCCACTACTAGTTGTCTAAATAGGAATGGAAGGCAATACATTATATCAAGACAAATAATATTTGGGAGGTGACTTTGTCACTTGCTTTGTGGTCCCAATAGGCTGCCTAGCCTGGAACTCCCTTTTGTTTAGCTGATGATGCCCATTTTATGAAACAATTGTGACATTTGCCAAATCAAACACGTTTTATTTATTGCTTTGTTTGTTTTTATTATGCAAGAGGTTGTCAGAGTTGGGGACCAGGTAAGAGTTGGGGACCAGGTCAGAGATATATTGTACAAAACAAGCAAATAAATTTTGTATGCAACAAAATTTGTGGCACATCTACCTTCACCCCAGAGTATATTGCAATTAAAAAAAAAATAATTACCTTCCTCACCTTATCATGGCAGTGCTATGACAGAATGGATTTTATACTATTCTGATCTCATTAGGATAGATAACGAAATTTACTTTTTATAACCAATGTTTTTGATAATTAGTATAATCAATATTTAATATTTATTATTAACTACTAATATATTGGCACCAAGAAGATAAAGCAGTGGTAAAGTGAGTATAGTCCTGATCTAATTCTATAGAAATATTCAACATTACTCCATGCTAAAATAGTTTATCAGTAAGTTAATAAAAAGATAAAAGTAAAATCCCAGCATTTTAAAAGATTATGAAGATGGAATACTCTATTATTTTAAAGCTCATGACTGTTGTTTAAGCAACACTGCATAAACTGAATAACTGGACTAAACTTAAAATATGTTGTATTTACATTACATGATTGAATTGAGACTGACTCCTGATTTACAACTCTTAACTACTAAATGGAATTGATATGGATGAGAGTCATTTTTTCCTATGGTTAAGAGAAAAATAAAGCAAATCTGAATTTGGTCTAGCTATGATATTTAAACTTGGTTTTAATATCAAAATTAAAATATGCAATTCATTTGCACATATGCTGTTTTTAACATTTCCCAGTAATACCACTTGTCTGTTGATGCAATATTGCAACACTCATGGTGTTTGCTACTGATGTGGGGACATAGGGAATCACAGAATAGCAGAAAGAAAAGTTATTTTCAAAAGAAAAGCCTTTCAAGGTGAAATTTTTAGTCTGCTGGTAAAAAAAAAAGGTATTTGTGGAGAAAACTCCAGAACCAGATAAAAAAAAAATATCTGGAAATATTTGGATTGGCATTTTGATTTTGGTTTTTAATCACACATGCAAATTTAAAAGAATAATAATGTTTTAAAATCTACATATATGTTTTTGTTTTCCCCTTAATATGTTTGGCTGTTCTACACTGCTAACTCTAGTATTTTCCACAATCAGATATTATTCTTTTCAAACCATCTGCCTGGTATCCCTACCTCCCTTATATGGGTAAGGTTTCTAATAACAGAGAGAAATTCCTAGAGTACCTAGCAAGGGCATTTCTGAGAGGAGCTAAATGAAGTGAATGTTAATATAACTTGAGGAGCAAATCTCAATTTTAGCAATATTCAATTTTTTTTCTTTTTTTAAAGCAATTGGGGTTAAGTAACTTACTCATGGTTACACGGCTAGTCATTATTTATGTGTGGGTGCTCATTTTCTGAAGCTAGATTCTATCTCTCGTCATCCCAATTCTGAGGCCAGCGCTCTTATTCACTGCACCACCTAGCCACCCCTATTCATTTTTTCTATATCTAGATACACCAAAAATATTTTCTAAAAACCAAAGTGATTATTTTGGTCAGAGCTCTGTTCAGTTCCTTTAATTTATATTTCAGAAAACATGTGTATTGCTCATTCATATTAGAGAAACAATTTCATTTAGGCAAAGAGATACTAAAGCAATCTGAGAAAAATTCAATTTCTTTCACTTCCATCTCTTCACACTGCCAGGGAATGAAACAGTCAAACTGTCTCATTTTTCCATTGTCAGTGTCTGTGCATATGGCTTTTTCTCTGTCTCTCTTTCTGTCTTTGTTTCTCTATATTTCTGTCTGTCTCTGTCTGTCTCTGTTTCTGTCTCTCTAGGCAGTGTGGCTGTTGTCTTATTTCACTTATCTCATTTCTTCTACCGCTATCATTAATACCAATCATTTCTTACTTACCCACAGATTATAAGACACCAAATGGATTAAAAGTTGAATTGCTCTAAACCTGGCCCTTGCTTCTCTCATCCATTAGAAATGTTAACTAATATATGGTTCCTACAATTACTGGATTTCAATTTGTATCATTTTCAGTGGTGCAGTTAACCACTGCATGGCTGTCAATCAATATTTTCAGGCTTACAAAGCTACTGATATTGTATTTTTGCAGATTTTATTAAGAGGTACATGCAACAACCAAGTTACTTATGTTCAAAGATGAAAATCAAAGTTTCATAGAATATCAATGAAATGAACATAATTCAAAATTATAGTCACATAAATGATTGTCAGGATATTTCTGCTATATACAATGGACATAAGGATCCAAATACTAAGACCAATATCAAAATCCTGTATTAATTTATGTTCATTCAGGTTTCAGGTTAAACTGATAAAGGGTATAAGCTGTTGGAATTCAAGAAGGACTATAGTATTTCTTACATATTAACAAGCCAATCAAAAGAACCAACAGACTGATTTGCATTTGATTCATCTTATCCTGAAATAAGAGATAATTACTTTGTTTTGTTCCATTTCTCTCAGGTATTAACCATAGATGCCACACATAGGCAGGCAGAATATCTAGACTCGCAATCCAGTTTCAGACAAGTTAATTGAAAGGACAATGTGGACACAATTGTGTGAGAGATGTACAAAAGCTGGAGCAGTGTTAAATATTCAGGAAAATATTGGAGGCAGTTCACACCATCCAATGGGAACCAATATTTAAATTTTCAGTCTAAGAATTTATATATCAAAGATTAGCAGTAGTTACAAATCAGGGTTGGACTTATTATTTTCTTGATTACCTAAACTTAAGAAAGTGATAGAGAGCATGATGGTGGAAAGGAAGCAGTAACTTCTCTAAGCTCCTCTGTGCATCCCATCACTAAACCTTAAAAACTGAATCTGAATGGATTCTGGAGTGACAGAATCCACTGTGAGACAGAGCGTGGCAGAATCCAGCTCAGGAAAATGCCCAGTGGGTCCAGATAGGGGGAGTGCAGAGCATATGGGGTCTGTACAGCTCAGACTTAAGAGCAGACAAACATATTACACCAGAGAGAGAAGAACTTACCATCCCAAGGATGAATCACAGCCCTCTCACTAGCATCTCACCAGGGGACAGGAGGAATCATTGGAGCCAGGTAAGAGAGGGCTTGGGGCCCTTAACAGAGACAGCAGCTTCTCCAGGGATTATCAGCCCCCAACCTGGAAGTTTAGAAATTGCCTGCCTGTTTCTCCAGGGGCTAGAATGGCAAAGTAAACTCTAGCTGCTCTGATCCCTCTCTCATGAAGGAGAAAACTCAAAGATAAGTCTCCCACCCAGAGTGAAATCCTAAGGTACTGGAAATAGCCTCAGGCTTAGGAGTCATTGAGAAGGGGTGTAACTGAGGCAGCAAGAAGTCTGAAGAGAAGAGGGGGAGGGGCCCCATAAAAGCCACACCTTACCTGACCAGCAAAAGCTTTCCCAAGCTGTAACCCAGGGGTTCAGTGGCAGAAATCTGAAGTGATCAGACCACCCCTTGTCCACAGATTACTCTGTATGAATCAGCATACCTCACTGAGACTCCTGCCTTATACTCAAAATAGAAACCCAGAGGCTACAGCATTCCAAGTCAACAACGAGGTCCTTAGCTCACAGCCTGAGAAATTAGGAAATAGTAAATCACAATGGGAAAGAAGGAAGCTGAGGAGAAGAGGAAGGCAAGAAAATGGATCCCAACTTACTATATAGGTCAAGAACAACCAAATACAGAGGACAACGTGGACTCTACCTACAACTGAGACCAGATGAGAAAATATGAACGGGTCTCAAACCCAAATAGCATTCTTGGAGGAGCTTAAGAAAGATTGTAAAGACCAAATCAGGGAGGCAGTGACCGAATTGAAAAAAAAAAAAGTTTCACTAAAGAAAATAACTTAAAAGTAAAATTAGTGAAGTAATTGGAGAAAATACCTTCCTAAAAAGGCCCTTCAAAAACTTACCAAAGACTATAGAATAGGGGAAAGAAAGAGGGAAAGGAACATCATTTAAACACTATTCTCACTGGTTCTGGTTCAAAGAGGGATCAACATAATCAGTTAAGTTTAAGTTTCTAACATGAATAGACATGTAAATTCATCAAATTATATGCAATAAAGAACCATGGAAAGATAGACTAAAAACTAATTGGAAATTAAACAATTCAATCCTAAAGAATGAGTGGGTCAAACAAGAAATTATAGAAACAATGAGTAATTCCATTCAAGAGAATGATAATGATGAGAAAACATACCAAAATTTGTGGGATGAATTAAAGGCAGTTCTGAGAGGAAGTTTTATATCCTTGAGTGCATACATGAATAAATTAGAGGAAAGGAAGGTCAATGAACTGGACATGCAATTGAAAAAGCTAGAAAAGGAAAAAGTTCAAAATCCCCTATTTAGTACTAAATTAGAAATATTGAAAAACAAAGGAGAGATTAATAAATTTGAAATTAAGAAAACTATTGGGGGTAGATAGGTGGCACAGTGAGTAAGAGCACTGGCCTCAGAGTTGGGATGACCCGGGATCAAAACTGGCCTCATAAAATGAGGACCCACACATAAATAATGACTAGCAGTGTAACCTTGAGCAAGTTACTTAACCCCAGTTGCTTAAAAAAAAAAAAGAAAAGAACTATTGAATTAATAAATAAATCTAAGAGCTGGGTTTATGTAAAACCCAATAAAATTGATACATCCTCACTCAATATGATAAAAAAGAAGAAAACCAAATTAAGAATATTAAAAATGAAAAGTGGGGGGGGGGGCGAAGCCAAGATGGTGGAGTAGAAACAGCACTTCCAAGGTGCTCTCTCCCACATCACTTCAAAATCATGTAAAAGCTGGACTCTGAACAACCTCTCGAGCTCCAGCACCCACAGAAAGACACAGAGAAGCTAACCTAACATTGAGGACAGCCCAGGAGCCTTGCAGGGAGTGGCCATCACAGCTCTCAGGGAGTTCAGCCCAGGCCCAATTGAGGGGCAGTTTTAGCTACAGGGCAGCCAGGCTAGCAGCCAGCTGGAGGGACCCCAGAAAACCAGCAGCTATGGTGATTCCAGAATTATTAACACAGACATACCTAGGGAAAAGTGAGAGGTTAGTGCCCTATTGATTTTGGGACCAGTATTTGGGGAACATGTCAGCTTCTTTAACTGGGGACAAGAAATGGCTGAGGAGACATGGCACAGATGCAATTTTGCAGCTTCAGTGGCAGCTTCAGATCCTGGCCTGCTAACTGTAGGGAAATCCAGCGATCAGTCTTGGGGCGTAATTGCTCTTGCTTTAACCTCCCTGAATCTGGATTGCAGTCTGGGGTGGAGGCCTTGAAGTGAGTATCCACCTTGACGAAGAATATGGAGGCTTCACAGAGGCCACCCAACTAATACCTCCAGAAGTTGAGAAGACCCAAACGTTTGGGACAAAAGCTCCCCTGTCTGGTGTCAGAGTCCTACAGTAGCAACAAGCCCAAAAGTCAAGCAATTAAGTGCAACATGCCTAGGCAAAGAAACAAAATAAACAGAAAAATGTAATATTAGAGTTCTATTTTAGGGGCAAAGAGGATCAAAGCATGGAAAAGGAGGAGGACTGTGAGGTCAGAAATACTGCACCAAAAACCCCAAATGAAAATACGAGCAGGTTATAGGCTATAGAGGACCTTAAGAAGGAATTTAAAAACCAAATAAGAGAATTGAAAGAAAAATTGGGAAGAGAAATGAGAAGGATGGAGTAAAAGTATGAAATGGGAGACAATAGCCTGACTGAGGTAAATAACACCGTAAAAAATAAACTAACTCAAATGGCAAAGGAGGGTCAACAGGGAAATGAGGAGAAGAATTCGTAAAAAGGCCAAATTTGCCATATGGAAAAAGAATCTCAAAAGCTCACTGAGGAGATTCATTATTTTCAGGGTTAGATTGGAGCAAATGGAAGCTAGTTACTTTATGAGAAATAAAGATGCTGTTAAACAGATCCAAACAAATGAAAGAATAGAAGGCAATGTGAAATGTCTCATGGGAAAAACCACTGACCTGGAAAACAGTTCCAGGATAGATAATTTAAAAATTATTGGACTACCCGAAAGCCATGATCAAAGAAAGAATCTAGAAATCATCTTTCAAGAAATTCTCAAGGAAAATTGCCCTGATGTTTTAGACCACGAGGGGGAAATATAGGTTAAAATAATCCACCAATTGCTTCCTGAAAAAGATGCCCAAAAGAAAACTCCTAGGAATGTTATAGCCAGGTTCCAGAATTCCCAAATCAAGGAAAAAATACTACAAGCAGCCAGGAAGCAATAATTTCAATATTGTGGAAACACAATCAGAATAGTGCAGGACCTGGCAGCTTCTACAGAGAGGGATTGAAGGGCATGGAATATGATATTCCAGAGGGCAAAGGAACTGGGATTAAAGCCAAGAATCACAAACCCAGAAAAACTGAGTATCTTGTTTCAGGGGAAAATATGGTCATTCAGTGGAATAGAGGACTTTCAACCATTCTTGAGGAAAAAAATAACAGAGTTGAATAGAAAATTTGACATCCAGACACAACAAGCAAGAGATGCTTGAAAAGGTAATCAGGGAAAAGAAATCAAAAGGAACTTATCAAAGTTGAACTATTTACATTCCTACATGGAAAAACAATAACTGTTACTGATGAAACCTTTCTCATTATGAAAATAATTGAAGGGTATATGGGCATATGAAAGTATATATGAATGTGTTTATATATGTTTAAAGTTATACATGGATAGAGTGCACAGGTTGAATTTGGTGGGAATTAATGATTCTTAAGGTGTGCGTTCAAGAGGTGAAAGAGGAATGTGGCAAGAGGAGATGTGGAGAGACAGGGTGGGGTAAACTATCTCATGTAGAGGAGGCAAGGGGAAGTGGTTGCAGGGGAGGTGAAGAACAGCAAGTCAAAAAGGCAAAACCATATTCTCTTTGAATTTGGCTCAGGGAGAAAATGACATACATACTAAATGGGATATTTCACCCTGCAGGAGAGTGGGGTGAAGTGGAATGGGGGGGGGGGGATGAAGGAGGGCAAGGAATTCTGGGGGGAGGGGAGGTTGGAACTTCCCACTTTAGAAGAGGGACAGGATCAAAGTAGGGAATGGACCAGGCGGGGGTTGGGATGGGTGGGAAGGAAATATAAGCAGTCTTTTATAATATATCTACTATGGTAATGCTTTGCATAGCTATACATGTACAATACATACTGAATTGCTTATCTTCCCTTAGGGAGTGGATGGCAAGGGAGGAAGGGAATGGATTTGAAATTCAAAGTTTTAGAATTGAATATTTCTCATATATATATACATATATATTATTAATATTATTTTGCATGTAATTGGGAGATTAGATGTGAAAGCATTGGGGCACAGAGATTCACCTTGCTCTAATGGAAAAATTGAAGGTTGTATGGGAGAAGATATGGGAGAGAGAAGATTGGATGAGTGGATATCCTGTGGGACTGGTATTCTGGGGTGGTGTATAGGGGGAAAATGGGGAAAATCTGGTGGAAATGAGTGATGTAAACCATAAGTATATAAAGCATTTATTTAATTAAAAAAATAAAATACAAAAAATAAAATGATGGAGAAATTGTTAACAATTCAGCTTAAACTTTAAATGTGTTTTCTGTGTATTTTTTCTTCCAGTAAGTGGCTTGTTAAACATTAAGTATAAGACTCCTGGATGAATGTTAATAAGTATTGTTCAGAGTACTCAATTCTGATTAAGGAACCAATGAATTCATAAGCATTTATTAAATAACTACAATCTCCTAGGACTTCTATTCTGCACTGAGGATACAAAGATATAAGTGAAACTGCTTCTGTCATCAAGAATCCTACATTCTTTTGTAGGACACGCATTTGCATGGATCTAAGACCCTTATGTATGAAAATTCATACAAAACATAAATTAAGTAATTTGAAATTATAGGCAGAAGTTGTTAGGGAAAGTCATATATACAAATTGTCATTTGAACAAAGCTTTGAAGGTAACTAGGGATTATAGGTGAAGAAGGACCACATTCTAGGAAATAGTGAGAGCCTATGAAAAGGAATGAAGAAAGAATATGGATATATTCTATGCTATTCAGTTGTGTCCAACTCTTTGTTACCCCATTTGGGGTTTCTTGGCAAATATACTCTAATGGTTTGCTATTTTCTTCTCCAGGTCATTTTATAGATGATGAACTGAGGTTAACAGTGTTAAGACACTTGCTCATGTGCATGCAGTTAGTGTAAGAGGCCAGAGTTGAAATTATGAAGATGTCTTTTTTGCCTCCAGGTCCAGTACTCATCCATCAAGCCACCTAACCGCATCATTTCATATATAAAAGCCAACAGAAGGGAAAAGTTTGGCTGCAAGATGGATTCCAATCCCTCCTCAAATAATAATCACAAAAGTCACTCAATTTCAGTTCACTTCAATTTTCTTAAGTGTAAAATTGAGATAATAACAGTAATTAATTGACAGAATATTTTGCTGATAATGCTTCAGAACACTTTATAAACATAAAAGTAATTTGTTAATATTAATTGTAATTATTCCTGAATTTCAATCTCTGAATAATGTGTTGAGAAGAGCAGATCAGGAATATCAACAACTTTCTAAGGCTAGAATTGGGTAAGCATGAGATTTCTAAGAGAGACAGGGCACAATTCTTAGAAAAGCAAGTAAAAATTGCTAGCTTGCCCAAGGATTGCTGGGAGTTCTCTGCTTTTCCAATTTGCATTGTCCATACAAAGTTATTGAGGATCACAGACTGTTTCTTAGTTTTGAGTTTGAAATTCATCACAGTGGCACAGAATGAGCAAATTGCAGAGCTTTTTCTTTGTAGCACCCAAATAAAAGTATTACGTATCCAAGTGAAGCTGTTTATTTGAACACATTTAAGCAACCCACTTAAAAATACAGATTGAGGTCTGGTCTCTTTTCCTTTAAAAATTTCCCAAATAGGAGTTTCCTGGGGGGCGGACCCAAGATGGTGGAGTAGAAACAGCTCATCCAATCCACTCTGCCCCCAGATTCCCCCCAAACTATGTAAAAGGGGACTCTGAACAACTTCTGGAGCCCCAGCACCCACAGACCGACACAGAGAAGCTAACCTCCCATTGAGGACAGCCCAGCAGCCCTGCAGAAAGTACCAGCGCAGCGGCCACAGCACACAGAGCACAGGGAGCCGAGCCGAGCCCAGGTCCACATGAGACAAGATTTTAGCCCCAGGGCAGCAGGGACAGCAGTCAGCTGGAGAGACCCCAGAACACTAGGAGCTGTGGCGACTCCAGAATTGTCAACATAGACATGCCTAGGACAAAGTGAGAAGTTAGTGTCCTATGGATTTGGGACTAGTATTTGGGGAATGCGTCGACTCCCTCCCCTGGGGGCTAGAAGCCACTGAGGAGACACACCATTTTGTAGTTTTCAGAGGCGGCTCCAGCTCCTGGCCTGCAAACTGTAGGGAGATCTAGCAATCAGTATTGGGGGGCAATCGCTCTTGCTTTAACCTCTCTGGATCTGGATTGTGATCTAGGGTGGAAGTCATGGGTGGGTTTACAGCTTGCCAGAAATGGAAGTTGCCCCCCACACGTTCGGGATGAAAATTCCTCTATCTGGCCTTAAAGCCATAGTGTGGCAACAAGCCCAAAAGTTAAGTAATTAAGTGGCAACATGCCAAGGCAAAGGAAACAGAAAAATGCAACCCGAGACTCCTATTTTGGGGGCATAGAGTGGGAAAAGGACTGTGAGGTCAGAAGTCCTGCTCCAAAAGCCCCAGGGGAAAACATCAGTGGGTTGCAGGCCATAGAGGACCTTAAGAAGGACTTTGAAAATAAAATAAGAGAAGTGGAGGAAAAATTGGAAAGAGAAATGAGAAGGATGCAGAAAAAGTATGAAATGAGGGTCAACAACAGATGGAAAAAGAATCTCAAAAGTTTTAGAGAAGCTAACCTCCTTCTGAGAACAGCCCAGCAGGACTGCAGGAAGAACTAGCACAGTGCTCTGGGAGCAGAGCAACACGCAGTGCGCAGGTAGCTGAGCACAGGTCCACCAGAGTCACGGTCTTAGCCCCAGGGCAGTAGGGCCAGCAGCCGAATGGAGGGACCCCAGAACAGCAGCAGCTATGGCGATTCCAGAATTATCAACATAGGCATGCCTAGGACAAATTGAGAGGTTACTGCCCAATTGTCTTCGGTACCAGTATTTGGGGAACGTGACGGCTTCCTCCCGTGGGGGCTAGAAGCCACTGAGGAGACACGCCATTTTGTAGTTTCAGAGGCAGCTCCAGCTCCTGGCATGCGAACTGTAGGGAGATCCAGCAATCAGTTTTGGGGGTTAATCGCTATTGCTTTAACCACTCTGGATCTGTATTGTGATCTGGGGGGTGGGGGAGGTCGTGGGTGGGTTTGAACTTGCCAAAAACGGAAGTTGTCACCGCCCACACATTCAGGATGAAAGTTCCCATCTGGCGGCAGAGCTGTACTGCAGCAAAAAGCCCAAAAGTCAAATAATTAAGTGGCGACATACCAAAGCATACAAATTAAACAGAAAAATGCGAATTTAGACTCCTACTTTGGTGGCAAAGAGGATCAAAGCATGGAACTGTTAGAGGACTGTGAGGTCAGAAGTCCTACTCCAAAAGCCGCAGGGGAAAACATGAGCAGGTTGCAGGCCATAGAGGACCTTAAAAAAGGACTTTAAAAATCAAATAAGAGAAGGGGAGGAAAAATTGGAAAGAGAAATGAGAAGGATGCAGGAAAAGTATGAAATGTGAGTCAACAGCCTGACTGAGGAAAACAACACCTTAAAAAACAGACTAACTCAAATGGCAAAAGAGGACCAAAAGAACAATGAGAAGAAGAATGCCTTAACAAGTCGAATTTGCCAGATGGAAAAAGAATCACAAAAGTTCACTGAGAAGATTCATTCCTTCAGAGTTAGACTGAAGCAAACGGAAGCTAATAACATTATGAGAAATCAAGATGCTGAGAAGCAGATCCAAACAAATGAAAGAATAGAAGGTAATGTGAAATATCTCATGGGAAAAACCACTGACCTGGAAAATAGATCCAGGAGAGACAATTTAAAAATTACTGGACTCCCCAAAAGCCATGATCAAAGAAAGAACCTAGAAATTACCCTTCAAGAAATTCTCAAGGAAAATTGCCCTTATGTTTTAGATCCAGATGGCAAAATAGAGGTTGAAAGAATCCACAGATCACCTCCTGAAAAAGATCCCCAAACGAAAACTCCCAGGAATATTGTAGCCAAATTACAGAATCCCCAGATCAAGGAGAAAATACTACAAGCAGCCAGGAAGAAACAATTTCAATATTGTGGAAACACAATCAGAATAGCCCAGAACCTGGCAGCTTCTACACTGAGGGACCAAAAGGCATGGAATATGATATTCCAGAGGGCAAAAGAGCTGAGAATGAACCCAAGGGTCACCTACCCAGTAAAACTGAGTATCTTGTTTCAGGAGAAAATATGGTCATTCAGTGGTATAGAGGACTTTCAAACATTCTTTAGAAAAAAACCAGAGTTGAATAGAAAATTTGACATCCAGACACAAGAAGTAATAGATGCTTGAGAAGGTAATCAGGGAAAAGAAATCAAAAGGACCTTATCAAAGTTGAATTATTTACATTCCTCTATGGAAAAACAGTACCTGTGACTGATGAAATCTTTCTCAATATGACAATAATGGAAGAAAGGTATATGTGAATGTGTGTATATATGTTTACAGTTATATATGGTTAGAGGGCATAGGTTCAATTTGTTGGGAAGGGAGGATACTCAAGGGGTGATATTATGACTTGAGAGTGGAAAGTGTCAAGAGGAGATGGGGAGAGACAGGGTAGGGTAAACTATCTCATGTAGAATAAGTAAGGGGAAGTGGTTGCAGGGGAGGGGAAGAATAGGAAGGCAAAAAGGCAAAACCACATTCTCAGTGAATTTGGTTCAGGGAGAGAATGTTGTATATATGAAATGGGATATCTCAACCTGCAACAGAATGGGGGAAGGGTGATGAGAGGAGGGATGATGTATGGGAGTGTGTCCTTTGGGGCAGGGGATGTTGGAAGTACCCACTATAGAAGAGGGACAAGATTAAGTAGGGAATCTACCAGTTGGGGGGGGTGAGTGGGAGGGAAATATACACAGCCTTGTACCATATATCTACTATGGTCATGTTTTGCATAGCTAGACATGTACAACATATACTGAATTACTTATCTTCCCACAGGGAATAGGTGACAATGGAGGACAGAAATGGATCTGAAATTCGAGGTCTTAAGTTTAAAAGTTTCAAATATATATGACTAGTATTATTAATACTCTTTTGCTTGTAATTGCGAGATAAGATGTGCAGGCATTGGGAAACAAAGTTTCACCTTACTCTAATGGAAAAGTCGAAGGGGTTATGGGAGAAGATATGGGAGAGAGCAGATTGGAGGAAGCGATATCTTGTGGGACTGTTATTCTCGGAGGGTGGGTAGGGGAAAAACTGGGGAAAATAATTGTAACTCAAAATCTGGCTGAAATGAATGATGTAAATAGAAGTTAATAAAGTATTTGTTTAAAAAAAAAAGAATGCTTGAAAGTCCTCTATTCCACTGAATGACCATATTTTCCCCTAAAACAAGATAATCAGTTGTGGTGGTTAGGTGACACTTGGCTTCAATCCCAGCTCTTTTGCCCTCTGGAATATTTTATTCCATGTCCTTCGATCCCTCAGTGTAGAAGCTGCCAGGTCCTCCGCTATTCCGATTATGTTTCCACTATACTGGAATTGTTTCTTCCTGGCTGCTTGTAGTATTTTCTCCTTGCTCGATCTGGGAGTTCTGGAACCTGGCTATAATATTCCTAGGATTTTCTTTTGGGTATCCTTTTCAGGAGTTGTTCGGTGTATTCTTTGAACCTGTATTTCCCCCAATGGGTCTAAAACATTAGGGCAGATTTCCTTCAGAATTTCTTGACGGAAGATTTCTGGGTTCTTTCTTTGATCATGAATTTCAGGTTGTCCAATAATTTTTATTTATTTGTTTATTTAAACAAATGCTTTATTAACCTATGTTTTACATCATTCATTTCCGCCAGATTTTGAGTTACAATTATTTCCCCCACTGTTTTTCCCCTACCCACCCTCCCAGCATAGCAGTCCCACAAGATACGCTCCCTCCAATCTGCTCTCTCCCCATACCCCCTTCGATTTTTCCATTAGAGGAAGGTGAATCTCTGTGTCCCAATGCCTGCACATCTTATCTCCCAGTTACAAGCAAAAGAGTATTGATAATAGTATATATATATATATATATATATATATATATATATATATATATATATATATATATATATATGGTACATTTATCTTAAAACCTCGAATTTCAGATCCATTTCCTTCCTCTTTTGTCACCTCTTCCCTTTGATAAGACAGTAAGTTGTACATGTCTAGCTATGCAAAACATTATCATAGTAGATATATTGTACAAGGCTGCTTATAATTCCCTTCCACTCATCCCACCCCCCACCTGGTCCATTACCTACATGATCCTGTCCCTCTTCTATAGTGGGTACTTCCAACCTCCCTTCCCCCCAAGGATGCCCTCCCGTCCATCATCCCTCCTCTCATCCCCCTTTCCCCTACTCTCCTGCAGGGTGAGATATCCCATTTAGTATGTATGTGATTCTCTCCTTGAGCCAACTTCAATGAGAATATGGTTTTGCCTTTTTGCCTTCCTGTTCTTCCCCTCCCCTGCAACTACTTCCCTTTGTCTCTTCTATGTAATATAGATTGCCCTACCCTGTCTCTCCCCATCTCTTCTTGCCACTTTCCTCTCTCACCTGTTAAATTCACCCCTTAAGTATCATGCCTTCCCATCAAATTCAAGCTGTGCCCTCTATCCATATATAGCTGTATACATGTGCCCACATACCGTTCTTCAATTATTTTCATAATGAAAAAGGTTTCATCAGACACAGAAATTGTTTTTCCATGTAGGAATGTAAATAGTTCAACTTTGATAAGTTCCTTTTGATTTCTTTTCCTTGATTACCTTCTCAAGCATCTCTTGCTTCTTGTGTCTGAATGTAAAATTTTCTATTCAACTCTGTTTTTTTCCTCAAGAATGCTTGAAAGTCCTGGATTCCACTGAATGACCATATTTTCCCCTGAAACAAGATACTCAGTTTTGCTGGGTAGGTGACCCTTGGCTTCAATCCCAGCTCACTTTGTCCTAGGCATATCTGTGCTGATAATTCTAGAATCGCCACAACTGCTGGTGTTTCAGGGTCCCTCTAGTCTGCAGCTGGCCCAGCCACCCTAGGGCTAAAACTGCGGCTCACCCAGGCCTGGGCTCAGCTCCCAAAGTACTGTACTGTCGGTTCCTAGTGCACTGTGCTGCCTGCTCTCAGAGAGCTGGGCTGGCCGCTCCCTGCAGGGCTGCTGGGCTGTACTCAGCAGTAGGTTAGCTTCTCTGTGCTTTTCTGTGCATTCTGGGTCTCCAGAAGTTGTTCAGAGTCCCCTTTTATATGGTTTGGAGATAATCTGGGGGCAGAGCACCTTGGAAGTGCTGTTTCTACTCCGCCATCTTGGCTCCGCCCATCCTTTGGTTAGTTTTTGAAGGTCCTTTTTATGGAGTTACTTTCTCCAGTTAGATTTTGAACCTCCTGTCCCAGTTCACAAATTTTAATTTTTAAAGATTTGTTTTTTTTTTTTTTAGTGAGACTTTTTTTTTTCCAATTTGGTAATTGTAGATTTAAATTTATCTTCTACCTCTGTTATTTAGCTTTTAAAAACTTAGTTAAGCTCCTCCAAGATTGCTTTCTGTGACAGAGACCAGTTCATATTCCCTTCTATGATCTTAGGTGTGAGTATATAGTCCAAGTTGTCCTCTGCATTTGATTGTTCTTGCTTACTACAATACACTCTGATCTATTTTCTTTTCTTCCCCTTCCCCTTCTCAGGGGTTTCATGCAGCAGTTTGCATAGTTACTTCTAGGTACTTGTATCATTTCAGTTTTTTTTTAAGGTGTTGTGGTCCTAGGAGAGATGTGTTTCCTACTTTCCTGGCCTATGCTCTGCTCTGTGTGTGACCACAGCACTCTTCTTTCCTGGAACTGTGAGGAAGGTACTTGCTCCACTGAGGTTGCAAACTCTGATGTACTAGTGCTCCTTCTTGTCTGGGACTGACACCTAGGACTGTTACCCAAATCTGAGTATGGGCAAACATAAGAGTCTTGCCCACTGTGCCAGCAAAGAGACCATTTTAATATTCTTCTGATCTATTGTTCAATGCTGTTATCATCTTTGGGATAAATGCTCTGTAAGGACTGCTGGTATAGTGGCTTATAAGGACAACTCCTTGTTTGTTGGGACCTGCTCTATGTTGGTTCAATCTGTCCTGGACTGTGTTCCATTCTCACGTTGATGAGAGCTTTCCTGCTAAGCCTTTAAGTCTTCTTTGACCACAAAATATTTCACTCTGTCTTTTTTTCCTTTTCTTTCTTTTTTCTTTAGTTAGGTTCTTCCAGCAATTATTTTACAGCACTATTTAAAGGAATTTGGAGTGATTTGGGGGAGAGCACAGGAGAGTTGCTTCCAATTGGTTCTTCTCCAATGTATATTTTTTAAGTTAGGAATAAATGTGGTATCTTGCCAAAATATTTTTTTCTGTATATCCTGAAACAATGATATGATTTTGTTGTTTTTTATGTTGATATAATATCTTTGATAATATATTATTAAAATTAATAAATATATATTAGAGAAATTAGTTTATATTTTTCTTTCTCTTTTTGCTCTTCTTGGTTAAAGTATCTGTACCATATTTTTGTCATAAAATGATTTTGGTAGTGTTCCTTCTTTAACCTATTTTGCCACATAATTCATATAGTATTGCAATCAATTGTCTTTGAAAGTTAGTAAGAATTCACTTGGTAATCCATTCAATCTTCAGTATTTTTTTATTAGGCAGTTCATTGTGTATATTTGTTTATATATATATACATATATGTGTGTGTCTGTGTGTGTGTTTGTGTCTGTGTGTGTGTGTGTGTGTGTGTACATTTGTTAAATAATCATACATCTGACTTAAATTGTCAGACTTATTGGCAAATACTTGAATAAAAATCTGATAAATATTTTGATTTCTTCTCCATTGGTGGTGAATTCATCCCTTTCATTTTCACTACTAAATTTGATTTTCTTCTTTTTTTCCATCAAATTAACAATTTATTTGTCTATTTTTTTCCATAAAAACAGTTCTCAGTTTTCTTTATTACATAAAAAGTTTATTTATTTTCCAATTTATTAATATCTCATTTGCTTTTTTCAGGATTTCCAATTGGGTGTTCAGTGGATTTTTTTTATTTGTACTTTTTCTTATTTTTTTCAATCTGATGCCCAATTCATTAATCTGCTCTTTCTATATTTTACTGATGCAGACATTTAGAGATATAAATTTTCCTGTAAGTACTGCTTTGACTGCATTCCATAAATTTTTGTGTGTTTTCTTGTTGTTGTCACTTTAAAGAAATTATTGTTTTGACACATTCTTTACGAGTAGTTTATTTAGATTACAATTAGTTTAGTCTATCTTTCCATGACCTTTTATTCAATATAATTTTATTGTGTTATGATCTGAAAAAGTATGCATTTTATACTTCTACATTGATTGTGGAGATTTTTGTGAATCTAATGTACTGCTGAGATAAAAAAAACAAGGTATATTCTTTTCCATCCCAAGTCTTTTGTTTTTTTCTGGAAGTCTATCATGCCAAACAAAATTCTACTCATCTCCTTAATTTTTTTCTTCTTAGTAGTTTAGATAGACTTTTCTGGTGTGGGGTGAGGGACAATATGAAGACCCCCCCCCCCAGCATAGTTCTACTGTTTATTTCCTGGTGCAATTCATTTAACTATTCATTTTAGAATTTTTATCCTACACTATTTGGTGCATATATCTTCAGTTGTCATATTATTTCCTTGCCTATGGAATCTTTTACAACATGTGGTTTCCCTCCTTATCTCTTTTAATTAGGACTATTTTTGCTTTTTCTGAGATCATGATTGTTATATCTGTGTTTTTTTTTCTCAGCTGCAGAATAGATTCTTTTAAAGCCCCTTATCTTTTCTCTGTGTGTCTCTTCTTTCTAATATTTCTCTTAAACAATATATAGTAGGATTCTGATTTTTAATTCACTCTACCATCTGCTTCTATTTTATGAGTGAGTTCATTCATTCCCATTCACAGCTGTCACTATGCATTTCCCTCAATCCTATTTTCCTTTCTTTATCCTTGTCTCTCTCTTCTTTCTCTCTGACCCTCTTCAAAAGGTATTTTTGGGATCTTTTCTTTTGGCTGAGGGAAGGCAAGGAAATTGTGGTTAAGTGACTTGCCCAAGGTAGCAAGACAGTGAGTGTTAAGTGTCTGAAGCCAAATTTGAACTCAAGGCTTCCTCTCTCCAGGGCCAGTGCTCTAGTCATTGTGCCACCTAGCTCGCCCCCCCAAAAAAATGTTTTGCTTAAGAACATTATCTTCCCAATTTGGCCTCTCTTCAATCAGCATCACCCTACTCTTATTGCACCCCTCTCCTAATTCCATTTATGGTAAGATAGATTTCTATATTCAATTTAATCTATGTTATTGCGTCTTTCAGACAATATCAATTAGAATGTTTCCATGTTGCCTCGCCCTCATCTGTCCCCCTACCATAAAAACTCTTTCAAGCTGCACTTATGTGAGATGATTCATCCCACTTTGCCTTTTCTTTCCTCATTCTTCCAATGCAAGTGTCTTTCTCATTCCTTATATTTGTTTTTTTTAAAAATACAGATACACACACACACACAAAAACACAATCCCAACATAGTCACTTCACATCTGCAGCTTCTATGTATTTCCCTTGGCATGCCTTAATAATGATAAAGTCCCTTAGAATTATAAGTACCATTTTCCAATGTAGCAATGCAAACAGTTTCCCCTTATTGCATCCCTTATGATTTTAGCTTTTTACACTTCTCTTTTATTTTATTTGAAAATCATTTTTTAATTCAGTTCTGTTCTTTTCATCTAGAATGCTTGAAAAATAATTTATTTCATTAATTGTTCATGTTTCCACAGGCATTATACTCGGTTTTCCTGGGTAGATGATTCTTGATTATAATATTAGATGCCTCACACACTGGCATAGCCTATTCCAATTCTTTTAATTCTCAAATGTAGACACTAAATTCTGTATTATCCTGACTGTGACTCCATAATACTGGAACTGTTTCCATCTGGTTTTTTTTAATATTTTTTTAATAAAAGCTTTAACTTCTGTTTTACAACATTCATTACTGCCAGATTTTGAGTTACATTCATTTTCCCCCCATTATTCCCCTACCCAACCTCCCAGAATAGCAGTCCCACAAGATATCGCTTCCTACAATCTGCTCTCTCCCATACCTTCTCCCATACCCCCTTCTACTTTTCCATTAGAGGAAGGTGAATCTTTGTGTCCCAGTGCCTGCACATCTTATCTCCCAATTATAATCAAAAGAGTATTAATAATAGTATTTATATATATTTGAAACATTTAATCTTAAGACCTCGAATTTCAGATCCATTTCCTTCCTCCCTTGTCACCCATTCCCTCTGGGGAGATAAATAATTCAGTATATGTTGTACATGTCTACCTATGCAAAACATTATCATAGTAGATATATTGTACGAGGCTGCTTATAATTCCCTCCCAATCATCCCATCCCCCCACCTGGTCCATTCCCTACATGATCCTGTCCCTCTTCTATAGTGGGAACTTCCAACCTCCCCTCTCCCCAAGGATACCCTCCAATCCATCATCCCTCTTCTCATCTCCCTTCCCCCTATTCTGCTGCAGGTTGAGATATCCCATTTAGTATGTATGTCATTCTCTCCCTGAACCAAATTCAATGAGAATGTGGTTTTGCCTTTTTGCCTTCCTCTTCTTCCCCTCCCTTGCAGCCTCTTTCCCTTGCTTCTTCCACATGAGATAGTTTACCCTACCTCTCTCACCATCTCCCCTTGCCACTTTCCTCTCTCACCTCATAATATTACCCCTGAGTATTCTCCCTTCCCAACAAATTCAACCTATGCCCTCTATCCATATATAACTGTAACCATATACACAGACATTCATATATGTATTCATATGACCACACACCCTTCTTCCATTGTTTTCATAGTGAGAAAGATATCATCAGTCACAGTTATTGCTTTTCCATATAGGAATGTAAATAGTTCAACTTTGATAAGTTCCTTTTGATTTCTTTTCCCTGATTACCTTCTCAGTCATCTCTTGCTTCTTGTGTCTGGATGTCAAATTTTCTATTCAATTCTGGTTTTTTCCTCAAGAATGCTTGAAAGTCCTCTATTCCACTGAATGACCCTATTTTCCCCTGAAACAAAATACTCAGTTTTGCTGGGTAGGTGACCCTTGGGTTCATTCCCAGTTCTTTTGCCCTCAGGAATATCATATTCCATGCCCTTCGTTCCCTCAGTGTAGAAGCTGCCAGGTCCTGGGCTATTCTGATTGTGTTTCCACAATATTTAAATTGTTTCTTCCTGGCTGCTTGTAGTATTTTCTCCTTGATCTGGGGATTCTGGAACCTGGCTATAATATTCCTGGAAGTTTACTTTTTGGGATCTTCTTCAGGAGGTTATTGGTTTATTCTTTCAACCTCTATTTGTTTGGATCTGCTTAACAGCATCTTGATTTCTCATAAAGTCATTAGCTTCCATTTGGTCCAGTCTAACTCTGAAGGAATGAATCTCCTCAGTGAACTTTTGAGATTCTTTTTCCATCTGGGAAATTCGACTTTTTAAGGCATTCTTCTTCTCATTGCCCTTTTGGGCCTCCTATGCCATTTGAGTTAGTCTATTTTTTAAGGTGTTGTTTTCCTCAGTCAGGCTGTTGACCCTCATTTCATACTTTTTCTGCATCCTTCTCATTTCTCTTTCCAATTTTCCTCCACTTCTCTTATTTGATTTTTAAAGTCCTTCTTAAGGTCCTCTATGGCCTGCAACCCACTGATGTTTTCCCCTGGGGCTTTTGGAGCAGGACTTCTGACCTCACAGTCTTTTTCCTACTCTATGCCCCCAAAATAGCAGTCTCGGGTTGCATTTTTCTGTTTCCTTTGCCTTGGCATGTTGCCACTTAATTACTTGACTTTTGGGCTTGTTGCCACACTGTGGTTTAAGGCCAGATAGAGGAATTTTCATCCCGAACGTGTGGGGGGCAACTTCTGTTTCTGGCAAGCTGTAAACCCACCCACGACTTCTACCCTAGATCACAATACAGATCCAGGGAGGTTAAAGCAAGAGTGATTGGGGCGGCTAGGTGGCGCAGTGAGTAAGAGTGCCGGCCTCAGAGTTTGGATGACCCGAGATCAGATCCGGCCTCAGAAAATGAGCACCCACGCATAAATAATGACTAGCCCTGTAACCTTGAGCAAGTTACTTAACCCCAATTGCTTTAAAAAAAAAAAAAGCCAGAGCGATTACTCCCCAAGACTGATCATTGGATCTCCCTACAAAGCGCAGGCCAAGAGCTAGAGCTGCCTCTGAAAACTATAAAATGACGTGTCTCCTAAGCAGCTTCAAGCCCGCAGGGGAGGGATCCAATGCATTCCCCAAATACTGGTCCCAATGTCCATAGGACACTAACCTCTCACTTTGTCCTAGGCATGTCTATGTTGATAATTCTGGAGTCGCCACCACTGCTGGTGTTCTGGGGTTCCTTCAGCCGGCTATTTGCCCTGCTGCCCTGGAGTAAAACCTCGGCTCACAAGGACCTCGGCTCCGGCTCGGCTTGGCTTCCTGCACTCTGAGCGCTGCCGGCTCCCAGACTGCTGCATTGCTCCTTCCTTCAGGGCTGCCGGGCTGTCCTCAGAGGGAGGTTAGCTTCTCTGTGTTGTTCTGTGGGTGCTGGGGCTCCAGAAGTTGTTCAGAGTCCCCTTTTACATAGTTTTGGGGGAATCTGAGTGCAGAGTGCCTTGGATGAGCTGTTTCTACTCCAACATCTTGGCTCTGCCCCCGCCATCTGTTTTTTGTATTATTTTATCATTGACCTGGGATGTATGGACTTTGGTTAAAATATTCCTCAAAGTATTCATCTTGGTATTTTTTTTTCAGGATGTGAATGACAGATTTTTTAAATTTCTGTTTTACTCTCTGGTTTTAGGATATCACAAAAGTTTCTTTGATGATTTTTTTTTGAAAATTGTGTATAGTCTTTTTTATCATGACATTCATGTGTTCTAATAATTCTTATATGAACTCTTCTGGAACTATTTTCCATGCCAATCATTTTTCCAATGATATATTTCCCATTTTCCTCTATTTTCTTTTTCATTCTTTTGAATCTGTTTTCATTCTCTTGAAGTCATATGATATCATTGGCATTAACTCATCCAGTTCTATTTTTTAAGAAGTGTTTCTTGACTGAGCTTTTGTAACGCCTTTTGGGTTTACTGAATGCTACTTTTTTTTTCCCAAATGCTTTACTAAATTCTGGTTATTTCTGCCAGATTTTGAGTTACAATTTTTCCCCATTTTTCCCTACCACCCTCCCCAGAATAGCAGTGTGCAGGATAATCCCTCATCAAATCTGTTCTCTCCCATATCTTCTCCCATACCCCCTTCAACTTTTTCAGTAGGGCAAGGTGAATCTTTGTGCCACAATGCCTGTATATCTTATTTCCCAATTATATATAACATAGTATTAATAATAGTATTTATATATCTTTTCACATTTGATTTTAAATCTTTGAAATCTAGATTCATTCCCTTACTTCCTTATCACCCACCCTAACTGGGAAGATAAGCTATTCAGTAAATGCTGTGCATGTGTACCTATGCAAAATATTACCATAGCAGATGTATTGTAAAAGACTGACTATGTTTTCCTCCCTCCCATCACAACTCCCACTTGGTCTATTCCCTACTATGATCCTGTCCATTTTCACAAGTAGGTGCTTCCAAATTCCCTCCCTGCTTCCCTCCTGCCCTCCCTTCTATCTCACCTCCTCTCATCCCCTTCCCTCTTACTCTCCTGTTGGGTGAGATACCCTATTTAGTATGCATGTCATTCTCTCCCTAATCCAAGTTCAGTGAGAATAAAGTTTTACCTTTTTGCCTTCCTGTTCTTCCTCTCCCTTTATTTTCCCTTGCCTCTACTATATGAGTTTACTCCATTCCATCTCTCCCCATCTCCTCTGATTATATTTCTCTCTCACCTCTTAATTTCACCTTTTAAGTATCAACCCTTTCTATTAAATTTGACCTGTGTCCTCTATCTATGTATACCTGAAAACATATATACACACATTCACATATGTATTAATATGACCATATACACTTCTTCAACAATTTTCATACTGAGAAAAGCTTCATCAGTTAAAGTTATTGTTTTTCCATGTAGGAATGTATATAGTTCAAGTTTGATAAGTTCATTATGATTTCTTTTCCCTGTTTATCTTCTCAAGGATCTCTTGCTTCTTGTATCTAAATGTCAAATTTTCTATTCAACTCTGGTTTTTTCATCAAAAATGCTTGAAAGTCCTCTATTTTGCAGTGAGTAAGAGCACCAGCCGTGTAGTTGGGATGAGATGGGATCAAATCCGGCCTCAGAAAATGAGCACCCACACATAAATAATGACTAGCCATGTAACCTTGAGCAAATTACTTAACCCCAATTGCTTTTAAAAATAGTCCTTTTTTTCCACTGAATGACCAAATTTTCCCCTGAAACATGACACTCAGTTTTGCTCGGTAGGTGATTCTTGTTTGTAATCCCAGCTCCTTTGCCCTCCAGAATATCATATAGCAGGCCCTTCAGTTTCTCAGTGCAGAATCTGTCAGATCCTGTGCTATCCTGATTGCATTACCACAGTATTCAAATTGTTTCTTCCTTGGTGCTTGTAATATTTTCTCTTGATCTGGGAATTCTAGAACCTGGCTATAATATTCCTAGGAGTTTTCTTTTTGGGATCTTTTTCAGGAAGTGATTGGTGGATTCTTTGAACCTCTATATTGCCCTATGGTTCTAAAACATCAGGACAATTTTCCATGAGAATTTTTTTTTTATTATTCAATAAATTAACCGATTTATTGTTGGACTATGGGATACAGATATTTGATAAGATTTTACTGGTCCTTCAATTCCTTCAGTCTTCTGATGGCAGATTTGACTGTGACTGCAGAGTTGGTATTGTAGGTCCATGCACCACCAGCTACTGTTTTCGTACAGGATTCACAGTGCCAGAGAGCCACAGGCCATATCTTCATTTTGTTCTTGCAATAGAACGAGCAGATATACTTGGCATGCTGGCTATTTTCAATTTTCCTCACTAATTTTCTGAGGGACGCACCATAATGTGTTCCATGTTTACCAACAATTCCAACCTTCTTGGTATATTTAGACATGATAGCGGCCCCGGGGCTGGAGCTTAGAGAGGCTTGAGGATTTCCTGAAGGATGATTTCTAGTTTCTTTCTTTGGTCATGGCTTTCAGGTAGTCCAATAATTTTTAAATTAACTCTCCTGGATCTATTTTCCAGCTCAGTGGTTTTTT
Organism: Gymnobelideus leadbeateri; assembly: GCA_011680675.1. Taxonomy (NCBI): domain Eukaryota; kingdom Metazoa; phylum Chordata; class Mammalia; order Diprotodontia; family Petauridae; genus Gymnobelideus; species Gymnobelideus leadbeateri. Next base: position 44,800 of record WOXC01002531.1, read on the forward strand.
CCCATGAGATATTTCACATTGCCTTCTTTTCTTTCATTTGTTTGGATCTGCTTAACAGCATCTTGATTTCTCATAAAGTCACTAGCTTCCATTTGCTCCAGTCTAATTCTGAAGGAATGATTCTCCTCACTGAGCTTTTGAGATTCATTTTCCATCTGGCAAATTCAGCTTTTTAAGGCATTCTTCTCCTCATTGCCTTTTTGAGCCTCTTTTGCCGTTTGAATTAGTCTATTTTTTAAGGTGTTATTTTCCTCTGTCAAGCTGTTGATTCTCATTTCATACTTTTCTTGCATCTTTCTCATTTCTCTTGCCAATTTTTCCTCCATTTCTCTTATCTCCTTCTTTAGGTCCTCTATGGCCTGTAACCAGCTCATATTTTCATTTGGGGATTTTGGTGCAGGATTTCTTACCTCCCAGTTCTTCTCCTGTTCCATGCTTCAATCCTCTGCCCCCAAAATAGGAGTCTAATGTTGAATGTTTCTGTTTATTTTCTTTCCTTTGCCTAGGCATGTTGCCACTCAATTACTTGACTTTTGGGCTTGTTGACACAGTAGGACTCTGCCACCAGTCAGGGGAGCTTCTGCCCCAAATTTTGGGGTTTTCTCACCTGCCAGAGGTATTAGATGCTTGCCCTCTCTGAAGCCCCCACATGCTCTGGCAACCCGGTCGCACACCCCAAGACTTCCACCCCAGACCACAATCCATATCCAAGAAGTTAAAGCAAGAGCAATTAGCCCCAAGACTGATCGATGGATCCCCCTACAATTCCCAGGCCAGTGATGCTGAGCTGAAGTGTTTCAGGGACTTTTTGCCCCCAAGGAAAGAGTCCATGAGCTCTCCCAACTAATGAGTCAATGTCCATACTGCACTAACCTCTCACTTTGTCCATGGCATTTTTGTGTTGTAAATTCTGGAAATGCCACAGGTGCTGGTATTCTGGAGTCCCTCCAGCTGGCTGTTGGTCCAGCTGGTGTGGGGTTAAAACATTTGACTCATGTGGTCCTAGGCTAGGCTCACAGAGCACTGCACTGTCTACTCCCTGATGTGCTGCTGGGCTGTCCTCAGCGGGAGGTTATCTCCTCTGTGTCATTTTGTGGTTTCTGGAGCTCCAGAGGTTGTTTATAGTCCCCTTTTACAAGAACTTGGAAATTTTGGGGGCTGCAGTTGTGTGGAAGAGCTGTTTCTACTCTCTCATCTTGACTCTGCCCCCTGAATGCTACTCTTTTTTCCTTTTTTTCTTTTTTTTTAAATTAATTTATTAGTTTAGTTTCAGTTAACAAGATTCAATTCCATAGTTCCTTGATTTTCAAATTTCCTTTACTTCCCTCCCCCCTCCCCTCATGACATCATATAGTACAGTATAGGGTCTGCAAATGCATTCATATTAAACATTATTCCAATTACAAAGGCATATTGTACTAGGTGGGATGAAAGATGGTAAGGAAGAAGTAAAACCAAACAATGAGAAGAACAAGATCATTTAGTTTGCTTCCATCAGGATTCAGGCTCAGTTCTTTCTAGTTATATCTCTGGATGGCGCATTTCTCACTTTCTTGAGTCATTCGGGATTAACTTATATCACTGCATTGCTGAAAAGAGTCCAGTCTGTCATAGTTGGTCGTCACAGATATGGTATGTCTGTGATTGTATACAAATTTCTTCTGATTCTACTCTTCTCGCTCAGCATCAGTTTGTATAAGTCTCTCCAGGTAATTATGAAATCCGTCACCTCCTCGTTTCTTATAGCACAATAAAATTCCATTACATTCATATACCACAACTTGTTTAGCCATTCCCCAATTGATGGGCACCCCTTTAGTTTCCAATTCTTTGCAACCACAAAAAGGGCTGCTAAAAATATTTTTGTACATATGGTTCTTCCTCCCACTACTATGATCTCTTTGGGATATAACCCTAGAAGTGGTATGGCTGGGTCAAAGGGTATGAAATTATTTATAATCCTTTGGGCATAATTCCAGATTGCTCTCCAGAATGGTTGGATAAGTTCACAACTCCACCAGCAATGTATTAGCGTTCCAATTTGCCCACATCCTCTCCAGCATTTGTCACTTTCTTGTTTTGTCATCTTAGCTAATCTGACTGGAGAGATGTGGTATCTCAGAGTTGTTTTGATTTGCATTTCTCTAATTAATAGTGATTTAGAGCATTTCTTCATATGCTTATAGATATCTTTAATTTCTTTCTCTGAAAACTTCCTATTCATATCCTTTGACCATTTCTCAATTGGGGAATGACTTGTATTCATATAGATTTGGCTCAATTCTCTATAAATTTTAGAAATGAGTCCTTTATCAGAGACACAGGTTGTAAAAATTCTTTCCCAATTTCCCACCTCCCTCTTGATCTTGGTTACATTGGCTTTGTTTGTGCAGAAGCTTTTCAATTTAATGTAATCAAAATTATCCATTTTGCATTTTATAATGCTCTCTAATTCTTGTTTGGTCCTAAAATCTTCCCCTCTCCACAGATCTGTCAGGTAAACTATTCCTTGCTTTCCCAAATTGCTTACAGTATCATCCTTTACACCTAGATCATGCACCCATTTAGACTTGATTTTGGTATATGGTGTTAGATAGTGATCTATGCCCAGTTTCTGCCATACTGTATTCCAGTTTTCCCAGCAGTTTTTGTCAAATAGTGCATTCTTATCCCAAAAACTGGGGTCTTTGGGTTTATTGAACAATAGATTGCTATATTCATTAACTGCTGGGTCTCCTGCACCTAATCTATTCCATTGATCCACTACTCTACACCTCTGCCAGTACCAAGCAGTTTTGATGACTGCTGCTGTATAATACAGATGAAGATCTGGCATAGCTAGTCCACCTTCCCTAGCATTTCTTTTCATTAATTCCCTTGATATTCTAGACCGTTTGTTTTTCCAAATAAATTTTGTTATTATTTTGTCTAACTCTACAAAGTAGTTTTTTGGTAAATTGATTGGTATGGCACTAAATATATAGTTTAGTTTGGGTAAAATTGTCATTTTTATTATATTAGCTCGACCCAGCCACGAGCAATTGATATTTTTCCAACTATTTAGATCTGTTTTTATTTGTGTGAGAAGTGTTTTGTAGTTTTGATCATATAGATTCTGGGTTTGTTTTGGCAAGTAGATTCCCAAATATTTTATAATGTCTACAGTGACTTTAAATGGGATTTCTCTTTCTATCTCTTGCTGTTGAGTTTTATTAGAGATGTACAGGAATGCTGAGGATTTATGTGGCTTTATTTTATATCCTGCAACTTTGCCAAATTTATTTATTGTCTCAAGTAATTTTTTACTTGATTCTCTAGGATTCTCTAAGTATATCATCATATCATCTGCAAAGAGTGACAGCTTGGTCACTTCTTTGCCTAATTTGATTCCTTTGATTTCTTTTTCTTCTCTAATTGCTACTGCTAACGTTTCAAGTACCAGATTGAATAAGAGGGGTGATAGTGGACACCCTTGTTTCACTCCTGATCTTATAGGAAAGGCTTCTAGTTTATCCCCATGGCATATAATACTTGCTGATGGTATTAGATAGATGCTAGCAACTATTTTAAGGAAGGCTCCATTTATTCCTATACTTTCTAGTGTTTTTAATAGGAATGGATGTTGTACTTTGTCAAAAGCCTTTTCTGCATCTATTGAGATGATAATGTGGTTTTTGCTAGTTTTGTTGTTGATATGCTCAATTATATTGATGGTTTTCCTAATATTAAACCATCCTTGCATTCCTGGAATGAATCCTACCTGATCAGGGTGTATTATTTTTGTGATAAGTTGTTGGAGTCTTTTGGCTAATATTTTATTTAGAATTTTTGCGTCTAAATTCATGAGGGAGATTGGTCTATAATTTTCTTTCTCTGTTTTATCTCTTCCTGATTTAGGAATCAGTACCATATTTGTGTCATAGAAAGAGTTTGGTAGGACTCCTTCTTCACTAATTTTCCCAAATAGTTTGTAGAGTATTGGAATCAATTGTTCTTTAAATGTTTGATAGAATTCACTAGTGAACCCATCTGGCCCTGGAGATTTTTTCCTAGGGAGTTCATTGATGGCTTGTTTGATTTCTTTTTCTGAGATGGGGTTATTTAGGTAATTCACTTCCTCTTCAGTTAATCTGGGCAACTTGTGATTTTGTAAATATTCATCCATTTCACTAAGATTGTCATATTTATGTGCATACAATTGGGAAAAATAATTCCTCATTATTTTTTTGATTTCCTCTTCATTGGAGGTAGATTCACCCTTTTTATTTTTGATACTCATAATTTGGTTTTCTTCTTTCTTTTTTTTTATCATATTGACTAAGGGTCTATCAATTTTGTTGATTTTTTCATAAAACCAGCTCTTGGTTTTATTTATTAATTCAATGGTTTTCTTAATTTCAATTTTATTAATCTCACCTTTGGTTTTCAGTATTTCTAATTTAGTACTAAATTGGGGATTTTCAATTTGTTCTTTTTCTAGCTTTTTCAATTGCATGTCCAATTCACTGACCTCCCTTCTCTCTGCTTTAATTAAGTATGCGCTCAGGGATATAAAACTTCCCCTGAGAACTGCCTTTAGTGCATCCCACAAATTTTGGTATGTTGTTTCATTATTATCATTCTCTTGAATGAAATTATTGATTGTTTCTATAATTTCTTCTTTGACCCACCAATTTTTTAGGATTAAATTGTTTAGTTTCCAATTAGTTTTTAGTCTATCTTTCCATGGCCCTTTATTGCATATAATTTTTATTGCATCATGATCTGAGAATGATGCGCTTACTATTTCTGCCTTTCTGCACTGGATTGTGAGGTTTTTATGCCCTAGTACATGGTCTATTTTTGAGTATGTACCATGCACTGCTGAGAAGAAAGTAAATTCCTTTTTATCCCCATTCAGTTTTCTCCAGAGATCCATCATATCTAGTCTCTCTAAGATTCTATTCACCTCCTTAACTTCTTTCTTGTTTATTTTGAGGTTAGATTTATCGAGTTCAGAGAGGGGGAGATTAAGGTCCCCCACTAGTATAGTTTTGCTATCTATTTCTTCCTCTAATTCCTTTAACTTCTCCTCTAGGAATTTGGATGCTATACCACTTGGTGCATATATATTAAGTAGTGATATTGCTTCATTCTCAATGGTGCCTTTTAGTAGGATATAGTTTCCTTCCTTATCTCTTTTAATTAGATCTATTTTTGCTTTTGCTTTATCTGAGATAAGTATTGCTACCCCTGCTTTTTTTACTTTAGCTGAGGCATAATAAATTTTACTCCAACCTTTTACCTTTACCCTGTGGGTATCCCTTTGTTTCAAATGTGTTTCTTGAAGACAGCATATTGTAGGATTATGGTTTTTAATCCATTCTGCTATCCGCCTCTGTTTTATGGGAGAGTTCATCCCATTCACATTCACAGTAATGATGACTATCTGTCTCTTCCCTTCCATCCTATTCCCTCCCCTGTTTATGATTTTGTTTATTCTTTCTCCCTTCCCCTCCTTGAAGTTTTCCCTTTTGACTGCCCCCTCCCTCAGTGTTCCCACCCAGTGACCCCCCTTGTTAACCTACCCACTCCCCTTACTACTATTTACCTCCCTTATAATCCCTCCCTTTAGTCTCCACCTTTTCACCCCCCCTTACCCTCCCACTATCTATAGGACACAACAAATTTTTATACTTATCAGAGTAAATTACTCCCCGTTTGATTCCAAACCAATGAGAGTAAATTTCAAACAATGCTCCTCTCCCTCCCTCCAATTCCTCTATTTAATGAATTTATGTGTCTATTCACGTTAGATTCTTAAACTTCACTGATTAATTTGATCCTTCTTTGAACCAGAACCAGTGAGAATAGTGTTTAAATGATGTTCCTCTCCCTCTTACTTTCCCTTCTTCTATAGTGTGTTTTGATGCCTCTTCAGATGGCATATTTTACCTTTTCCTAGCTCATCCTTTCCTTTTTCCCATTACAGTACCATTGATCCCCTTAATAGTCTTTTTTTTTTAGACTCCATGTTAGTGCATTCATACCCACACCCTCTAAGTATAACCCTTTTGCAGGTCATGATAATCATAGAGATTTCAAATATTAACAGTTGTCAGCTCCACATATAGGGATGTGAACATTTTGCTCTTGTTGCATCCCAGGTAATGAGCTTGTGTTTGTGGGTGTGGGTATGTGCACTTCTGCATGTGTGAGTCTATGTTACCCTTGTTTACCTTTTTATGTTCTTCTGGAGTCTTGTAATTGGAGATCAAATTTTCCATTGAGCTCTGGCTTTTTCATTAGGAAAGTCTGGAAGTCCCTTACTTCATTAAACGTCCATCTCCTTGCCTGAAAGATTATGCTCAGTTTTGCCGGGTAGTTAATCCTTGGTTGTAGTCCTAGCTCTCTTGCCCTACGAAATATCAAATTCCAGTCCCTCCGCTCTTTTAATGTAGAAGCTGCTAGGTCCTGTGTGATCCTAACTGTAGTTCCTCGATATTTGAATTGTTTCTTTTTGGCTGCTTGTAGAATTTTTTCTTTAATCTTATAATTCTGGAATTTGGCTACTATATTTCTTGGAGTTTTCAGTTTGGGATCTCTTTCAGGAGGAGTCCGGTGAATTCTATCAATAGCTATTTTATCTTCTGATTCCAGGACCTCAGGACAGTTTTCTTTGACAATCTCTTGGAGGATGTTGTCTAGACTGCTTTTCTCATCGTGGCTTTCTGGTAGACCAATAATTCTTAGGTTGTCTCTCCTGGATCTGTTCTCTAGGTCAGTTATTTTTCCAGTGAGATATTTTACATTTTCTTGCAATTTTTCGATCATCTTGTTTTTTTCGATTGACTCCTGCTGCATCATAGAGTTCTGAGTTTCAGTTTGGTTGTATCTAATTTTTAGTGAATTATGGTCTTCAGTAAGTTTTTGAAGTTCCTTTTTTAGGGAGGTATTTTCTTTTTCCAAGTTGGTCATTGCCTCCCTGATTTGGTCTTTAAAATTTTTCTTAAGCTCCTCCAGGAATGCTATTTGGGCTTGAGACCAGATCATGTTTCCTTCTGTGGTCTCTGGTGTGGGCAGAGAGTCTATATTGTCCTGTGTGTTTTGTTGTTCTTGCCCTGCATAGTATGCTCGAATAGACTTTCTTGCCTTCCCCTTCTCCTTTTCAGCTTCCTTCCTTCCCATTGTGACTTCCTGTTTCTTAGTGTCTCAGGCTATGAGTTTGGGGCCTGATCCTTGACTTTGAATACCTCTGGGTGGCTAGTTTATGGCTAAGTCAGGGAAGTCAGTGAGGAATGTAGATGTGTAGGTGGGGATGAGTCTGACCACTTCAGATTTCTGCCTCTATACCCCTGGGCTATAAGTAGGTTTTTGTTGGTGAGGTGAGGTGGGGCTAGTTGGGTCCCCTCCCTCTCTTCTCTTCAGATTCCTGGCTGTCTCAGTTACAACCTTTCTTGGAGATTCTCAAGCCTGAGGCTATTTCCATTAACTTGGGATTTCAATCTGGGTGGGAGACTTATCTTTGGGTTTTCTGCTTCATGAAGGAGGGATGGGAGGATCGGAGCAGCTAGAATTTACTTTGCCATTCCAGCCCCTGTATCATACAGGCAGGCAGTTTCTAAATTTCCAGGCTGGGGGCTGAATGCAGCCTGAGAAGCCACTCTCTCCACTGGGAGCCCGACTCTCCTACCTGGCTCCAATGATCCGTTCCCTCTTCGAGATGACTGCTATTCGTCCTTGGTAAGTCTGCAGGCTGGGGCTTTTTCTCTCTCTGGTGTAGTCTGCTTGCCTGCTCTTAGGTCTGAGCTGTGCAGACCCCACGCGCTCTGTGCTCGACCTGTGCGGACACTCTGGGCAACCTCCTGGGCTGGATTCTGCCACACTCTGTCTTCCACTGGGCTTCATCACTACGGAATCTGCTCAGATTTACCCTTTTGGACTTAGTGACAGAGGAGCTCAGCGAGGTTACTGCTTCCTTTCCACCATCTTGGCTCCGCCTCTCTGAATGCTACTTTTTTAAGGCAGCAAGGTGGCACAATGGATAGAGCTCAGGGCCCAAAGTCAGGAGGACTCATATCCTTGAATTCAAATCTGGCTTCATACATTTACTAAGTATGTGACCCTATGTGAATTATTTAAACTTGTTTCATCTTTAAAATGCGTTGGAGAAATAAATGGCAAATCACTACAATCTTTTTTCCAAGAAAACCCCAAATGCAATCACAAAAAGTCAGATGTGATTGAATGAAAACTTTTTAAAGAGTTGTTTTGTTCTGTGAATTTTTGTACATCTTTTCCCCCCATTTTTTGTCCTTCTTTTACCATACTGTTGGCTCTTTTTTCTTGCATCACTTCCATTTCTTTTGCCATGTCTCCCCCATCTCTTAATTGATTTGTAAAGTACCTTTTGAGGTCTTCAAGGAATTTTGGGGGTTTTTACAGCAATTTACCTCTTTCCTTTTGCCTTTGCATATAGCTTTCTTCATTTCATTTTCTTTTTCTGACTTTGTGTTTTATCTTCCCTGCAATCATAGTAACTTCATATGATCAAGGTGTTTTCATTTTGCTCATTTTCTGGTCTATTTTTTACTTTTATCTTCATATTAAAGGTGTACTCTGTTCCTGAGATGAAGGGGCCACTGTCTCAGGCTTTAGGTTTTTCTTGCTATTGGTTTCTGAGCAATTCTGGAGACCTGTAAGTTTTAAGTTCTTACAAGTTATTACAATATAAGGCCAAGGTGGGGAGCCTGTGGCCTTGAAGCCACATGGGACCCTCTAGGTCCTCAAGTGTGAGCCTTTGATTGAATCTAAATTTCACAGAAAATAATCCCCTCAATAGAAAGACTTGTTTTGTGAAGTTTAGATTAATTTTTATTATTTACTAAATAAAATTCCTTAGGTTTTAAGGAAATATGTGGTCACTGCTCTCCTTTCATATGCTTTGGTCTATGACTATAAGCACTCTTTTCTCCCCTGCCACTATGACCAGAGTGCCCACTCCCCTGACCCTAAGAGCTCTGGTTTGCTTGCATTACTCCTTGCCCTGGGAGTACAATCTTGGCATGCAGCCCTAATCTCCATATAATAAGTGCAACTGAGTAATGTATCTAGTGCCAGCAAGTATCCCTGTAACCTACTTCTGAAAGGTTTCCCACCTCCTTATTTTCTACTGGCTACGAGCCCCGTCATCACTCTAGATTCAATGACTCCAGAGATCTGCTTTCAACTTGACACAGTGAAGCCTGTACTGGATTGTGCTTACTTTTGCCCCAATGAGACAGAGCTTTCTTGTCAACCTTCTAAATTGTCTTGACTCAAAAATTGTTTCACCATTGGTTTGTTGGTTCTGCTGATCTATAATTTGATCTGAAATATTATTTTAAAATATTAGTGAGGGGATTTGGGAGAGCTCAGGTGAGTTTTTGCTTTTACTCTGCCATCTTTCCACACTCTCCTATTACTCATATTTTTATTACATTTTAGTCCACTCTTTTCTTTGGATAACAGTACCTCAGATTACCAGAAAGTGAACTCATCTTATTGATTCTTTTTGAAGAATCAACAGTGGTTTGAAAGAGCTATTTTAATCTTCTATCAATTGACATTGTATGGAAACGTCATTATAAGCTTCTTTTACTTTTTCTTTAATTCTCTATTTTAAGTAATACTTAGATAACCCAGTCTTGTATAATTCTGTTTGAATCAATATCAAACCTATAAATGTATAATAGGTATCATCATATGCTACACTAAAAGTCAAATAGAAAGGCTTAATAAAAACTCACAAAGTAATAGATTATTAGATGAGAAAAGGGGATGGGGGAGAAAGGCAGAAACAGAGAGAAACAGAGATAAAAACAAATATGAATACATGATAGATAAATAGATACGTTCAGAAGAGCTTAAGATGAATTTGTTCTGTCATGCTGCTTTTGTAGCAAGTAAAATGTATAGGTGGATGAAAGCTATCCCTCGAGTGAGCAAAGATTAAGGAAGATAGACAAGTTTACCAGCAGGGAAATGAAGAATTCTGAAATGCAGTATGTAAGTACTATCCCTGCCTCTGCAGCTGACCTGCTTTATCTCTTTTCTTTTGCCTTTTTATATCGACAATATTTGTCATAATGCCCGACATATAATAAACATATCATAAATGCTCATTGATTGACAGACTATAGGAACATCTCTTAATTTCTCTGGACTTCACTTTTATGAGCTATAAAATGAAAGAGTTGGACTAGATGGTCTCTTAAAGCCTTTTTCAACTCAAAAAAGCTTTGATTTATTTTGCTTGAACTATCAAATTTTAAGTTTTCTCAGAATAAAAACTGTCTTTCTTATCTTTATATTAAAGTTGTACCCTGTTCCTGAGAAGAAGGGGCTACTGTCTCAAGCTTCAAGTTTTTCTTGCTGCTGGTTTCTGAGCAATTCAGGAGACTTGTAAATCTTTAGTTCTTCCAAGGTATTACAATCTGAGGCCAAGGGGAGCCTGTGGTCTTGAAGCAGCATGTGACACTCTAGGTCCTTAAGTGTGAGTTCTAAATTTTGTTATATGAAATTACATTGGTCAATCATCAAAATTTTCTCATTAATCTTTTGTGAATTAGCAATGATATACTCACAAAGTGCATAGAACTTTTAAAATATCTTAAGTAATTCACATAGCATCACACATTCCAATATCCTCAAGTTTTCAACACTTTGACCCATCATTTTTGACCCCTTGAGGACCTTATTGTAAGTGTTTGATGCTTTTCTTTTTTCTTTCTTTCTGCAATGCTCTTCTTACTTCTTCTTACTCTGCTTACCAAAATATTAACCTGGACTGTAGGTCAATGTTCCACATTCTCCCAGAATGTTCATTATAATTCTACTTCAATTTGTTGACAAATTCATCAGAATATCAGAGCTAGAGAAGGTTGAGGCAGTTAACTCCACCCCCTCCCCAAGGTCAGCTTTTCCTTTCTAACATATTTAGTATGAATACTTATGTCTTTCTTGAATGTCATTGTCTTTCTTATCTAGCCCAGAGAACGGAATTTCATATCAAACAAGAAAGAAGGCTAGGATTATGACAGTGTTGAAATTTGCAGATAGATGATTTCTTGTAGCACTCCAGGTTTCCCAAATCTCAACTGTACAAAGGAGAAGGAAGACCAGCAGAAAAGCAAGCCTAAAGTTCAAAAATAAAACAAAGAGACAGTCCTTGGTAAAACATATATATATACACTGGAGACTTTTTTCCTTCTTCATTTTAGAGCAGGGAGTAAAAAGAAGGATTCATTGTTGCCTGGGAATACTTAAAACCATAAAGAGAAGTTACTCTTTGATCAAAGTCATCTCAACATCACCAAACCAGCACCCTCTCACAATATTCTGATTGCTCTCGACCTTACAGTGTAGTATCCCAACCAGAGCTGGACCTTTGGGCACTATCCTCTCCTATTTGTTCACATTCCCTTCATAAGCAAAGTTTACCATATAAATCTCCCTTTTCCCAAGGAATTGACATCAAAATGTATTGACACTAAGATGCTAAAGACATATACAGGTAAATATGGTCATGTATTAACATAAAATGTGTTTAAAATATGATATTTTAAATAAATCAGCATAATTTCTGGCACATAGTAGGTCCTTGATAAATGGTGTTCCATCCCTTCCTCCCTACCTCCCATTCCAGGTTTACTTTAACCAAGAGAATGAATCTCTGTTTAAGAGAAATGATGAATATATGTGTATTAAAGTTAGCCTTCCTAATACCTTCCAAATCATTCAAGATAGAGCTGTTAGTCCTGCTCATAAGGTGGATTTCTAGTGACTAAGACTTAGCTTGTTTTATAGAGTTAAGACAGCATTGGAGCTATGTCTCTTCTTAACCTAAAGACACTGTTGGCATCTGAGAACCCTAGAATTCTCTATTATATTCCTCTGAGTTAGACTTAATGGTTAACAAACATTTGTTAAGAGTAAACTATGTGCCAGGCACCATTGCAAGTGCTGGGGATATAAAGAAAAATCTAAAATGACCTTCAAGGGAGTCATGATATAATGGAGGTGACAACACATAAAAAAAGATTAATCTATAAGGGGAAGTGTTATATTAAGTGATTGAAGTCAGGGGAAGTAGTAAGAGGGCATAATGAAGTGCAGAATCCTGGGTAAGAAATTATCTAAGAAAGTGCATTTTTCCAAGCTGATATCATATTGCAGAATGATGAGTTTCTAGAAAAGACAATGTCTAGGAAACTAACTGGGTGGGAAATGATGAGGAGTACTCTCTAGGAGATATTCTTAAATAGTGGTAGATTTGGGAGCAGCTCTATAAGGTACATTCTGAATACTATGCAATTATATGGAGATAAGAGCCTTAGGGGTTGGGGTGGGTTAGGAAGGATATTGAGATGTAGGATAGGAAATGGTAAAGAGAATTCTCTGAGATTCCATGTGGATATAAAAAAAATAAATAATTTAATTCTATAGTCATTTATATGAGTTATTTCTTACAAGAAAATGATATATTTCAAGAATTAAACAAAAATTGGTGTTGAAATGTCTTAATATTTTCATTAAAAATGCGGGTCATATTGAGTTTTTTTTTTTTCTTTTTGGAGAGCAATTGGGGTTAAGTAACTTCTCCAAGGTTACACAGCTAGGTTTTTGTTTGTGTGTGTTAAGTGTCTGAGGCCAGATCTGAACTCAGCTCCTTCTGACTCCAGGGCTAGTGCTCTACTCACTGTGCCACCTAGCTGCCCTTATCATATTGATTCTTAAACAAGGCTAGTATAAATCACAACAATTATAGGGAATAAAAACACCAATATTAATAAAATCTATAAATGTGGTCAATATTTATAATATTTCTTATGTATAATTTCTGACTTCCACAAGGTTATAAGGATAAAATTTTCTTTAGGCAGATGTTAATTTAAACATAATAGTAGGGATATTGCTATGGCATAGAAAATGAGTTGGTAGATATAGAAAAATATGGAAAGACTGGGACTTATGAATGAAGATATCTACTTTCAGAGAAACAGAGCACAAAACAAGTACAGTCTTACATAAATGCATATAAATGAATGTGTATATACATATATATGCACATATATAAGATTATGTATGGATATGTATATAAGTGTATATGTATTGTATGTATATATATATGTATGTGCTTATGTGTGAATATGTATGTGTGTGTATATATATATAGGTATATATGTATGCATGCAATATATGTGCTTAATTGTAATATACTTAGGGGAGGGAGGGTGGAAGGGGAAAAAAGAACAAAGTAAAAAGTCCACAGCAGAGAAAAAATAAACCTACAAGGATGTGAAAAAAAAAAAAGTTGGGTAGTTATGGACTGAATTTGTATAAGCCTATTATATAGCCTTCTTTAAAATGATAATTTATTACCTTATATTTTGAATCCTCTCATATTCTGTGTACATGGCAAATTTTTATTTTATAATTTTGTATTTAAATTTTAATATTTAACTTTTTAAAAAATGTTTCCGTGTCTTATTTTGTATTTAAGTTTAAAATTTAAAAAATACAAAAAAAAGTATAAACAACAACACAAGATACAAATTATTATTTTTTTAAAGCAATTGGGTTTAAGTAACTTGCTCAAGTTTACACAGCCAATCATTATTTATGTGTGGGTGCTCATTTTCTGAATCCAGATCAGATCTCTGGTCATCCCAACTCCACGGGCAGCTCTCTTGCTCACTACACTACCTAGCCGCCCCTACAAATTACTATTTGACAATAGATATAGAAATAGAATTTAGGAAAATTAGAATTATTATTACTATTTTCTACTGCTACACAAAAATATCACTATTTGGTACTAAGTGATATTATTTCTTAGTTATTCAAGGTAGGAAAAGGGAGGTCTAGGGGCAATGAATTAATGTGGTGGCTAGGACTGAATTAAAAGTGAGAATTGAATTTTATTATTGTTTAAATGATAAGGATTTTCTATTAGAAACTGTCAATCTGGTGTATTCTGGAAATAGTTTTCACACACACACACACACACACACACACACACACACACACACTCACTCACATAACCCACCACAAAAGGAGACCAAACAAGTGGGTTCTTTCCTCTTAAAATAATACCAACAATAAGACTTGTTTAAATAGGATATGCTATTTTTTTCTAAAAGAAGGAAAATAAACAAAATATGTCAGAACAATGTCACATACATCAGATTTAAGTTTATATAAGGTCTAAGGATAAGGGAATGTGTTGGTTTATTTTAAAGCTTAGACAGACCATGATTTTTAAGCATAGAAAATAACTTAAGCCAATTTAAGTCTGTTTTATATTTTAAGCTAATAAACTTCAATTTCCTGGTTTAAAGAAAAAAAGAGCAGATTGAATTTGGGGGTCAGATAAAATGAAAAACAAAGCATTGTTTTATATGATTTTGAGTACACATAAGAATACTTTATAAACTAATAACATTTTGAATATGAAGACAAGAAGGGAAAAGTGGAAGAGTAATATAGAAAAATGACTGTTTTCAAAATCATGAGAAATCAAAATACTAAGGTTCCTTAAAGAAAAAAAAAAAACAGGATTAAAAAATAATGAAACTTTGGACTTCCAAGAGCTATGATTGCCAAATAAGCAATAAATCAATGTAACTATTATATATTCACCTCCAAGAAACCATAAAAAACAGCCCCTAAGCAACTCCTGGAACAAAAGAACCAACAAAAAATTGTGAAATAACCTTTTGGCCCAATAAACTTGGAAGATCAGCAGGGAAATTCTGTGTCATCTGGGTAAAAGGGAGCACATTCTAGGACAGGAAGCATTCCAGAAGGCTAGCAGCAAGCCCATGCTCAACAGTGGTAGATCCTGAAACCTAGTGCAGCCAACACTAGGGACTCTCATGTGCTTCAGCTTAGCCAGGGGGATGGGAAGTCTCCAGCTCTGAAAACCACCAGGTACTTTACCCAAGACTCAGGCAACCAAGCAAACTCCAGTGGCCAGATTCTATATGCTTCTGTGTATGCCTGGGGAAATACAGAAATACCCTCAAAAGACTTAATACATGCCAGACACCAGCACTAGAACCCCAGCTCAGTACCAGTAAGATTTTATGTTGCTACAACCTCCAGCAGCTTCAGTCATCCCCACCAAATGACCCCCTCAATACAGGCCCAAACACAATGATCCCCCACAAGTCTCAGAGTAGCATCAGTGCAGCACCAGGTAAACTAACCGGGATCTTCAGCACTCAGGAAAATAAGCCTGAGAGAGTGCCCTTTCTACCTTGTGTGTAGAAATTAAATTTAAAAGCAACAGACAAGGTCAAAAAAGATGAAAAAAAGATGAAGACACAAGCTGGGAAGAAGACAACAGTGTCAAAACACCTATGGGCAAAACCCTAAAGAAAAATGGGAAGTAGTTCCAAGCCAAGAAAGCACTAATAGAGGGGCTCACAAAGAAGCTTTAAAATCATGTAAGAGAGACAGAAGAAAAATTAGGAAAAGAAATGAGAGTGATGCAAGAGAGTCAAAAACTTGGAAAAAGAAAACAACTCCTTAAAAAGTAAAATTGGCCAAATAGAAAAGAAAGTACAAAATATATTTGAGGAAAACAACTCTTTAAATATTAGAATTGGACAAGTGGAAGCCAATGAGTCTGTGAGAAATCAATATTCAATCAAACAAATTCAAAAGAACAAAAAAAAGAAGAAAATGTAAAATGTCTCACACACACACACAAAAAAAAAAACTGACGTAGAAGAAAGAGCCAGGAGACACAATATCAGAATCACTGGATTACCTAAAAGCCATTAGCAAAAGAATGACCTGGATAGCATCCTTGAAGATATTATGAGCGAAAAAAAAAACCAAACAAACAAACAAACAAAAAAACCTTCCCTGATATCTTGCAGTGAGAGTGCAAGTAGGAATTGAAAGACTCAACTAATCACCTCCTGAAAGAGATCCCAAAATAGAGATAAGAACTCACTATTTCATGAAACTGCTAGGAAAACTGGAAAACAATAGGACACAACTAGGTACAGACCAACATCTCATATTTCATACAAAGATAAAGTCAAAATGGTAACATGAATTGGATATAAAGAATGAAACCATAAGCAAATCAGAAGAGCAAGCAATAGTCAATCAGATCTGCAGGGAAGGGAAGAATCTATGAAAAAACAAGAGACAGAGAGCACTATGAAATGTAAAAAAATAATTTTGATTATATTAAAATGAAAAGGTTTTATATAAAAAAAAAAACAATGCAACCAAGATCAGAAGAAACGCAGAAAGATGAGAAGCTATCTTTGGAGTAAGTGTCTGTGAAAAAAAGTCCTCATTTCTGAAATATATAGGGAACTGATTCAAATGTTTAAAATATGTAAGCTATTCCCCAACTGGTAGATGGTCAAAGCATAAGATTAGGCAGTTTTCAGATGAAGAAATCAAAGCTGTCTGTAGGCTTATAAGAGAAATGCAAATTAAAACAATTCTAAGGTACTATCTTATATCGATCAGAATGGCCAATATGGCAAAAAAGGGAAAATGGTAAATGTTGGAGAGAATGTGAGAAATTTGGGATACTAATGCACAGTTGGTATAGTTGTGAAAATACTCAAATGATTCTGGAGAATGATTTTGAAATATTTCCAAAGGGCAACCAAACTATGAATACCCTTTGAACCAGCAATAATATTACTAGATCTGTATCCCAAAGAAATCATTAAAAATGGGAATAAGACCTATGTGTGCAAAAACTTTTATAACAGCCTTTATGTGGCAAAATACTGGAAACTAAGAAGATGCCCATGAAATCAGAAATGGATAAAGAAGTTTTCATATATGAATGTAATGGAATACTACTATTCAATAAGAAATGAGGAACAGGAAGATTTCAGAAAAACCTGGAAAGACTTTTATGAAGTCAGGAAAGAGAAATGAGCAGAACCAGTGAGACAGCAGTATCAATAACATTACATGATTCCCAACTATGAATGGCTCAGTTCTTTTTAGCAAAACAATGATCTAAGAGAAGAACAAAGGACTAAGGAAGGAAAATGCTATCCACATCTAGACAAAGAACTGAAGGACTCTGAATAGTGCAGATTAAAGCATATTTTTTAAAAAAATTTACTTTATTATTTGTTTGTGATTTTCTTCCTTCTGATCTGTTTCTTTCACAATTGTTACTAATATGGAATTATGTTTTACATGATAGTGCATGTACAAAAATATCAAATTGCCTATGAGTTTTGAGAGGCAGGGGGGAGAGAGATGAGGAGAGGGAAAGAGGGAGAGAAATTTTGAATTGAAAATCTTATAAAAATAAATGTTAAAAACCTCCTGCTGAGGACAGCCCAGCAGCCCAGCAGGGAGCAGCCAGCACAGCGATCTGGAAGCCACCAGTGCAACACTCTGGGAGCCAAGCCCAGGCCCGACAGAGTCGGAGGTTTTAGCCCCATGGCAGGCACACCAGCAGCTGGCTGGAGAGATCCCAGAACACCAGTAGCTGTGGCCATTCCAGAATTAACAACACATATATGCCTAGGACAAAGTGAGAGGCTAGTGCCCTATGGAGTTTGGAAAAGTATTTGGGAGAGCATCAGCTTCTTCCTCTGAGGGCAAGAAGCAACTGAGGAGCCACAGCACAGCCACCATTTTGCAGCTTCAGTTGCAGCTTCAGCTCCTGGCCTGTAGACTGTAGGGGGATCCAGAGGTCAGGCAGGAGGGTAATCACTCCTGCTTTAACCTCTCTGGATCTGGAGGTGGAGGTCTTGGGTTGTGTGTAGAGCTTGCCAGAATGTGTGGGGGTGTCAGGGAGGGAACCCAACTAAAACCTCCAGCAGTTGAGAAGACCCCAACATTTGGGACAGTAGCTCCTCTGTCTGGTGGCAGAGTCCTGCTGTGGCAAGAAGCCCAAAAGTCCAGTAATTAAGTGGCAACATGCCTAGCAAAGGAAACAAAATAAACAGAAAATTTCAACATTAGATTCCTATTTCGGGGACAAAGACTATCAAAGCATGGAATAGGAGGAGGACTGGGAGGTAAGAAATCCTGCACAAAAAGCCCCAAATGAAAATATGAGAGGGTTACAGTCCATAGAGGACCTTAAGAAGGATGTTAAAAACCAAATAAGAGAAGTGGAGGAAAAATTGGAAAGAGAAATGAGAAGGATGCAGGAAAAGTATGAAATGACAGTCAACAGCCTGACTGAGGAAAATAACATCTTAAAAAATAGACTAACTTGGGGCAGCTAGGTGGAGCAGTGAGTAGAGTGCTGGCCCTGGAGTCAGAAGGACCTGAGTTCGGTTCCAGCCTCAGACACTTAACACACACAAACAAAAACCTAGCCTTGTGACCTTGGGCAAGTTACTTAACCCCAATTGCCCTTGAAAAAGCAAAAAAATAAATAAATAAATAAATAAATAAATAAATAAATAAATAAATAAATAAATAAATAAATAAATAAATAAATAAATAAATAAATAAATAAATAAACTAACTCAAAGGGCAAAACAGGCGCAAAATGGCAATGAGGAGAAAAATGCCTTAAAAATCTCACTTTGCCAGATGGAAAAAGAATCTCAAAAGCTCACTGAGGAGATTCATTTCTTCAGAATTAGACTGGAGAAAAAGGAAGCTAGTGACTTTATGAGGAATCAAAATGCTGTTAAATAAATCCAAACAATGGAAAGAATAGAAGGCAATGTGAAATATCTCATGGGAAAAACCACTGAGCTGGAAAATAGATTCAAGAGAGATAATTTAAAATTATTGGACTACCTGAAAGCCATGATCAAAGAAAGAACCTAGAAATCATCCTTCAAGAAATTCTCAAGGAAAATTGCCATGATGTTTTAGACCCAGAGGGCAAAATAGAGGTTCAAAGAATCCACAGATCACCTCCTGAAAAAGATCCCAAAATGAAAACTACTAGAAATATTATAGCCAGGTTCCAGAACTTCCAGATCATGGGTTTACTACAAGCAGCCAGGAAGAAATAATTCCAATATTGTGGAAACACAATCAGAATAGCTCAGAGCCTGGCAGCTTCTATATTGAGGGATCAAAAGGCATGGAATATGCTATTCCGCAGAGCAAAGGACCTGGGACTAAAACCAAGAATTACCTACCCAGGAAAACTGAGTATCTTGTTTCAGGGGAAAATATGGTCATTCCGTGTAATAGAAGGCTTTCAAGAATTCTTGAGGATAAAACCAGAGTTGAATAGAAAATTTGACATTCAAACAAAATAAGGAAGAGATACTTGAGAAGCTAAACAGGTAAAAGAAATCAAAAGGAATTTATCAAAGTTGAACTATTTACATTCCTACATGGAAAAACAATAACAGTGACTGATAAAACCTTTCTCAGTATGAAAATAATGGAAGAAATGTATATGGACATATTAATATATATGTGAATGTGTGTATATATGTTTACAGGTATATATGAATAGATGGCACAGGTCAAATTTGGTGGAAGGGATGATACTTAAGGGTTGAATTTAAGAGGTGATAGAAGAATGTGGCAAGAAGAGATGGGCAGAGACGGGGGCGGGGGTAAACTATCTCATGTAGAAGGGGCAAGGGGAAGTAGTCACAGGGGAGAGGAAGAACAGGGATGCCATAAGGCAAAACCATATACTCATTGTATTTGGCTCAGGTAGAGAATGACATACATACAAAAAGTGATTTTTCACAGTGCAGGAGAGTAGGGGGGGGAGAGCGATGACAGGGGGGAGGATGGAGGGGAGGGCATGGTGAGGGGTGGGGAGGTTGGAGGGACCCACTTTTGAAGAGGGACAGGATCAAAGTAGGGAATGGGCCAGGTGAAGAGTGGGATAGGTGGGAGGGAAATATAGTCAGTGGGAGGAAAATATATAATATATTTTGCAATATATCTATTATGGTAATGTTTTGCATAGCTATACATGTACAACATTTAATGAATTGCTTATCTTCCCCTCAGGAGTGAGTGGCAAGGGATGAAGGGCATTGATGTGGAATTAGAAGTTTTAAAATTAAGTGTTTCATATATATATATATATATATATATATATATATATATATATATATATGTATGTATTAATGCTATTATTGACACTATTTTGCATATAACTTAGAGATAAGAAGGGCAGGCATTGGGGCACAGAGATTGACTTTGCCCTAATAGAAATGTTGAAGGAAGTATGGGAGAAGATATGGGAGAGAGCAGATTGGATGAGGGGATATCCTGTGGGACTGATATTCTGGGGTGGTAGGTAGGGGGAAAATGGGGAAAAATTGTAACTTAAAATCTGCCAGAAATGAACGATGTAAACCAGAAGTTAATAAAGCATTTGGAAAAAAAATAAAACATGTTAAAAATTGATTTGGAATGTAATTCAGAAAAGAACAATATATTATTTAAAATATAAAATAAAACCTGGAATAGGGGTTAAGAGGAAGGAAAAGTAATAAACTTTCTACACAATGTCTATCCAGTCCAATACAAATTATTTTTGCCTCCTCTGCCCTCTTTAGTTAATACTTTTGTTAGCTATTGACTTTCAGGAATTACTAGTTTGACTTAGAATGAAAGTAAGAAAAAAAAGAATATACATTTAGCAATATAGTCAGAAATTAGTATGTGGAGACCCTATTTGCCAAAATATCAACATGAAAAAATATAAAAATTTCATATTATCAGTTTTAAGTGCTTGTTCAGTAATTTTACAGTCATGTCTGAAATTCTGTAACCCCATTTTGAGTTTTCTTGCTAAAGACACTGATATGATTTGCTGTTTATTTCTACAGCTTATTTCATAGGTGCAAAAAACTGAGGCAAACAGAGTTAAGTGACTTAAGTACCTAAGATTACATAGCTAATGAGTATCTAAAACCAAATTTGAACTGAGAAAGATGGGTCTTCCTGACTTTAGGCCAAACACTCTTTCCAATGTACAAGCTAATTGTCCAATTTTCAAGTAATGCATATTAAACTAAACTTTTGATTTACAGAGTCTATAATTATACAATTATCTGTTTTAAACTTCAACATTAAGGGCATAAGGGTATCATTCTCCCCTTTCAAAAAAAACTATTTTAATTCTGGATAATTATTTCACTGCTGGTTATAATTCATCTATATGGGGGTTAAAGGACTATACATGAAGAGAACTATTTTTAAATTCATTAGGAATGCCAGTATAAAGACATTATGCCATTAATAATTAATTAATTTTAGATGTTTTTAGTTAATATTTGGGGAAAGTTATCAGTTGTATAAGTATATAATTCAGTTCGATTCAAAGAAATTTAGAAAATATCTATCGTGAGCCAGGAACTGAGGTTGCAAAAGAGCAGTTACTGAAAACAAAGCTAAATGTACAAGTTCTGCCTTCAAGTGACACATTTTAATCATGACATATACGTATATATATATGTATATATATATACATATATATATATAGAGAGAGAGAGAGAGAGAGAGTTATTATGACTCTTGAGTGTTAAATAATGAGTTCCCTTTATCTAAAATGTACTTTCATAACCCTCCATAAGATCTACACTTGTTTTTTATTTTATTTATTTATTTATTTATTTATTTATTTATTTACTTATTTACTTATTTATTTATTTACTTATTTATTTATTTATTTTTTAAACAAATGCTTTATTAACTTCTGTTTTACATCATTCATTTCCGCCAGATTTTGAGCTGCAATCATTTCCCCCCATTATTCCCCTACCCAACCTCCCAGAATAACAATCCCACAAGATATCGCTTCCTCCAATCTGCTCTCTCCCATACCTTCTCCCATACCCCCATCGACTTTTCCATTAGAGGAAGGTGAATCTTTGTGTCCCAATGCCTGCACATCTTATCTCCCTATTACAAGCAAAAGAGTATTAATATTAGTACATATATATATATATAGATAGATAGATAGATAGATAGATAGATAGATAGATAGATAGATATTTGAAACATTTAATGTTAAGACCTCGAATTTCAGATCCATTTCCTTCCTCCTTTGTCACCCATTCCCTCTTGGGAGATAAGTAATTCAGTACATGTTGTACATGTCTGGCTATGCAAAACATTATCATAGTAGATATATTGTACAAGGCTGCTTATAATTCCCTCCCACTAATCCCACCCCCCCACCTGGTCCATTCCCTACATGATCCTGTCCCGCTTCTATACTGGATACTTCCAACCTCCCCTCCCCCCAAGGATGCCCTCCCATCGGTCATCCCTCCTCTCATCCCCCTTCCCCCTATCCTGCTGCAGGTTGAGATGTCCAATTTAGTATGTATGTCATTCTCTCCCTGAACCAAATTCAATGTTAATGTGGTTTTGCCTTTTTAGCCTTCCTATTCTCCCCCTCCCTTGCAACCACTTCCCCTTGCTCCTTCTACATGGGATAGATTACCCTACCCTGTCTCTACCCATCTCCTCTTGCCACTTTACTCTCTCACCTCATAGAATCATCCCTTGGGTATTCTCCCTTCCCAACAAATTCGACCTATGCCCTCTATCCATATACAACTGTAACCATATACACACACATTCACATATGTATTCATATGACCACACACCCTTCTTCCATTATTTTCATAGTGAGAAAGATATCATCAGTCACAGTTATTGCTTTTCCATATAGGAATGTAAATAGCTCAACTTTGATAAGTTCCTTTTGATTTCTTTTCCCTGATTACCTTCTCAGGCATCTCTTGCTTCTTGTGTCTGGATGTCAAATTTTCTATTCAATTCTGGTTTTTTCCTCAAGAATGCTTGAAAGTCCTCTATTCCACTGAATGACCATATTTTCCCCTGAAACAAAATACTCAGTTTTGCTGGGTAGGTGACCCTTGGGTTCATTCCCAGTTCTTTTGCCCTCTGGAATATCGTATTCCATGCCCTTCAATCCCTCACTGTAGAAGCTGCCAGGTCCTGCTCTATTCTGATTTTGTTTCCACAATATTGAAATTGTTTCTTCCTGGCTGCTTGTAGTATTTACTCCTTGATCTGGGGATTCTGGAACCTGGCTATAATATTCCTGGGAGTTTTCTTTTTGGGATCTTTTTCAGGAGGTGATCAGTGGATTCTTTCAACCTCTATTTTGCCCTCTGGATCTAAAACATCAGGGCAGTTTTCCTTGAGAATTTCTTTTTTTTTTTTTTTTTTAACAAATACTTTATTAACTTCTGTTTTACATCATTCATTTCCGCCAGATTTTGAGTTACAATCATTTTCCCCCCATTATTCCCCTACCCAACCTCCCAGAATAGCAGTCCCACAAGATATCGCTTCCTCCAATCTGCTCTCTCCCATACCTTCTCCCATACCCCCCTCGACTTTTCCATTAGAGGAAGATGAATCTTTGTGTCCCAATGCCTGCACATCTTATCTCCCAATTATAGGCAAAAGAGTATTAATAATAGTATTTATATATGTATTTGAAACATTTAATGTTACGACCTTGAATTTCAGATCCATTTCCTTCCTCCCTTGTCACCCATTCCTTCTTGGGATATAAGTAATTCAGTATATGTTGTACATGTCTAGCTATGCAAAACATTGTCATAGTAGATATATTGTACAAGGCTGCTTATAATTCCCTCCCACTCATCCCACCCCCCACCTGGTCCATTCCCCACATGATCCTGTCCCTCTTCTATAGTGGGTACCTCCAACCTCCTCTCACCCCAAGGATGCCCTCCCATCCATAATCCCTCCTCCCATCCCCCTTCCCCCTATCCTCCTGCAGGTTGAGATATCCCATTTAGTATGTATGTCATTTTCTCCCTGAACCAAATTCAATGTGAATGTGGTTTTGCCTTTTTAGCCTTCCTTATTCTCCCCCTCCTTTGCACCCACTTCCCCTACATGAGATAGTTTACCCTACCATGTCTCTCCCCATCTCCTCTTGCCACTTTCCTCTCTCACCTCATAATTTCATCCCTTGAGTACTCTCCCTTCCCAACAGAATCAACCTATGCCCTCTATCCATATATAACTGTAACCATATACACACACATTCACATATGTATTCATATGACCACACCCCCTTCTTCCATTATTTTCATAGTGAGAAAGATATCATCAGTCACAGTTATTGCTTTCCATATAGGAATGTAAATAGTTCAACTTTGATAAGTTCCTTTTGATTTCTTTTCCCTGATTACCTTCTCAGGCATCTCTTGCTTCTTGCGTCTGGATGTCAAATTTTCTATTCAACTCTGGTTTTTCCTCAAGAATGCTTGAAAGTCCTCTATTCCACTGAATGACCATATTTTCCCCTGAAACAAAATACTCAGTTTTTGCTGGGTAGGTGACCCTTGGGTTCATTCCCAGTTCTTTTGCCCTCTGGAATATCATATTCCATGCCCTTCGATCCCTCAGTGTAGAAGCTGCCAGGTCCTGGGCTATTCTGATTGTGTTTCCACAATATTGAAATTGTTTCTTCCTGGCTGCTTGTAGTATTTTCTCCTTGATCTGGGGATTCTGGAACTGGCTATAATATTCCTGGGAGTTTTCTTTTTGGGATCTTTTTCAGGAGGTGATCGGTGGATTCTTTCAGCCTCTATTTTGCCCTCTGGATCTAAAACATCAGGGCAGTTTTCCTTGAGAATTTCTTGAAGGGTGATTTCTAGGTTCTTTCCTTGATCATGGCTTCAGGTAGTCCAATAATTTTTAAATTGTCTCTCCTGGATCTATTTTCCAGGTCAGTGGTTTTTCCCATGAGATATTTCACATTGCCTTCTAATCTTTCATTTGTTTGTATCTGCTTAACAACATCTTGATTTCTCATAAAGTCATTAGCTTCCATTTGCTCCAGTCTAACTCTGAAGGAATGGATCTCCTCAGTGAACTTTTGAGATTCTTTTTCCATCTGGCAAATTCGACTTTTTAAGGCATTCTTCTCCTCATTGCCCTTTTGGGCCTCCTTTGCCATTTGAGCTAGTCTGTTTTTTAAGGTGTTGTTTTCCTCAGTCAGGCTGTTGACCCTCATTTCATACTTTCCTGCATCCTTCTCATTTCTCTTTCTAATTTTTCCTCCACTTCTCTTATTTGATTTTTAAAGTCCTTCTTAAGGTCCTCTATGGCCTGCAACCCGCTCATGTTTTCCCCTGGGGCTTTGGAGCAGGACTTCTGACCTCACAGTCCTTTTCCTGCTCTATGCCCCCAAAATAGGAGTCTAGGGTTGCATTTTTCTGTTTCCTTTGCCTTGGCATGTTGCCACTTAATTGCTTGACTTTGGGCTTGTTGCCACACTATGGCTTTAAGGCCAGATAGAGGAATTTTCGTCCCGAACGTGTGGGGGGCAACTTCCGTTTCTGGCAAGCTGTAAACCCACCCACAACTTCCACCCTAGATCACAATCCAGATCCAGGGAGGTTAAAGCAAGAGCAATTACCCCCCAAGACTGATCGCTGGATCTCCCCATGATTTGTAGGCTGGGAGCCGGAAATGCCTCTGAAAACTACACAGTGGCTTGTCTCCTCAGCAGCTTCTAGCCCCCAGGGGAGGGAGCTGACGCATTCCCCAAATACAGGTCCCAAAGTCCATAGGACACTAACCTCTTACTTTGTCCTAGGCATGTCTATGTTGATAATTCTGGAGTCGCCACAGCTCCTGGTGTTCTGGGGTTCCTCCAGCCAGCTGCTGGCCCTGCCACCCTGGGGCTAAAATCTCGGCTCA